>CM037851.1:315719203-316127884 GCA_021234595.1 Delia radicum | reverse complement strand
TACAAACCAAACTGTCGGTAGCTGCAACTGAACTATGCCAGTTGACAAACAATTCAGTTGTCGCAATGAATCTGTTTAATACAATGCGTTGCATTACTATAATTACAAATGATTTTTGCTATTTTTTATATTACAAACATTTTTTTAAAAGTTGTAACTATTATAACTGATCTCTTATTGTGTAATATTTAAGAGATTACTTAACACGTTGACTGCCATGGCAATTTTCAGAAAACTGGCCAAAAATGACAATTTGATTTTTTCACATTATATTACTAAAAACTCTATTTCTAGATCATAGGTATCATCAAAAAGCAAAAATGATGTTTTTTTTAGGAGAAAAAGGACCTTAGTGAGTACTAGATAACCCTAGAAGGGAACGCAAGCTACGAGTTATCTCGTAGTTGGCAGTCAACGTGTTAATTGATTTAAGAGAAAAATTGTGTAATAACATTTTGTTAGAGTTTTATACCTATAATTACATATATCGGTTAACAAAGAAGAATAGCAAATAAAGAAAAATTAAAGAATTATTTTTGGTTATTATGCAATTTTAATCAATTTGCAATAAAATGCCGCATCGCATAACTTCATAACTAAGTGATTTTGAAAAAGGGAAAATTTCAGCCTGTTTAAAAGGTGGCTTAAGTTTTTGGGAAACTGCTAGAAAACTAAACCGTTCACATGTGGTTGCCACAAATTTTACAAATAATCGGAGTGCTTATGGTAAAAATAAAACAGGCGACCCTAAAAAAAAGCTTTCTGCTCGGGACCGGCATAAAATAATCAACTATGCCAGCAACTCAATGAAGAATCTCAATCAGATAATCGAGGAATGTAAGGTTAATGTGTCCAAATCAATCATAAATAGGCCCTTAAAGGATTCTCAAAGAATTACTCGTCAAAAGCTGATGTCTGTGCCAAGGTTATTACCCTGGCACAAAACTGCTCGACTTGAATTTGCAAACCAACTGGAGAAAGGTAACTCAATAAATGCTGTTGTTGGTAGGTCTGTTTAAACATAAATTTCTTTTAAATGTGATTTTTTCTGATGAGAAAAAGTTCAATCTAGATGGTCCAGATGGTTTTAACAGCTATTGGAGAAACCTACGATATTTCTCAATTTTTCAAGCACCCGAATGAATTTTTATGAGCACATAACAGTATTAGAAGAGAAAAAAATAGTAACGAAAAAGAATTCATTTTCCAACAATACAATGCCTCAGTACATGTTATTCGTCAGACGATGGAATGGCAATCATCAAAAAAATATAAAAGTATTGGAATGGCACGCATGTTCCCGGATCCAAACCCTATTGAGAATATTTGGGGAGTATTAACCTGTCCAATTTGCGCGTCAATATTAAAGCATTTTTCATCTAAAAGAAGCAGTTATTGATGCGTGGAGATCTATAACGGAAGAACTTCGAATAAATCTGGTACGGAAATTTGATCATACTGTCTGTTCGGATTTCCGAGTTGATTCAAAAGAAAGGAGGCCTCACGCATTATTAAAACTGCTGATTTATAATATTTTTTTATAAATTTTTGTAAATTTTGATATATAGCCCAGGCAGAAAAATTCAATCGGCAGTGTTGGCACGCGTCGCGACAGTCGTGTTATGTGTTGGCAGAACGTGGGATTAACAATCTTGACATTATTGTCCTGTTACAAGATTAATAACAGTAGCCAATCGTTGGTTTGAGCGAACTTGCCACCGTTGGCATAACCTTGGTAATTCAAAAATTTTTTGCTTTTAAAATAGCTTAAATTAAATTAATTTTTAAGCATTTAAAAAGCAGCAATACAGTTCGTTCTTAGTATTTATTATACATCATATTTAAATGTGTGAAATATGATAAAATATTTAAAAAAAAAAATACTTCAAATTTATTCTAATATTGTTAAAAACAATATTGCGATAGAATTTTGCGGGTGGTACTGGCAAAACACAAGCTTTGCAAACAAAACAGTGTTTTCCTAGTACAATATTATTTGTACGTTTGGTAATTTTTAACACGGTGGGTTTTACAAATATAGCAGTGGTTTGCCAGTAATATTTTTTTCTACGGTTGGCAATTTCTACCAGGGTAGTTATGAAACACTAATTGATTTTGTTATTCCTTTTTAAATAGTTAAATAAAAAATAAATGAATTGCTTTTTTGTTAAATATTATTAACTCTTTTACTTTTTTTAATATACGAAATTAAGTGAAATTAATGTGTAATTATAGTTTTGCAACGCAGTGTATTACCAAACAAACAAATTTTCTAAATATTAATAGGAACAAAATTTCACAATAAAATTTTAAATTTAAAAAATTGTTTTCCATTTTTTTGCGAATATCAATCAGCCTTTCTGAAATCAGCAGTCTACAATTTTTTAACAAATAATTCTGCTGATTTTAGTGGGATATACTTTTGTTGTTATTAATGTTATTAAACTAAATATAAGGGCAAACATTTTGTAGGTTTTACAGAATTTGTTTGCCAGTTTTTGTCTACAAATATTCAGCAAAAGCTTTTGCTGTAGTTAACAGATTAATTTGCTTTAATTTGGTAAAAATCTGACAATCTTAAAAGTTTGTTACTGGAAAGTAATTTTTAACAATTTTTAGTAGCATTTTTTTTTATATTATCACAGACTTATTTATATTAGTGTACCGACAAAAAAAAATTTTAGCGACAAACCATACTCCCCCCCCCCCTCATCATTGTATCCTGTGTCCGCCAATGATGGGGCATATATGTAAACATAATTCTTTCTAATTTAAAGACCCCTAACAAAAATCTGCCGTCAAAATAGAAATACATATATCCATAAACAAAAAGTTGGTAGTGAAAGGGTTAAGAAAAATAAGTTAACTTTGAATTTGAGTGTATGTGTATAAGTTTGAACTGAAGTTCAGTGGGTTTTTTTTTGTTATATTAACGATGCTAATGGTTTTAATGACTTGGTCACTTTACGGCAACAACTATCTATGGTTTTCTGGAATAACAGCGTAACTCAAAACATTTAATTTTTCAGGATATAAGTAATAACAACTTAATGTCTTGTCATCTTGAAAAAAATCTCGCTTGGGAAAAACTATTCTTGTTAACATTAAAGTTGATACTTGATAAAAAAAAAAAACTAAATTATGGAAAGAGCGTTAAATATTAAGAAGTTTGGCATTAATAACTTCAGGTTACGCGGTTATTGTAGAAAACCCCAGAAAATTAATGTTTAATGTATAAATTATTGTTTATTTTGAAATTGGTCTAAGTCCATTAAGAAAAGACAAGTATATTAACAAGCGTGCTTTGATGTTAAATTTAAGACACTTTTAAAATAAACAGTTCAAATAGATAAACGTTTCTTAAAAAAAGCTGACAAGACAGGTATTCCGATTTGAACTCTCGGATTTTAATGAACTTTGGAAAAGGAGCAAGAAAGCGCGTAGTTTTTTAGCTACCCAATCTTACGTTTAAGGGTTTACAAATGAGGTTAAAAATTAATTTGTTTTTGTATAAAAACTTATCGCTATTTTACGAAAACTAGATTTATTTGTACGCAGGATTAAAGTACTCCAAAAAAGAAAAATTTGGTTCTAGTTAATTGAATGGACCAATTAATTGACGGTTTAATTGGCATTGCTGGACGATTTAATTTGCATTAAATTTTTTAGCATAAAAGTTGCTTAAAGCAATGAAATTTAAAATTTTGTTTTAATTGGCATTGATCAATAGTGTCCGGCCGAATTCAAAACTTTTTAATTTACTTTTTAAGTTAAATATAAATTGAATTTCGGTAAATTTAAAATTTGTTTAAAGTAAAGCGAAAATATTTAAACATCAGTAAATCTCAAAAAAATTCTAATTTATAATTTTATTTTTTTCAAAAATATGAAATAATAAGTTAAATTATTTTAATAGCATCTTTTGAAATAAATGGGAATGTTTGAACTATTTTATTTTTACTAAAATATATAAAGAACTTGCTTAAAAACCCGATACTTCGTTACCGGTAGATTTAAATACCGGAATATATTAAAATTAAACAAAATTCTTTTTCTTTAGTTAGTCTCTTTACAGGAAGAAGAAAACATTTTTATTGAAAAATTTTACGGACACAAGGGATACACCAGACTGCCGCAGTTTCGTCCCCCTCCTGGGACTCGTCAGTGGTTAATTTAATTGTCAATTGAACAAAGTATTTTATATTGTTAATTTGCTCTATATGAAAAACTTTTTATTTTTTGGTGTCGTACTGGTATTTGAACTCACTGCCTTAGCATCAAGCTATGCATCGTAATCTCACCTCTTAACGAGTTGAGCCACGGTCGACACAGCGATGACTGTGGCTAAAGTGGAGTTTGGTCACACTATGTACACACAAGTATTGTTTCGATCAGAAGAGACAGAATTAACTAATACCAATGCACAATTCATTTCTCAACTGGAATGCTTTTTCTTCTTAATCCTTTTTTTTCACAAGTAATTATCACGTTTTATGATGCGCTTTTTCATAAGAATTTTTCGGTTAATATTTTTGTTTTAATTTCTAGTCTCAGATTTCTACCTTATATGATTTATGTAGGTCTATAAACCTTTTAAAATATTTATCTTTAAAATCCCAGTTAAGCTTATTACTCACGAAACTCATATTTCATGCGTTTGGCAGGACGTTAAGTAGACTTTTTAACCTCCATTTTACTATGATCCTAGCGAAAATTCCAAAAATACCTTATCTTTGAATTAACACATTATTAAAATTTAATTTTCTAGAAAAAACAATGTAGGCAGGCCGTCAACTGCTCCCCGTTTTTGTTCTCCCGTAGGAATATTCAATAATCCCGTCCGATATACGCTTATATCCACGCGGGAAGATAAATGGAAACAGCACGCAAATTCCTAACTTTGACAGGTTGCCCAGGCCGTAAATAGGTAGACTTTTCCCTCTTCATGACCCTCCTCTCAGACATTTTAAAACCCCGTCTAATTGTATGTCTAAGCGGTATTGGGAACATTCAACACCATAAGGTTATATTCAAAGGAACAGAATAGAAAGAGAAACACTTCCCATTTTTCAGGCTCTTTCCATGTTACCCCTCTTCGTAGGAATTTCCAAAAATCCCGCTTAAGCGTATGCCTACGCGTGATTAGAAAGACACATACGAAATACCAAGTTCAAGTTCTTCATGAACGGACCGCCAAAGAAGTGCCGTTTCCTTGTTGGGTTTTCAAAATTACCGCCTAAGCGGATGTCTAATCAGTTATAGGAATCAACACACCAAATTTAAATTTCCTCGCTTTAGCTGTTTTTTCAAGCATGCTACTCCCCGTTGGAATTTCTAAAAATTCCTTCTATGTGGATTTATTAATTCTATGTGGGTTAGGTACCCACATACCAAGTTTTAAGTTCCTTGCTAAAGCAGTTTGGCAAGACCGCCTAGGGGGAATTTTTTAACTTTTTGCCCCTCCCCATAGGAATTTTTAAAAATACCGACTAAGGGATTCTAAACAAATATACCAAATTGCAAGGTCCTCTCTTCAGCAGTTTGTACAGGACGCCTAGGGGAGAATTTCCCCCTTCATAACAATCCCTCCAAAAATCCTTCTCAAGCGGAAATCTATACGGGATAAAAAACACACATTCCAAATTTCAAGTTTTTAGTATCAACGGCTTGGCCAGGCCTCCAAGGGTGATAATTTTCCCCTCCATGACCCTCCAAGAAGAAGTTTCCAAAAATCCAGCCTGATCGGATGTCTATACGGTATGAGGAACTCACATACCAAATTTCGAGTTCCATGCTTTAGTATTTTGGCCAGGCCTCCAAGTGGGGAGACTTTTCACCTTTTTTAACACGTATAAGGATAAAATTCCAAAAAAAGGCATATCAGTGAGTTATGTCTTATTTAAAGGAACACATATTCCTAATTTCAGCTCTCTAGCCAGAGGTATTTAAGCAGTCCGAAAAGTTGGAGACTTTTCACCGTTATGCCACTCGCCGTAGGAATATCCAAAAATCCTGCTTTATCGAGCGACTATGGTCTTAGAGGAGAATACATGCCAAATTTCATGTTCCTAGCTCCAGCGGTTTGGGCGTTAATGAAATATATTAGAAATTTGTCTGCAAGAATTATCCCAGCAAAAATGTTGCTGCCTTTACACTTTTTTTGTTTGAGTTTAGCCGGTACATCATGACTAATCCGCTACCAAACAATAATAAATATATATATATACGTGATAAAACTTGCATAAAATAGCAAATACTTTTAAACTTAGGATTTAAATTTTAAATTTTCATTTTTTTTTTCGAAAACAAAACACTTTATAAACAATTATTTTTTCGTCAGTTACAATTGGTTATTTTAGGCATTGGAGCCATTTCATTACCATTGGTATAAGCAATGCCAAATAAAAATATGGCATTGGCATTTGAATGTCAATGAAATTGTTTGGCATTGGCATTGACTACAATTAAATTTCAATGCCAATTAAAAATGACCAAGTATGATTAATATGCATTACTTTTAGCTTACAATTCCTTAATAACACTCCAGTTCTTTTATTTGATACCAAATTTGTCTATAGTTACTCTAAATGGAAAAAAATAAACCGAAAAAATTTAAAATGGGTTCACTTTTGGCACCACTTGAACATGAAATTGGGCAGCTAAAAAAAAAAAACAACATATCCGAAGTTCATTATGATCTGACGGTCCGGGTTGGGATACCTTCCTTGTGTGATGTATTCTTAAGTTATTTGAATGAAAAAGTAGTTAAACAAAAACAGTTAATTGCTACAATTCCTAATATAGAACATCTTTAAGAAAATATTAACACAAAAAAAAAAATATAAACTAATTGCTAAGAGGTCTTTGCCCATGCGTCATGTAACTTTTTAGTTTTAACTTTTTAAATTCAATAATGCTCACAATAAAAAAAAAATGTTTTAACTAAAACGAAGCTAAATTTTGACATTCACTCATCTCTAATTGTATTTTAATAAAAATTATTGATTACACTCGTGCAACAATGGTTGTTCTTCTAAAGTTGGGCTTTTTTCAGGGCAATTTTTAGATTTTATTGAATAGGTGAAAATTAAATCGTATATAAATATATATGATCATACATGGATAGAAACAAATTTTGGCGGCATTAAATAATCTTTAAAAATTTTTTTTTTTAAATTTTCATTCATAAGTTTGATATAATTTTTATTAGAAATAAAAATTATGTTTTTTTTTGACCTTTAATTGTGCAATGAAAACGAAAATTATTCAAGTTCGAGGCCATACTCCATATTCTCTTTATTAGGAAATTGTCCTAACAAATAATCTATAGAGTTTTTGTTTTCAAATTTATTCTTCGACCCTTTCAGGAATGTGTTGATAGATCTATTTCGTGAATTTTCTAGGTTTCCATCATCAGAACACGTTTTGAAAGAAATAACAATCCCATTCAAAACATCAAACATTCATATAAACTAGTTTACTCACTAAATGAGAACTAATACATATAACTATGAGCTCGAAGTTAAAGATTATCACCATTGATCAAAAAATAAATTGAAAACTTGTTTTTTGTGTGTATGTCTAAATTTGGTAAATATTCAATTCACGTTTTTGTTTCTTTTCCTTTTCCTTTTTATTTGTACATTTGTTTTTAAAAACAAGACCATACTTTGTCTTTTATACAAGTTTGATATAATTTTTTTTCACTCATAATGAAAAAAAAAACGGTACAAAACTTCAAAAAGCTAAACTCTAGCTAAGTTTTCAAAACTCCTTGGGGGGTTTGGTCCAATAACACTCTACAACAAAATCAAACTTTTTAAAAAATAACAAGGTTCCGACAACGGATTCTGCTAGAGCGGACCAAAAAAAAAATATACATGTATCGGTGTTTTGAAAGTTTACAACAGAATTTTATTTTAGGGGGTGTTAAAATTTACCCACTTTCGCACATTCTTATGGTGAATCGGCATAAGAAACCATGTTACCCTTACATTTTAGGTATAAAATGTGTTTAGCAGATTTATGTCAAAAATTATGAGAAACATTTTTGGGGAACAGTTTAGCCCTCTTAATCTTTAATGTATGGGACTTTTCTGTTCCATTCGTGAAAAAGGGGGTAGCCTACCCTTAGAACGGGCATATAACGGGTTAAAAAGTTCCACAAAAATAATTGTGATAAAATTCTACTATACGTCTCTAAATACACCAAATCTCAACATTTAAATGCGTCAAAACTTTACATACAGGGCTAATTTCGTATTTATGCAGAGTTGACGCTAAAATGTCCCACAAATCCATATTTGAGGGTGTTAGTTTGTATGAAAAAATTGTGGTACGTAAAAGTTCAATATAAGTCACCATACAAAAGAAATCTCTAGATACCTATGTCTATCGTAATATACATATATTTATAAAAAGATGAAAGCATTTATTTACTACATTTTTTCGTTCGGCTTGAAAACTTTAACCCCCCTAAAATAAAATTCAGACGTAAACTTTCAAAACACTGATACACTTTTTTTTTTTTGTTGTTCCTTCTACCCAGTGTTGCCAGAAGTAGGGAAAATCCCTACATGTAGGTTTTTTTGACTTCAAAATATCGGCGTAGGGGAAAAGGGACAGATATTTCAAATTAGTCAAAATGTAGGTACTTTTTCCAAATAATGCAAATCTTTTCAAAAACAGCTATTTTTACATTTTCTTGTAAAATGATTATATTTTGAGAGATATTTCCGTAGAAAAAATTAGTTTCTTATAATTTGTCATTTTAATAGATGATTGTTTGTTTTTTAACTAACAATCTCTTTGGAAGTTATTTAGAAAGTTATCCTTTGGAAGTTTTTGTGCAGCATTGTATGAACAGCTTCCCACCTATGAAAAACCAATGTTAAATTTCACCGACGAAAAGCAATACAATTTTTGATGGCTTATGTAAAAAAAACACCAAATAAAAATGAAATAGAAACCGCTAGTATGAAATTAAACTTTTTGATAGCTGGCATGATTTTTGTTTTGGCAAATATTGAAAATTTTAAATCTATTCTAAAAAATATTTTGAAAAATTTAACAAATTTCTATTTTCAAATAATTTTCGAACAAATTTTCGATAGTAGTATTTGGATATTAATTTTTGAAAATAATTGGAATTGTCGTCGAAAGTATGAAAATTTCAAAGCATATTTAGTTTATAAAAATGTAAAAAATTTCGTAACGATTTTTGTAGGGGAAAAAATTCGATAATGTAGGGAGAAAAGGGATTTTATTTCTTAGTGTAGGTATTTTTTTAAATACCCACTGGCAACACTGCTTCTACCAGAATCCGTTTGCACTGTGGGCCAGCATCCATGAATAGAATACAGAGGATAGAAGTCTAGATAGTATCATATAGGTTTAGCCAGTCGCTGATCATAAATCTGGAATCAGAATTTTAAAATTCAAAATCTCACTCAAAATGGCAGCCATAAATTTTAAAATTTGTATGTATTGAACTTCAATTATTTGTTTCTAAAGCATATGGCATCGCTTATTTCGAATATGGAATCGAAAATTATAAATTCAAAATGGCGGATTCAATATGGCGACAACACTTTTTATTTATTTTTCTTTTCTGATTTTGTTGAAGTTGTTATCATAGAAGTTTTTGTATTTGCTAAAAATGAATATGTAATCAAAAATTGAAAATGCAGGATACAAAATGGCGGACATTTAGTTTAAAATTTAAATATATTGAACTTTAATTTATTGTTTATGAATTATATGGGTTTTTTGATTACCAATCTGAAATCAAAACTTAACAATTCAAAATGGTGGATTCCATGTGACGACCATAAATTTAAAAGCAAAACGTGCTGACATTAAAGTTCTAAATGGATCGCTCTTAAGATTATTGCTTACTTCTGATGTTTCCCTTCTCTTACTACGTTCAGACATATATTGATAGTTAAGTTTAGAACGACCACGTAAATCCGACCTAAAATTAAATTCTGGTACTACAAATGTCAAATCTAACCATGTTTTATTATTTTCCTCCGACCTTTTTCTATTTATATATATATATATAATGTCCTATGGTTCCTTAAGAGGAACAAAGGGCCACAATTATATTTTTATGAGAAGCTTGAAACCTTTTTTTCTCTCAAAACATCCACATTTTTAGCACTGACTAATTGAACGACCAAATTTAAATTATTAAAAATATAACTAATTCTACAGTAGTTTTATTCGGAAGATTTTCTAAGATTTCACGATTTTTGTATGTAGACATCATTTACGTATTTATGAAAAGTTTCTAGCTCAAACTAACTTTTTCAGATAAGGCATAGCAGTAAATAGTGTTTTCGTGAGTGTATTAATTTTTGAAGTGATATTAACAAAATCTGGTTGTATAATAAACCAAATCCAAGCAAGTCGTAATTGCACAAATCTGTTTAAAAACATCCAATGTATCTAACATCAGACAAAACTATATTCATTTGTGTGCGCCCCGGTAGGCTAGTTGGTAGCGTGCTGGCTTATCAGTGCGGGGGTCGTGGGTTCGATTCCCACCAGAGGCACTGGTCTGTTTTCGCTACAACGCGCCGAAGGCCAAAGTAGCTAGTGCTCGGTTAGGGTAATAGTATATAATTTGTAGTGTCCGACCGGGTACTCGGCTTCGGAGTTCGGCCAAAAAGTGAAGTTCGGCCAAGTTCGGTGTTCGGCCAAATTTTGGCAGAATTTGGCCGAACTACCGAACTTTTTATGATTATTTATAAAAAGCATAAATAAATAACAACTGTGGTTATATTTACTTTTCAGAATTATCAAAAAAACTACATAAAAAATACAACGTTGAATATGATAGAATACCAAAAAAAAAAAAAAAAACGATATTTAAATATCAATGTGTGTGAAAAAATTTCAAAAAGCCAAAAGAGTTTAAAAAAAAAAATTCCAGAAATATACCTACAAGATTTATAAGCAAATAATAAAATTTAATGCGATATAATTAAATAAAAAAAAAAAATAATAAAATTCGAGTGGTTAGTAATCCTAAAAAGGATTATCTGATGCAGTACCATACTTAGAAGTAGCAGAACCAAACGAAAATTTTATTGAAAAAGAAATTAAAATGTTTATTACGGAGCCTTTAAGTCCCGAAATATATTTGAGTATTGGAATTCAAGTCCATTTACAAATATAAAAGCTATTGCAATAAAATATTTATCAGCCCCACCAACTAGTGCAGCTAGCGAACAGCTTTTTAGCGCTGCCGGGCAGCTGTATTCTCATAGACGAAGCAATTGACATGGTGTGAATGCGGAAAAAATTGCTTTTCTGTCATTACAATATCAAACTTTTTAATTTTAAATATTAAAGTTTTAAGTTTTTTTTTCTATATCGACTTAAAAATCGATCAACTATTTTTCTTTGACTGTTAAATATAGTACAATACAAATATTTTATTCTTTTTTTGTACATAAAATAGTACAACTATTTTCCAAATATGAATGTTTAAAAAAATAAACCTATAAATTTGTATTTTGTTTATGTTTAATAACTTTTTGGTTTAAATTTATTGATCTAAAAAAACAATTTATATTTTTTTTTATTAAAACAAACAAAACCAAAACAAAAATGTTTTATTAGTTTAGAAAGAAGTGTGATCAAAACGCCATTTTTCAGTTATGGGACAATATCTCAAACGTTTATGAATGGTCGCAGACTGTCGCAAAAATCTAGTTAGAGTACATCTTAGGGAACACATTGGCATTAAATTTTTTTAAATATCTCTCGGAGCTGTTTGGAGATCTATTTTAAAAATTGGGAATTTTCAGAAAATCGACATTTCTTTCTAAAAAACTGCAATTTTGTACCTTCGTTTGATAATTATGTTTTAGATTTTTATTTTGAAATTAGTACCGCTTTAGTGATTTGTTAATTCACAAAGTTTTAATTGAATATTTAAAAAAAAAAAAATTTCACAAAAATATAAAATTTTGACACAATGCCACAATGTTACAATATTTTACTAACAAAATAATCAACATTCCTAGATTTTTGTGTTGTAGAGTTTAAAAGTCTACTTGTATTTTTGTATTGTATTTTCATCTTTATTTAATATAATCGACAATTCATTGGCCCGGAACCCTTCTGTGGCGTACCCAATGGGTATGTCAGAGAGAAGCTCAGAAGATGGAG
This sequence comes from Delia radicum, assembly GCA_021234595.1. NCBI lineage: Eukaryota > Metazoa > Arthropoda > Insecta > Diptera > Anthomyiidae > Delia > Delia radicum. The sequence continues at coordinate 316,115,704 of CM037851.1, read as the reverse complement.
GGAGTCGGAGTTTGGGGCCTATTGGGCCAGATCGCCTGGGCAGCGACAGGCGAGGCTGTTTATATCTCCCTCTGGGGAGAGATCGCGGAAACTCTTGTCTATGACAAGGGGCGAACTAAGGACCGTAACGTGTTACCTCACAGGACACTGTGGCCTTAGGTATCAATTGTACAAGATGGGACGATCCTCTACGGATACGTGCAGGTTTTGTGAATTGGAACCCGAGACCTCTGAGCATGTTCTCTGCAAATGTCCGAGGCTCTCCGACAGGAGGGTGCGTTATTTTGGTGATCGAATAGTGACGCCATCGGACGTTTGGAACTGTTCACCTGGTAGGATAATTGGCTTCGTAGGGAGCCTGAACCTATAGGGTGTATTCGCTGGCAGCACAAAATACCAATTTCTGGTCGCGGTGCATAGTGCCACTATAATCTAATCTAAATTTAATATAAAATATTACAAATATATAATAAATAAAGAATAAGTTAATTAACAATTATGACTTAAAGTCGTCTGTAGTATGTATGTATTCTAGCATATGATGTATGTAGTTAAATTTAAAAATTCAAAATTAAATTATATGAATTCATCAATTATTAATTTTCTATAATTAATAGCATAATTAACAAAATTATAAAGCCTATTCCATCCATTTGGCATTTCACCGTTTAAATCGTTTATCAATTCACTTTCCTCTAAATATAATCTGCCCAAATGTCTGAATCAGAATTCTTAAAGTATTGGGCATTTTGCCATGAAATGCTGCAAAGTTTCTTCTTCCCTTGTGTTGCACTAACTACATATTTAGCTTTCTATATTGTTGAAAGAATTGCTATTCAGTGGTAAAATATCGCACCTGTTTTTGAAAATTGTTTCAATTTGATTTATATTTCTTGAGTTTTTAATATATTCTGATCATTTACTGTGATCTAAATGTTTATAAAATCTGTTATCGCCATTGAAAGCCTCTTCCTGTATTTGTATATGGTTTTTTGATTTTAAATGTTCCAACAGCATTGTACCTCCCTCTACTAAGCCATTCTTTTTTTTTTTTTTTTTTTTTAAAAAAAGAGAGGCAACACTCCGGAAATACTTCCTATATTTTTAGCGTGTTGCTTTCTTTGGAAAGGGATAGTATAGAGATGAAAGGTGGGGAAAGATGAAGGGCTTCAGACATGGCAACACTGTAATTGCGCTAGATGATAAGTCTTAGAACAGTTTTTGCTTGCCACCTGATGGAGAGATGGCGAACGTATTGAAACTTTTTGGTTCATAGCCCTGATTCATTATTTTACTTCGGTGGGGTTAATTGCTATGGGAACACCGAAGGTGGACATTGCGATACGTATGAGGGATAGTAAAAACTCATACATATTAATTTGATGTTGCCGGCACCGGGGATCGAACCCGGGACCTTCTGTGTAAAAGAAGAAATATTTTTAAATATAATATTAAATGCACTTGCAATTTGATTTAATTCATTTTCCCAGAAAATATTGTTTCTTAAAATCAGCAACGATAGTCTATGAGGTAGCCTATCTTGTATACTTTTACTACCCGTTGATTTCCGTTAAGGATACAATTTCCTGTTGCACAGTGTTATTGGAAACATATTATTGCAGAAATTTATATTAAGAAATAATGTTTTACTATTTATTGGTCAATTGTATGACAATTTGTTGTTATTTTTTTTACGAGTAATCAAGAGATAACAATCGTAATTGTTAATAATAGTTAAAAACACAAAAAAAACAATACAAATTGATGTCTCTATAAATGTAAATATTAATGATTGTCTTAATTAAATGACTAATCCATGTATAGTCTGATTGAATATATATATTGGTCATCATTAAATGGAATCTCTATATTTTTTTTTTTTTTTTTAAAAAAATTCTCTAAAAAGCCATTAATCTTTAGACTACTTGCGCATAAAAAAACTAATTTATGACCATATCCTGACAATTTAATATCCAACCTTAACAATGAAGATCTTCTTTGGCATTTATAACGATTTACAGTGTTAATGTTTTGCTTCAATAAATGCGGGATTGACTTGGCTAACAAATGAAATACAGTGGGTGACCCATACATTGGCCAATTTTAAAAATGTTTATTTTATTCGTCTTTATTGGTCAATAGCAAAATATTTAGTGTATGAATTGAAAATTTTTTTATTAATTTCATTATTTTTATATATTATTTATCCACATGAGACACAATATGGGTACAAATTATTTATATAAACTTCAGAAGAAAAAAAAACATGTACATGCATTTAATTTGGTTTTACCAAATTCTTTCTTTATATCCTCCACAATGAAACCTTACATATGAAACAACAAAAAATTTAAAATAAAATATGTTAGAGGTTAAAACAAAATTTTGAGGTGTACAACTTTGTTGGATGTAAAAACATTTTTGAGGTGAAAAACTATTTTTGTGGTGAAAAAAAATTGGAGGTGAATTTTAAATATTATTCACCTCTTAGCGGCTGGTGGAAAAATGTGACGTTATATTGTATACACCAGACGCTACTATGAATTTGTACTAATAAACAGTGTCCCAGCAAAAATTAACCTGGATTTGGTAAGCAGTAACTATATTTCTATGCTTCCACAATAGCGCTTCACCGCCTTGCATACTATGAAGCAATTAGGGAAGGCATTCTGTTGTGTATCAAAAAATGCCTTCTTTGAAGCAGTGAGTAATGATTACAATGAAGCAATAAAGAAAATGAAGGCTTCATGGAATGAATATCAACGCATTATATTATAGGATTGAGATGTCAGGATTAAACAGTTTAAATCAAAACACAAATTTTATTAGATTATATCCACTTGTTTACTGTTAGCGTTGTATTTTCGGCCGAACCATTGCACAGTGGTAAAATACGGTCATTACATTATAAATTCTTTGTTTTAGTCCGGGAGCTGGCGACAATTTGTATAGTAACAGATGTATGAGTGTTGGTGGTTTATACGTCAACTGATCGTGTGAACATTAGGTGAAAAAATCCACACAAACCCCACAACTGTCCCGGAGGCGTCACTAGTCGGCTAAAATGTAGAACCGACCCTCATTAATTTCTCTCTGTCTAATTTTTTCGAACTTACCTCCCCCTATTCCCACTCACTAAGGGGGATCCCATACAACAATTAAATTTTTATAAAATTTGCTCCTACCGCTCTAATTGACCCAACATTTTCTCAGATCATACCTACCCCCTATATCCACTCTCTAAGGGGGCTTCCATACAAATGAGTTATTATACAATTTGCTCCCACCGCTCCAACTATCCCAGGGATGCTCCGAGAGGATTCAATTGTCATTTTGTACGGGAGCTTATAATGCTTATTTATAATGATTATAACATGTTTGTAACAATCATAATTTTGCACTATAACAATATTATAGTTATCATATTATGATCATGGAAAAGAATTTCGCCATCATGTATTACCATATTATTATTATTGCAAACATATTATGATCAGATCGTACTACAGACTTAAAAGCAAGTGTATTTTGCATTTTTTTTTTAATTTTTCTTTCATATTTCTTTATTTTTTGTTTTGTTTACAATATATTTTACGTGAGTATAAAAAATTTTAAAATAATTTACATTTTTTTTTATCACTTTTTATTACATTTATAACACTTGTATGTATACTAAATAATAACTTCATTTGAAAGATGCGTGTCAATTTACCTTTTGCATAGGCTCCCATGGTAGACCGGGTATAGACTACCAAATTATAGCTTCTTCCACTAAAAATATTACCATTTCAATTACCACCACTGCGTTGTTTCTCTATTTACATGTCATTTTGTTTAATATTATTTAATTTATTCGGACTAACTGCTTCTTACAACTTCTTTTCACAAAATTTTAAACAAGAATGACAGCAATGACAAAACTGACTGATCATCTTATAGTTGGCGCAACTATAATATGGCTGTAGTTAGAGAGAGGAATATAATAATAAATACTATATTATGATTACAGACAAGAGAATAATATGATAACCGAAGAAAAGATGTTTACTATAATATGATATTATTGTTGAAATATGAGTGATACAATAATAATTTAATTGAAACAACTATTTATCGCTGTAGTGAACACAGTTTCGTCGCCGTAATCGTATTGCAACGATATTTTTCTCGGCGTATGCTGATCTCAGAATGGCAGATTTTTATTCACATTTAAAAAAGCTAAACATTTCACAATTTTTAGGATGTTTTTCTGTTAATATTTTACTATTTTTTTTTTAAAAGAGAAGCAACACTCAGGAAATTCTTCTATTAATTAATGTGTTGCTTTCTTTGGAAAGGGGATAGTGGAGAGATGAAAGGTGGTGAAAGATGAAGGGCTTCAAACATGGCAACACTGAAATTGCGCGAGATGATAAGTCTTAGAACAGTTGTTGCTGCCACCTGATGTAGAGTTGGCGAATTTATTGAAGCTTTTTGTTTCATAGCCCTGATTCATTATTTTACTTCGGTGGGGTTAAGTGCTATGGGAACACCGAAGATGGGCGCAGCGATACATATAAGTGATAGAAAACTCATACATATTATTTTTCTAAGTTGATGTTGTCGTCACCGGGAATCGAACCCGGGACCATCTGTGTAACAGTCCAACGCGCTAACCATTACACCACAACGCCCACAAACTGATTTATCTCGGCTATTCTTATCTTAATATTTACCAAAAAAAAAAAATCTGATTTTAGCAATTTTTCCTGCAACGTCGTGTTGTTTTAGCAAATATGTTTACTAAATGTTTTCTATTAGTGTAAAAGGCCCAAAATCAATTAAACCATTAATTGCTATTACCAATTTCCTAATTAAAACCTTTTTTTTTGTGTACTCAAGTGAAATCTATTTTCATAAATATAATAAACAATTTTCTATGATTGTGTGAAAATAGAATTTTTAATATCACAGGTCATAAGTTGATGCTACATAACTGTCGAATTTTTACAAATTGAGATATGGCTGCCAAAAGAACTCAGTTTCAAGGAAAAATCGTTCGGCTTATCGAAACTAAAAATAATGTTCGGAGTTACCAACTTATGACCATCATTTTCTCTTGTTTATTTCTTACTGAAATAAGTATGTGTCTATGGTAGGTAGTACTATAATTGTCGCTTGAACTTAATCCCGTTTGTATTGTATGTAAGGTACTGGCGTTAAATGTCAATGTATTCAAATCGATTTGACAAGAAGGTGTTTGTAACGAACGAGCCCAACCAACCATGGATGGCTATTGTTTGTTTCTTTACTGTTTGTATATTGTGTTAATGTCTCGTAAGATGTTTACATATTGGTTGTCTGTCTGTCCCTCAATCCCATCGGTCCGTCCATAATATGCCTGTATGTTTGTCTGGTCTTTGTCTGTTGCTCAATTAGGCAATATCTATATCATGTTTTTATAGGGTGACCATTTTTTTCTAACATAAAATTAGTAGAAAATTTAAAAAAAAATAATGAAGATTTTGTGATGAATACGAAAAAAGCGCAGCAAAATTTGCTTTTCATGTATAAAAATTCAAAGTAATGGAAAACTTGAATATACTTAGGAAATTAAGAAGGTAGAAATGACTAAAAATTACAGTTGAAATGACTACACAGCAAAACTTTAGTAATGGGTGCGATAAAGTAACGCATTACCTTGTAAATGTGTACTCGTTACCTGTATCATTATTTTCCAACAAGAAGTAATGAGTTACCGATAACTGAACACTCATGGATTACCTTGTAATGAGACCTCATTACATTTTACATTATTTCAAAACATAAAATAATGACTTACCGATCATCAATTACATAATGCATGAATTATAAACGTAAAGTAATTATTAATATATATTTTTGAAAATCTATTTATACACTCACAATATTTTTTCCGTAAAGACTACTGAATATACACATTAAATTAACTGAAAATCAGTTAAAAACAGGACTACTTACTTTTCGTTTAAAAAAATTGTATTTTTTAGTTTATTTTCAACGGTTGAATATTAATTGACAAAATCCATAAAAACAATAGATTGTTTTCGTTTGTTTCCATACTCAATATAATATAACAACTTTTTGTTTTAAAAAGAAAATTTTAACTGAATATTTTAACTTTTACGGAAAGTCCGTTTTTTTGTTTATTTTTTGTTTATTTTTTTTTTGTTGAATAACAGACAGAACGTTAAAAAATATATTTCTTTGGTAATTTAACTGTATATTCCATTGAAACAACTTTACCGATTAAACTTTTAAATAACTGTTGATTTTTTATGGAAAAGTTCTTGTGAGTGTAGTAACATTACTTTGTGATTTTTTGTAAGCTTAATGGTAAGGTGTACATTTTTGATATCACGAACGAAAACACGAAGCACAACAACTCATCTACATTTTAAGCAATAAAATATTGTATGTATCGATAGCTCAGTTGGTAGAGTTCTCGCCTAACTAATTGTTAAATACCAGAGACCCCAGGTTCGAATCCCAGAATGACCATGTATTTATTTAATAAAAAAAAGTTATTTATTTAATTAAAAAAAAATATCTATAAAAATTTTTTTTTTTTATGAAAGTCTATTTATAGACACATTACTTTTTCCCACCATGTAACCATATAAGTAACCAGTTACTTTACCCCCTACAAGGTAATGAGTTACTTTGAGGCTCATCGCCTGTATAATTCATCAGTGAAGTAACGTGTAAAGTAATGCATGAAGCCCTATGGCGATACATTACTTTACCGATGATTTGATAATATTTTGCTGGGTACAAATGTACTCCAAAAGGCGATGACTGTATTTTTTTCATAGGAATTGCTACTAACCATGTAGTCATTTTTAACTATTGCTAATTTAACTACAATATAAAAATATAAAAATACACTCAAAAAAATATTTTTGTCATATAATGAAACTTAGAAAGAAAACCACGATTATTTTGGAATACACGCATTTTTTGACTGCTTAATGATAAAGGGTGGAAAAGAAAAAAAAAATACTATTTTCAAATGCGACTTGTGCAAGAGCTATAATATCTAGGGATGAAATTTAAATTTTCTTAAATTCTCTGAAGTGTAATCTTTTTTGGTTGAAATAAGATATTTTTACACATTTATGATAGGAAGAAGGTAAATCGAGGAAATAAAAAATGTGTCATAAATTATATTTTTTGTTATTTCAAGTTTAAGATTTATAATTTAATGGAGTTCCTTAGGCCATTAAAGGTGGACTTTATTTCTATCCAACCCCAATTATGCCAGGATTTCATAAAGAAAACCCAACAGATATTTTCAATAAATTAACACATAGCTCAGAAAAATAATATATCGCTCAGTTACAGCAATAACGCCATAACTCAAAAATTTTGATTTTGTAGAAAACGAGTTTAAAGTTTTCAATTTACTTCCACCTTGAAGAAAAAATTACGAACAATTTCTCTCAAGAGGTGAGTAAATACGACTTTTTTACACAATATGATATAACGATTAATTCTGCGTCACTAACTCAAAAATCATGTTTTTTGAGTTTTGACGTTCTTGCAGTAAATGATCGATATGTTTTGAATTTCAGACATTTTGTCCTAAATCGTTTGTGCAGTATGTTTTTCTGCCAACCTCCCTCCCTCCCGGATGAGTGCATCAATTAATAAGTTCCTAGATCAACGGTTTATGCTGTGTGCAAACCAAATTTTAGGATCATTACATTAGCAACTTTTAGGAGCAGACATTTACTCAAAATAAACCCGCATTTTACGCCGTTCTTTTCAAAAGTTCCACAATATAACTTAACAGTGAACAAATATTTCAAATTTAGGTTTTTTGGCGTCAGTGGGGATGCTTTTCATTCCTCCTAGAAGAACGAACTTATCAAATTTTGTTTGTTCACCTTTTACATTTTTATTACATTCCTCGTAAAAATTCTAAAAGAGCCACAACAGTAATTTATGACATATTTTACGGCACATATGATTTAAATTAAAAACTTTTAGCCATGAAAGACCCACACACCATGTTGGAATTACGTCACTTAAGCGGCTTTGCCAGGACTTCAAGGGGCAGACTATACCCCTTTTTGGCCCTCTCCTTAGGAATTTCCAAAAATCTCTTCTATGGAGATACCATATTTAAAGATCCTATATTAAGCGGTTAAACGGATAGATTTACATAGTTTAACCCATATTTACCACGATCCTGGACATAAATTTAAAATTCCACATTAGTGGCCAAAGGGGTTTGGGCAGGTTGCCAAAGGGAGACTTTTACCATTACAGTAAAAATTTTCAAAAATATGCTCTATACAGATGTATACTTGTGTTAAGTCAGTACAAAATAATCAAATTTCCAAAAATCCACTCTACACAGATGTCTAATCCTGATTAAGCAAAATGGTGAGACTTTCCCCTTGTTGACCCTCCTAGTGGGAAGGCCGCCGAGGGGGAGCCATTTTCAACCTACACACAGAGAAATAAAGTGACAACCGAATTGAAAAGTATATTTTAATGGTAACAACTTATAAATACAGTTATTACAACGATATTTAGATTAGATTTCTGCATATTTTGGGTGCTGAAACTAAAATTCAGTTGAATTAACCTAACTTTGTTGTGAAACCTAATGTTCAATTGTACCAACTGACTGAAATTCGTAATATCCGAATTTGAGTCGTAGTAACCGAATTTCAGTTGGCAAATGGCTAAATTTTTCTCTGTGTGTACATACCAAATTCTAAGTTTATCGCTTTAGTGGTTTGGCCTGGCAGCCAAGGGGAGTTTTCCCTACGTTAACCGCCATTTTTACCACGCTTCCGGCCAGAAATCCAAAACATATCATAGCCAGGCCACCAAGGGGGAGATTTTTCCTTTTTTCACCTCCACGTGGGAATTTTCAAAAATATCATCAATACAGATATCAACCCGTGAAGAGGTATCCACGTTCTTCCTTGGTGGTTTGGCCACGCCGCCAAGGAGGATACTTTTTCCCTTACCAACCCTCACTAAGAATTTCCAAAAACCCTCTCCATACATATGTTTACTCCTGATTAGGAACTCACGTACCAAATTTCAAGTTCCTAGCTTTGGCAGTTGGGCCAGGCCGCCAAGGGGGAGACTTTTCCTCTTAATGCACCTCCCTGTAGGAATTTCCAAAAATCCGCTCTATACAGACGGATACCCCTGATTAGGAACCCATATACCTAATTTTAAGTTCCTAGCTTCTATTGTTTTTTGTGTTAATAATATTAAGATTTTAAAATGGTAAATTTTTTTCGTGTCCACCCTTTAGTTTAGTTTAGGGTTAGTTATTTACAGAAAATCATATTTGCTCCATAAAACTTAAAGACCTTCAAATTTGTTTATGCTTTTCGATTTTAGTATTAAAGCTCATTAAAAACTTGTATTTGATGTACGTTTTGGCGGCATTGATACAGCGCTTTAGTTGTCACAAAGCGAAATATGTTTTGAAACTACTGCCGATGTACCATCTAGTAATAAAAAAATAATTTTTTTGCACTTTATCAATTTAGTCCGCCGTGAAAATTCACTTTAGATACCTCAATATGTTCTCAAGACATGTTTTTATAAAAATTAAAATTTCGCAAAATTTTTAAGAAGTTCAAAGAAATTTTGGCATTTACAATTTGTTGAACTTTTTAATTCGGAAAGAAGAATTCAGTTCGCGCAACTCAGCCAATTTCAAATATAATTATGAATGTCAGTAGCAAAAAACATACATTTTCAAAAAATTTATTACAATTACTTATAACCAGGGACCGGAAGTTCATGCAAATGCATGATTATTCCTCATTGCATATATAGATGCGCAAAAAAGTTTTACGCATTTTGTGTTTAAACTTACCAAATTTTGCATAATATAGCATAAAACGTTACTTATTTTATAGTAGTAAATTTACAATAATTTATAGAGTACAGTCAACCTAACCCTGTCCATCGTTCCTCTCAATTCATAAAAACCTTGATAAATAAGGGGCATCTAAAGTCAGTTTCAACAGGTGTCAAAATTTTTGAAGTACCAGTACGAATGGTCCACCCTTTGTATGTACAAACAAACATACGTACGAGTATTTAAACAATTTTAAGTTTAAAGTTTTTTTTTTTAAACTTTAAGTACAATACAAAAATACTTTTTTAACAAATTAGTTTTTTTATGTATGTACACCCAAGAAAATTTAATTTGTAAAGATAAACGATAGATAACATTTTAACAACCACAAACAAAAATTGGGGCCAAACATCGAAAATTAATCATTTCAAGCTTTTTTTCTTCTTTATTTTTTTTTTTTGGTTTTATAAAAGTTGATCAAGATCACACTTACCCCAATATAACTAATTCTCCATATTTTACACGTGGTTTTTCATGACCATCTGCATCTGATTCAGCTAATGTGGGAGATTCTGAACCGTCAGTACTGAAAAAAAGAGGAAATAAAAAAAAACACGATAAACTAGAAATTATTAAAGAGTAAAACGATAAAAATAACTTAAAATATTTCTTTTGTTTAATATTTAATGAATGAAGTCGTACAAATTCATTCATAAAAAGGAAACAATGCAATGAGTACGTGTACAAATGTGCATTATATGCAAAGACCGCAAAACTAAAATGCATAAAATCGCTACCCAAGTAAAAAAATTGATATGGGGCAACATCAAATTATATATAAATTAGATATGCGATGATATCAAATTTGATACGAAAAATGAGAACATACAATTGTATCTAAAATACAATAAATTGTATCGAATTCAATACAAAATCGTATCGAATTAAATCGAATTCGATGCAGTTATATGCAAATTTGTACAATGTGAATTATATTAGATAAGATTTCATCCGAATTAGATAAAATTTAATATTTTTGGATAAGAGTTGATAAAAGCATTTCCTACACACAGAGATATAAAGTGCTAACCGAATTGAAAAGTGTATATTAATGGTAACAACTTTCAAATTCAGTTAGTGCAACGATATTTACATTATATTTCAGAATATGTTGGGTGCTGCAGGTAAAAATTATAAAATCATTAACGTTTCTGTGATATTATTTTTAAGCTGTGTTTTCTAATTTGATTTATATTTAATGTTTAAATATTTCGTTTTTATGTTTTATGTACATTTAATTATGTTTTAAAAATAATACTCATGTTATTACGTACCTAGAAAAAGTCGACAACAAATTGACGAAACGTCGGGAGAAAATGTAATATAAATGTGTTTTTATTTACATTAATTGAATTTAGGCCGAATTAGCTTATTTTGAAGACAATAACTGAAGATTAGCCAAAATAACAAAACAATAAAAATCAGTTACACTAACCGAACTTTGTTGTTAAAACTAATGTTAAGTTGTACCAACCGTCTGATTTTCGTAATAACCGAATTTAAGCCGTAGTAATCGAATTTCAATTGGAAAATAGCAAAATTTTCCTCTCCGTGAAGTTTTTCTCATCAATTGTATCAAATTATATATATAACTTCATAAAATTTTAAAAACGATTATATGTAATTTAAAACGACTATTCTTAATTATATCTTGTTTGTGTGATAACTAGAAATGTCACAAACAGTGTATTCGAATACCGAATCTTTGCCGAATAGTTCTTACATTCATTTTCATATAGATTTGATATAAAAGTACTCTGTACCGTAATACTTTTTATGTTGAAAAAGCAGCCGTGTTTGACATTTTAAAGAGAAAAGTTTAACATGTCATGTAATATATATTAATGCATTGTATAAAATCACTTAGAAAATAATGTTGATATAACAGCACATATAATTAAATGTAGCTAAATGTAATGGATCATATATAATCACATCTGAGATTATTAAAAAATATTCAAAGCGTGGGGCCTTATAAATATATAATATATAATATTGTATGGAACAAATATATTGCTTTATCAAAAATTATAAAAAAAATATTTTTATTACTGGTTCATATGTATTTATATATGAACATTTATGTTGAACATTTATGTTGAATTATATGCTAGCCCATATATAACTCTATATATATACAACTAGGTATATTAAGTACAATTATATACAGGACCATATAAAATAATATATTGCTATATATAGCTCCATATAAAAATACCACACATAGCTATATACATATATATAGATACGAATATTTGTGCTGTATGACTATATAAATATTTATACTGAAACATTTAATTGTATAAAGTTATATATGATTATATAAAAACTTTTTACTTGGGTAAAGAAGAATATACAATACAAGGAGGAAAGATAAATAATAAAAACTTATCATTTGCTTTGACCGAAATGTAAATGTTCTACAGTGTATTTTTTTATTATTTTAATAGACACCCTTATATCGAGCCCTAACCGCCAAAATAAAAACTTATATGCCAAGATCGTAATTTAACAGGAGAAGCTTTTTGTTTTCCCTTTTTTTCTCTTATTTTACTTTGTTTTATCCGATTGCAATTAAATTGAATTACGGTATAAAAGACCAAAACATAATGCAAATTAATTTTATTTTTTAGCTGTCAAATCTAACTTTTTGGTTTAAAATAAGGGGGTCTAATCTGACCCCATTTTTGTTTTTTTTTTGCGTTATTTCTTATTTGATCCAATAGAAAAATTTACATATTTTATATAAATTAAAGTCTTTTGAATTGCAAATCAAACGCTGCATAATACACTCAAAAATATAATTAGTTTAACGTTTTGTAAATCAAGTATACTATTTTTCTGCAAATTCGTTGCTGAAATTGTGTTTGCAGCTTAATTTTTTTATTTTAACTAATATTTTACTAATGTTTTACTTATTTATTTTGCTAACAAAATTGTGCTGATAAGTACATTAATAGTGTGTACAAAAACCAGATCGATAGATGAAGGCAGAATGATATAGATGTCGCGATATGTCAAGATATAGTACAGACAAGGAAAATTATAGTAATAAGTATAACTATTGTAAGACATTCATATAATAAAATCAGCTGTAAGAAATGCTTGTTTATGTTTTTCATACATAAAACAAAAAGACGACATACATATAACATGTGGATATATAAAACTCAAATATTGTGTTGATTCCTGCTTGTTGAAGGAATTGTTTATTAATTAAATTAAAGACAACATAAAGAATTAACTAAATTTAATAAAATGTGTATTTGTAAAGTAATTGTTTATAGTGGTAATTTATAGAATTTGGTGAAACTGCAAGCAAATATACCCAGTCAGAAACTGCCAATCAAACAATCAAGAGCACTGGCATGCCACTGGCTAACCGAGGAATAGTAATTTAATTACTGGAAGAACACTTGTTTGAGACGCTTTACTAGCGTTTGCAAAAAAAGCTTTGCCAGTATGTTTTACAATAATTTTAGTGGTTTAAAAAAAAAAAAAAAACATTGGCAAAGAATGTGCTGAGACCAATATACAAACGTTGGCAAAGTGTTTTCCCAGTGCTATTTAGTCAGAAATTACCAACGGCCCAAAAATTCAACCACTGGTAGAGCATTTATTTTATAAAAATTGTGATGCTTTCTAGAATAAAGTTTGTAGTAGGAAGGATCCGAGTTCGCTCCCTGTTTCAGCAATTAATTTTTTGTTTTTTTGTTTTATATACAAGTTATTTTTTTTTTTTTGTCTGGAAAGCTCTGTTAAGACCAACTTTTTTTGTTTCCGTAACGTTGGCAAGTTGCTTACAGCAAACCTTACATATTGACATATTTGACCAGCCCAATTGTTACCCAACAGTTATCATTCACTTACGTTTTAAGCTATCAAGTATTTTATGTCTCGTTACCTCAGCGGTTACAGCTGTTGCTTCCAATCTGGCGGCTTGGGTTCAAATAACGGCGGGATTAAAAAAATTATAAATGAACTTTTATTAATTTTATTTTGAAAAATCTATTTTTAGACCACCTATTCCATGGTATTACCAACATTTTGCCAACGTTTGAAATTTTGTTTCCCCAGTGCTTGTCCGAAATTTTTTTAACAGACGCAGCTTTTGTCTAGTGATGTTTTCATTTTGGGATTGTGAAAGCGCTTGTTGCCAGCGCTCGTACCACTTGCAACAGTGCTTTACAATCGGTGGTCCTTTTGACTTTTTCTGACTGGGTACTTTCAGGTAGACAGACTAAAGCTAACAAAAGATTTTTGTTTGAGATAGCTGGTGTGAAAGCACTTGTTTCTATATCCAAACAGATCTAAAAAAAGGCATAAATTCACGGATTTTAACAAATAAATGTTGTTATAATCACCATTCTTCGTGCTTTCGTGATGCGATAGTGTGGTAAACAACCCGCTATTGCTTCTTTTGACGCACTACTACAAGATATTAATCTTATTAAGCAGATTCTGCTGGGTATAACATAATTCTTATTCGAAAGACAATTTGATTACAAGTTTATTTTAACTTGTTTAAATGTGCAAATCAATAAAAAAAAATATTCGTTTGTTCTATTTAAAAAAAAAAAACATGCATAACTTTTGAATACAGCTTTAACAGAAATCTGCCAGAATAATGTAAAAATCATATGATAATATATAAACATTTTCATAACAATAATATGATAATATTGAGATCATTTGAGAACCATAATATTGTAATCTAATTATCATATTATGATTAAGAAATTATGGTTGCCACAACCATAGTAACATGGTTGTCGCAATCATAAATCCAAAAATGTATTATGCTCTTAGAATATCGTTGCCCCAACCATGTTTCTTTTTTTGCGTGAAGAAATAAACATTTGGCATTTGAAGTCAGACCCAAAAATCGTGTCCACCATTGTAATAAATGATACTAAAATTATTCACTCAATTTAGTTAAACGTTGAATGGAATTAATATTTCGTAAATTAAGCTCAAACGAAATAAATTCTTTCGAAACATTTAACGGCACCTGCCACTCTAGATGGCGTTTAAAAAAAAGTGACCGCTTGTGAATTAGCGCTTACAAACATAATAATGAACTTAAATTTTGAATAACGCATCTAAAGGTGCTGTATATAAAAATTATATTCTATCTCCTATATTTTTAGACCTATTATAATTTTAACTTTTTGTATATGAAATGTTCAGAGAGTAATGAGGTATGCATGTATTACTGTCAACCTTACGTAAATAAGAATTATAAAAAAATATGGTTGTGGCAACCATATTCGAAGAGCATCATACAGTTTTGGATTTATGATTGAGACAACCTTGTGACTATGGTTGTGACAACCATACTCTTATAATTTTCTCAATCGTAATATGATATTTAGATTAGATTAATATGATTATGGTTTCTCAATATTATCATATTATGGTTATAGAAATGTTTTTAAATTATCATAGTATAATTGCTACATTATTCTCTCAACATTCTGTTGAAGCTGGATTAAAACGTTATTCATGTTTTTTTTTTTAATAATACAAACGTATATTTATTTATTTAGTAATTTACGCATTTAAATAAACTTATTTTAAAATAATTTAATTAACCAAATTGACTTTGCGCTGACGAATATGATTTGTGCTATTAAGGAGTTCCATAAATCATTATTTTGTCGCTATGCTATGTTTACCTAAATTTTTTATTTTAGTATCTAAAAAATCAAAACTAAACTTTCTCCTTTTCATCACAAATCATTTTTGTACGGAAAAATAAAATAATGAAAACAATAGAGTACAATTTCACAGTACATTTATAATTATCATAACATGTTTAGAGCAATCATAATATTGGCACTATAACCATTAGTGTCCGACCGAACAGTTCGGCCAAAAAACTATATTTTGTCGGTTTTTTGATATCTAGATTGACAACTTTTGGTATTGGAAACATGTTTGTTGAGCCGATTTAATTCGATTTTGTGTATAAAATTTAAGAGAAAAGCCGAAGTTTAGCTAGAACTATTTTCAATTTGGCCGAACTTTCTGATTCCGAACAGTGAATTCATTGCTTAACTACAAACTTTTCTTCAAATTTGACACTCAAAATAGCATCTAATCAGCCCAATAAACATTTTTCCATCCGCCAAATTTGTCCATAATGCTTTAAATTACCGAGCATTTTCTGGCCGAACTGTTCGGTCGGACACTAAATATTATTTTATTTGTTTGGACCGACTGCTTCTCACAACATCTATTCACAAAATCTTAAACAAGAATGACACTTAAAGAGCGAAGAAGATCATAAAAACATACTGATCATCTTATAGTTGGCGCAGCTATAATATGGCTGCAGTTAGATTGTAGGTAGACAAGAGAATAATATGATAACCGAGAAAAAGAGAGTTTTACTATAACATATTATTGATCAAACATGATTGATACATTAATAATAATTTTATTAAAACAACCATTTGGGTGTAAGAAACATACTTTTGTGTACTTTTCTCTGAGCCATTACCAGAAGGAAAAAAATAATGGATCTAAAAACAGATTTTGAAAAAAATTTCGAACTTAAAAAAAATCTTATTAATTTTTTTTTAAACATGATCGAGCCGGGAATCGATGCAGGGTCATCTGATTAACAGGCGACTGCTCTATCCCTAAACCACCGATGCATGTAAAAATTGATAGTTTAGAACATAAATTAATTTGTTTCTATTAAAATTCATTCAAGATTTACCAAAACTAACTAGTTTACAATAATACGAATTATAATGACTCTAAAAATAGATTTCCAGAATCATTATTATCATATATATCATTACATTTTATCTGGAAGTAATAAGATGAATAACCTATTATTGTTTACCAATTATTTTTTGTATGAGAGGAATGCATTATAAATTTCTTAACGGTAGCCAATTATATCAAAATATATAAATGTTTTTTGACTTTTTACATCAATTATTTTAATGTATAAAATAATAAGTAGTCATTATCATGTTTGCTGGGTAGTTTTACATATCAAAAATAAGTGATTACCCAAATAATTAGTTATACGTTTGCTTATAAGCAACTAGCACAATATGTGGTAACAAGCTTTTAAATATTAAGGCTTACCCTTATACTTATCAATAATTAAAAAAAAAGTAGTTGCCCAAAATAAAAAAACATTATATTTGTAATAAAATAATAAGTCGCACGTAAGCTTGTCTGCTTATAAAAACGACTCCGTCAAACAAAAATAACTAGTTTTTACCCCCCAAAATATAGTGTGTTTGGATGTTTATTTTCATTATATAACCACTTACATGGTAATGAAAGATGTTGCTGGGTAGTTTACATATATTCTGCTATTTAATGCAGAAAATAAATGCACGTAAAACTTAAAGGAAACTAAAAAAAAAAAAAAAAACGAACGTGCATTTATGAGCCCTACATACTTTCAGACATACATATTTAACATATCGAATCACCAGATCAAATTACAGCAACAAACAATTAAATTAAAACAACGTAGGAGGTGGTTCAAGTAGCTGTACGACATACTTCCTTCCATACGAAGAAGATTTAATAATGTCAAGTAGTGTATTCATACATATTCAATATGATGATAATAATGGGGAATGAGTAAATTGAATTATGCACCAAGATACAAGACGATAGTTTCATTATAACAAAATTTGTTCTATTGCAGTTTAAAAAATTTTATTGTAACATTTTGAAACCATTCATTTAATATTTTTTCCGCAAATTGTGTGGCGCCTTTTGAAAATTATCTTGTCTAGTAGCATGTTTGCATGTAAATATGTTTGTAACTACAACCCCTCGTTTTAAAATTTATAAACTTTTTGTTTTTTTTATTAAACAATTGTTAGTCCAGTATTGAGGGTTGTGATGAAAGATGAAAGCCGTGGCAAAAAGTAAGCGGCTCGAGTGTAAAACATTCGGCGACGGCGGCTTAATAGCCCGTAGCCGCCAAAATATGGTCAGCCGCGGCTTGGGGGGAAAACGTGTCGTTGGCGGCTGATAATCGGCTGAAGGTTAAATTTCATAAGAATTTTGTATGTTAAAATCAAAATTTGTTCACGAAGACAAAACATATGCAAATTAAAAAGGTCTTCAAAGTTTAGTAACCTTATGATGCTTGTTAGGAAAAGACCCACGTGTTTGATCACTAAAAAGACAAAAATGGAGCAAAATTGGTTATAAATGGGTTTTTTGTTGAAGCTCTGCCTATTCTTTAGGCTCTAGCTTTTCTAAAACTTCGGGTTCTGATGAGATCTTTAGCCAGAACGAAATACTAGTATCAACCTAGCTAATATGTTTGATTTGCTTTATTTTGTTAAATTAAAAATAACATTAAAATAATCTCGATGTATGTAAAAACAAAAAACTAATAAAAATGTAAAGAAGCTATATTAATGCTTGGGTTGCATACACTGTTGCCAACTTGTATTCAAGAAAAGTATTTAAATCTGACCCAAAAATTCGCTAGAAATACCTTAATTTTTGTGAGAGAAAAAACTAGCTAAAACTTATAAAATATAGGAATTACTGGGTAATTTGTAATTTTTTTACTTCAAATTAGTTAGTATTACTAAATAAAGCTAAATAATAAAAAAAATTTATAGATATTTAGTTCCAAAATGCAAAAGAGCAAATTAAAATCAATTTTTAGTTAACTTGTACACTAGGGTTTTAACTGTTACATATAACAGTACACAGAGAAGAATACCAAATAAAAAAAATTAAAGAATTATTTTTCTTTTTTATGCAATTTTAATCAATTTGCAAAAAAATGCCGCATCGCATGGTTCATATCGAAATTGCTAGAAAAATAAACCGTTCACATCTGAGAAACAAGCCGACCCTAAGTTTTCGGCGGCGGCGGCGTTTAGGTTAAAAGCCCGGCGGCGGCTGAATTGTCGGCTTAAAATGCTGTATTTTAACTGATAAAATCTAGTGATATATCACTATATTTTTCATCAGATCTATTTTCTTGTTAGTAATCAACAAAAAAAACATGCAGAAGTTATTAAGTATAAAGATTACGATAAATCATTAAATTTATTTAAAGAAAAAAAAAACAGATTATAATTAAATTTTTTTTTTGAATTGATATAATACATTTGAAGGGCTTATTGTAAAACTTGATAAGCCACATTTTATTTTAAGTTTGTTTTTGCATTTTAAAAAGATGCAAAAAATATAATTTTTGCAGGACTATTATACTTTCGGTACTTGCAAGAAGTGTTTAAGCAAGACTTCCATTAAATATTACTCAACCCATGTCTAGAAAACAGCAAAAATCCATAAAACAATTAATGTGGTTTATCAAATTTTTACAATAAGCCCTTTATTTAATGCATGTCAAAGCAAACAATGGGTTTTCAGAACTTTTACCAAATTTAACGACAATTGGTATGAACGTTACCTTTTACAAAACAAATACTCTTACAAAGCTTAAGAGTTTTGTCCCTTCTAGCTCCCGAATGTAATCCCTTAAAAATCAAAGATTTTCAGAAAAGTCTGCGAATTTTCAATTACATTTTGCATGCATCTTTAGAAGTATTTGAGGTATATGCATAACTAAGGCATCATATGAAAGGTAATGGACCCTTTAATTATATGCAACGTGATTTTTATTTTCAAAAGGTTAGAGTTAATTTTTAAGATTAAAAATTGGAAAGCTATATTTCAAAATGCGACAAAATTAGCGGCGCAAATAAAAATTCGGCGGCTGCCGCTTTAGCCGGCTCACATTTTAAGCCGATGCGAGCCGATTAAAACGGCGGCGACTAAAAATTTATAAAATCGGCAGCGCGCAGCGGATTTTGCGCCTATTGGCTTGTTTCTCTGGTTCACATGTGGTTGTAGCAAATTTTGCAAATAATCGGAGTGCTTATGGTAAAAATAAAACCGGTAAATGTGTCCAAATTACGCACAGGTAGGCGCTTAAAGGATTCCCAGAGAATTACTCGCGAAAAGCTGATGTAATTGCCAAGGTTATTACCCAGCCAGAAAACTGCTCGACTTGATTTCGCTAAAAGGAATTTACAAACCAACCGGAGAAAGGCAAGTCAATAATCGCTGTTATTGGTAGGACTCTTTAAACACAACTTTCTTTTAAAGGTGATTTTTTTCTGTTGCGAAAAAGTTCAATATTGATGGGCCAGATGGTTTTAACAGCTATTGGAGAGACCTACGTAAGGAAGCACAATATTTATCAACAAAAAAAAATTCGGAAGCGGATCCTTAATGGCGGCGCTTTTTGCTTCGACGGTATGGTTGATTTTAGCATATCCAAGCACTACAATGAATTCTTTTGAGTTCATTACTTTATTAGCAACGAAAAAGAATTCATTTTCAACAAAACAATGCCTCAGTACATGTAATTCGTCAGACGATGGAATGGCTATCATAAACAAATGTAAGAGCATTGGAATGGCCCGCATGTTCTCCGTATCAAAGCCCTATTGAGAACATTTGGGAGTTTACGCAGAAACCCGTCAATATCAAAGCGTTTTTCATCTAGAAAGAAGCAATTATTGATTTGTGGAGATCTATAACGGAAAGAACTTCGAATAAATCTGGTAGACAGTATGACTGATCGAGTTTTTGAATTGATTCAAAAAAAGGAAGCCTCACTCATTATTAAAACTGCTGCTTTAAATCATTTTTTCTTAAATTTTTGTAAATTTTCAGAAATTAAGTTTTGTGTATTTATAGTTATTTTTTATTTTTTTTGATTTTGTTACTCCATTCTAAATAGTAAAATAAATAATAAATGAAAATGAAAATTATTCAAGTTCGAGGCCATACTCTATATTTCTTCATTAGGATATTGTCCTAACAAATAATCTATAGAGTTTTTTGTTTTCAAATTTATTATTTGACCCTTTCAGGAATGTGTTGATAGATCTATTTCGGGAATTTTCTAGGTTCCCATCATCAGAACACGTTTTGAAAGCGGTAACAATCCCATGCCAAACATCAAACATTCATATGAACTAGTTTACTCACTAAATGAGAACTAATATACATATGAGTTTGAAGTTAAAGATTATAACCATTGATCAAAAAATAAATTGAAAACTTGTTTGATGTGCAAGATCCACCTCTGGTGGATATTTTATTTTTAATAAAAATTATAACAAACTTATAAATAATATTTTTTTTTTATTAACTATTAATTTTCCTTTGGTTTTACATTTATGCCGTTTTAAACTCTTCTACTTTTTTTTTAATTTACGAAATTTAGTGAAATTAATGTGTAATTATAGTGTTGCAAGCAGTGTAGCTGACAAGACTGGCAAATGGTGTATAAAATCGATTGCTGGACTTGAACCAATTTTTTTAAACACTTGCACTTTAAAATCGCAGTACATAAATATGTGTTATACTACGTTTCCACTGAACGTGTTTTGAAATAAAACATGTTTGTACATGTTTCCCCATACATTATTTTTCAGCAAAACACATGTTTTGCTCAAAGTTAAATTTACTCCAATAAATATAATAAATTTACTTTTTATACTTTATTATTTATTGTTAGTCCAGTATTAGTATAAGTGTTCGTATAAATGAGCATGTGTGCATTAAAATAATATATATTAATATGCAGAAAAACGCCAGAATTGCATGTTAAATGAATTATGTGTCACTAAATTTTCATACTTACACTTATAAAAAAACTGTAGTATAAAGAGTTTAAAATTCGACAACAGAAAAAAGTACCGAAATTTGCTCCAGAAGAATTGTCAATGAAGTTGGTAATCGTATTCTTCAAAATTTGAGTAACCTAAATTTTAGCTAAAAAAAAAGTTAGTTAAAAATTTGAACTTACTAGACTGTTAAATACATTAACAATACTATTCAAATTAGCTAAAGCAAAAGAAAATTCTGCTAAAAAAGTTCTCTTTGGATCTGACCAGTACCGAGAATATTTATTAACACTATTTAGGCCTAGTTTTTGGGATGTACGTTAAACTCAGTTTAGCTAAGCCGACAACGAATTTTGTCCACCATTTCCAATTTTATTAACAAAAATTTGCCGGAACAACTTTTTCTAGTTCAGAATTTCGGTTTTTCCTAAATTAAAGCAAAA
The DNA here is from genome assembly GCA_021234595.1 of Delia radicum. Lineage (NCBI taxonomy): Eukaryota > Metazoa > Arthropoda > Insecta > Diptera > Anthomyiidae > Delia > Delia radicum. Next base: position 316,093,688 of record CM037851.1, on the reverse strand, counting down.
TAAATCAAATTCTAATAGCAGTATTCCAATTACAAACTGCGTTAAACTAAGATTAATGATAATCTACATCCTAAAAATTTGGTCTTAGTCACTCCGGAGTAATGCATTTTGCCATTTTCTCAATCTCGCTTAGTTTTCAAGATATGGCCTATTTTATGATTATAATAATGAGAAAATAACGCCATCTACAAGTGAGACGATAGCGGAGACACAAAAAATTCATGGTTTGGAAACAATTGTGGTTTCAATTTACTGATAAAATTTGTTAATTTGGGGGAATTACGAATTACTAAACATTAGCTTCAAAAACTAAATACGAATGAAGTTTGTTCTTTTGCTAAATAACGGATTTAAATATAGTAGTTCTTCTTTCATTGGATTTGTCAAAAGCTTTTGACCGGGTGATACACTCGAAGCTTATAGACAAGTTGTACAACTTGTTTAATTTTTCCTCACAAGCTTGTAAACTTATAACCTGTTACCTTTCTGATAGAAGTCAATATGTATCAATTGGTGAATCTTTTTCTGTGACAAAACCAATAACAAGTGGTGTCCCGCAGGGATCTATTATTGGTCCACTACTGTTCATGATTTACTTAAATGATCTGCTAGAAATAGGGAATGGTATATCCTGTGTCAGTCTTACGTTTATGCGGATAATGTTCAGTTTCTTTGCTATTCAGATGCACAGTTTGTAGATGTCTTGGAGGAAGGTGTGAATTTTATAATGCGTGAAGTCTTGTCTTGGTCTTCAGGCAATGGTTTTGCTGTAAATCCAAGAAAGACAAAGTTAATGGGTTTCGGTGTCGTTGATGATACGATAAACGTTACTCTCAATGGTATGAGAGTTGATTTTGTAGACAAGATGAAGTGTCTTGGAGTTTTAATTGATAATCAGTTAAGTTTCTCATCGCATATTAATACCGTTTCTTCGAGAATATCATTCTTGTTGAGAAGATTATACTCTCTTGATATATATCTGCCTCTTTCAATTAGAATGCGCGTTGATAATGCCTTGTTAATGCCTCATATATTATATTGCGTTGAGGTATTTTCTGGTACCACAGATGGTGAATTTAGTAGGTTTACTAGGATTTTCAATCGAATTATTAGATATGTGTATGGCCTAAGACTTCGGTCCCATGTCAACCCGTATGTGGTCCAATTTCTTGGGTGCTCTTTTAGTAATTATGTAGCTATGAGGTTGTTGATATTCTTCTACAAGGCGATGGCAAATGGCTTTCCAGACTATATAGTAAACAATTATATTTTATCCCATTCGGAAAGAAACCCACAATTGGTATATCCAATACATCACACGACTATGTTTGAGCGATCATTTCAGATTAGGCTTTCGAGAATATGGAATGATTTACCTATACAACTGAGAAGTTTTAGTTTTTCACCACAGGTCTTTAGGCAAAAGCTAAAGGATTATGTGGCTGTTCATGATTTGTAATTTTTTGTGTTCGCTGTCTTTTTTATCTCTCTCAACTTTTTTTTTTTATTTTTTTTTAATTTTTTTATTTTTTTTTTAATTTTTTTATTTTTTATTAAAATGTAATTTTTTAATTAAAAAGAAATGTTTTTTTTTTATTATTTATGATAGTTTTAAGTTATTTATTTTTTTATATAGAAAATATTATTAATTAGCTTGTGTTATAAAGTAGCTTTTAATAATCATATATGGCCCTAAGGGCTTGGGTTATGTAAATTGGAGAGAATAAAACCTATATTTATTATGAAAAAAAAAAAAAAAAAAATAAAAAAATATAAACAACAGAAAAAGTAAGTTTAACTGAATTAGATAGAATCTGTTTAACAGACTTTTGTACTAACTTTTTGTTATGAGTGTATTATTAAAAAAAATTAATATAAAAGTAAAGAGTTCATTGTTGTTTTCCAAACAATATTACATTTGCATGTTAATAATATCATATTCATTCGTACAATTAAGTATATGACATTGACGTTTTTAAATTTATATAAAATAAATTTCTTTCTTTTTAAAATAAAACAACCAAAAACAAACTGAAAGGTTCAACTAAAAACTAGAGGTTAAAATAGGCGCAGTTGTTTTGGATTTCCCTAAATGGAAGACAATCAAATAAATTTTATTTAAAGGTTGGGTCTTATTTGAAAATTTCAATAAATTTATGGCTACAAAATAAAAAAAAACCAACCTCAGATAATCGTTTTTATATTAGGGTCAGAGGTTAACTTTAACGGTTTGTTAAATTACAACACGTATAAAAATAAGTACAAACAGACAACATTCATATGGCGCTTTCCAAGCCAACAGTCTCGTTGCATTAAAAAGTATATCACAAAGTAGCACTATTTGTTCTCCTTTAAGAGCCTAAAGCAGTGAAGGGCATAACACATACTATTACATTTACACTTGTGTGTGTAGCAGCAAAAACGAAGTTTAATTTATGTTGCGTACGGTGTTGCCAGGTTTGACGATTTATCGTCATTTTGACGATTTTTAATACCCAAAATAACGAAATGACGATTGGACGATTTTTGCTTCCAAAATGACGATTTTTTAACAATAGTTTAATATGTCAGCAAGACCTATTTATTTATTATTCTCATAAAATCGCCGGATCTATTATTAAATTTCTATTATTTCGTTAAAAATTAAAAAAAAAACATTGTTTTTTTATCGAAATCTAACCTTATGATGTGAAATACAATTTTGCAAAAATGCAAATAATAGAATTAAATAAAACTTAATCCAAACCAGATTTATTTTTTTTATAAATTTATTATGGGTTTAGCTTAATTTAGTTTCTGTGTTTATATTTTTAGAACATTTTTTTTTTTTACATTTTTATAAAATTTAATTGGTGTTAGATTTAAATAAAAATAAAAAATATTTATATTAAAAAACAAGTCATGGATTTTTTTGCGAAACAAACAGATCTCTAGCCCGAATATTCATATTTATAAAATGTTGAAAGATGAAATAAATACAACTTTAAATGAAACAAAATAAATCCAAAAATAATCCGGTGCTTAAAAAACAGGCCTAATAATATAAATAAAGTACCAAAATTTAATAATTAAAAAATATAACATTAACGATAACGATAACGATAACGATAACACAAAAAGTTGTACAAGTTTTTACTGGAAGATGTTCGTTTACACAAATACTTAGTAAAAACTGGTAAAAAGAGAGCGTTAACTGACAGTTTGAAGCAAAAGAACTTACAATTTTTTACTGGATACATTTTTGCCAGTAAAAATTTGTAAGAAAAAAAAACATATGATTGAAAACATATGCTTGTATTTTTAGTAAACAAAAACAAAAACAAATATTAAATTAAATTATAATTGTTTATGGATTTAAAGTGAAAAATATTAAAGAAAAAATAAAAACCCATTTCAATTACGAAACCACCGATTCAATAACTTTAAATGCTGAAATTCCTCCAACAACGAAAATTGCTAATTCAATTAGAAATTGATAGCTCATTAATTGAAATATTTTTCAATTAAATAATAACACATTTGATTAAAAAGCGATCAATATCGTATACCTTCCCAAAAACAAAAAAAATTGTTGTTGCCATACCAAATATTTTCATAGAAGTGTTGTTGCCATAGCAAATGTTTTTTAACAGTTTGAAGTTTATAACATTGAATTTAAACAGGCATGAAATTCTCATTTAGTTAGCAGATTTATTCACACAGAAATTAGTTTTTTTCTTTCTATTGAAGCGTAGGTTTGACATTTTTTTTTTTGGAATTTTTCTTTACAGCAATTAGCCCTTTTGTTGAAATCATAGTATTTTTCTTGTTTAAAATAATTTTTAATTTATTTTTTGCATTTACTTTCTGTTTAAAATTTGTTTTCAATTAAATTTTTTTTCAATTAAACGAAATTAAACTTTAAAAATTATATTATCAATTTTATGATAATGTTTTAGAATAAATAAATATTCAGATTTAAACAACTGAAACTAAATTATTCAACTTAATAAAGTAATAAACCTAATAAGAATTACTATCTACTCTAATCGAAATAAATTTAAAATATTTATTACTAATACCACTAAACATAAACATTTATAAAAAACAACTACATAGATATTACAAAAACAATGTGTTGATGTTTGCTTTTGAGCAATAATATAAAAAAAAGTTCCGAATTTGAGCAAATATTTAATTGATTCAATTAATTTTAAATTGACAGACCAATCCAACGCCATTTCCGACTCATTATTTCAATATGGATTGCCCGCTGGTTTGTTTGTCTTCAAAGTTCTTCATTGGGTATGGTGTTAGGCCAAAAAACTTTTAGGATTCTTCGGAGACAGCAGCACAGAGTTGGCACAGGAGTTATAGATGCTTACCTTAGTGTATCTGGATAATGCAGAAGATTTCCATATCGACCGGAGGGTACCGAATGCTTGGTTGGCTTTAGATATTCGATACGCAACATCCTTGCTGGAACCACCTGTATTTGTTAAAATGCTACCCAGGTAGCAAAATGACGTGACCTCTTCCAATTCAATATTTCCTATGCGAAATTTGTTACTGTTCACGGTACTTCCAATGTTTATTTTCAGGCCAGCTTTTGTTGCCTCTGTTTCGAGGCACTTTAGCTTCGATTTCATATTTTCATAGCTGTGGGAAAGTAAGCAGATATCGTCTACGTACTCAAGGCTCTCGAGTTGTTGGTTGAGACCCCAGCTGATACCTCTCTTTACTCTAGTATTGCGAACTATAACTATGATAAACTAATGTAAAAATTCATGTTTTAAGTAAAAAAAAAAGTAATTCAAACTAAATAAAATACAGACTTTTGAAAAAAGCCTTAAAGAAAACGAGAAACAAAAATCAGCATTGAATTTGTTACTTGTTTTGAATAAGATTTGCATCAAAAAGCTTTTTTAAGTCTGAAGTTTTTTTAGATTTTCTTTCTCTTGTAAAGTAACAAAAAGTTAAAGATACGCCTTTTCTATATTAAGCCATCGATATAGAGATAGTCAAATTTCTAGCATTTTCCAAATTCAGTTAAATAATAATAAATAATATACTAAGAATGAGCGCAAAATATGACAATATTTAACCACGCCTACTTCGCCCATTTTTTACAAACTTTTTCTGCCTCTTATAGGAGAACAAATACTGTTAGTTTGGCATTGCTGTGATATACTTTTTTTTTTTCGCTGGTCAGTTAGCTTGGAAAGCATCATATGTATGAGTAACAAAAATGCCAAGAAAATACAATATATAAATCTGAATTACTTACATTTATGAAAGGTATAAAGTAAAGCAATTTGATAAAAAAAAAAGAGAAAAGAGTGGAACAAATATTTAATGTTAAGGAACTTGATACAGCCAAAGATCTAACTAATTCTTATTTACTTTAACTTTTCTTTGAAGGTAGACAACAAAAGTCTCCAATTACTACAAAAATTCATATTATTTGTTTTCATTTTCAACATTCAAATCTGTTTTTTTCTTTTTTGCAATTTAACACACAATTTCTAAGAGGGATGTTTATTCACATTTTTTTTTTTATTTATTTTTTGTTTGTTCAAAAACACCTGCAACTTGTGTTTGAACATAAAAATGCAAAAATGCATGTACTTTATGTGGCTCATTGTCAGACATTATCAAATGGAATCGGAAACCCTTTAAATGATGACATGAAATGCAGAAAATATGCACATTTTTATGTCAATATATAATGTGGCATGCACTTGTATGATTGTTTACAAAAATATATTTAGGATATTCACAGATTAACTACACTTATAGAAATAAACAAAAAGCTGAAAAAAATACTAAAAATAGCATTTTTTTGCTAAATATTAAGGTACCCACTACGCAACATTCTTATGCAACTTTTGCTATTGTGCAAAATTTTACCGTGTGTATGTCATATTGGAAGGTTCTACAATATATTGGAAAAAATTAAAAATGTTTCGTTTCTTATTGCGCAACCAATAAATGTGAAAAACATTTAATAGTTTGTTAGATACACTGGCAATAATATTGCAAAGTGCTATAGGCTCCTTCAGTAAGATAAGAACAGCTAACATAATTTGAGTTGAATTTTAGTTTATTGAAAATAGCAATTTACTTTCCCAAGTAAAAAATATTAGGTGTGGCATCATCAAACTATATTAAATTATATATGCGATGAGATCAAATTCGATCCGAAAAGTGAGAATATACAATTCTATAAAAAAAAAAAGTTTGTAAAACGTCTTGTAAATTATGTATACAATTTTTCAGCAAATTTGTTGCTGCACTTTTGATTTCAGCTAAAATTGTAGTTAGACTTCAGCACTTAACTGTTTAGAACTAATGTTTTACTAATATTTTACTAATATTTTACCAATATTTTACTAATTTATTTTGCTAAAAAAAATTTAGTTGATAAGCACATTAGAAGTGTGGACGACAACCAGATTGAAAGATATACGCAGAATGAAGTAGATGTCGCAGCATGTCAAGATGTAGTAGAAACGAGGAAAATTATATAAAAAAGTACAGCTCTTGTAAGACATAAAAAAAACAGCCATGGAAGATTTTTGTAACTATTTTTCATACATAATAAATCAAAAGTACGCCAACAATGTATATCGTATACATATAAATTGCGGATTAAAATAACTTTAATTTAGTGTTGTCACCGGCTTGTCAAAGTAATTGTCTATTAATTAAATTAAAGAAAAACTAAAATATTTAAATTTAATAAAGATAAAATGTGTATTTGTAAACTAAATGATTATAGTGACTATTAATGTAGTGTGGTAAACAAATATACGTTCAGGTATACAGACTAAAACGAAATACAAGGATACACATCTTACATCATTTTGTATGTTTCCTTTTCTTATCGCATAAAAAAAGAGTTTTATATTTTATATTTTGCTATTTCGTTTTGTTTCGTTATATAATTATTTCTATATATTTTGAGATATTAAATAATTTCGTGTAGTCAATGTAGGATAAAAAAACAATTGTACATTATTTTTAAAAGAATAACAAAAAAAATTAAGATTTTTAGCAAATAAATTAACGAAAGTATAATTTTTTTAAAAACTGTCAACTAATATTCAACAATAATTTTATTAACTATTAACATGGATTTTTTAATTTTGAATGAACTAAGCGTTAGCAAAACTTTTGCTGAATCCGCTAATTTTCTTGCTAAAAATCAGCTCGCTAATTTTCAGCAAAAGATTTTGCTGACATTAGCAATTGTTTTTTGCAATCACCCTCCTGACTAAAATTTCGCTGACTCAGCTAAATTTTTTGCTGATTTTACTAACTTTTTTTAGTGTATCTTATATACAGTTTCATCCGAATTTTGCCCCCATACAAATATTTGTGTATTATATATAATTGTATCGAATTAGATATAATTCGATACAAACAATTATTAGTTTCTTTCAACAATTATATAAAATTAGATCTTATTTCATAAACTACAATACATATGTATGTGATGACTAATATTTTTAAAGTTTTTTTCCGAAGGTGAAGCTGTGGTGCCAAAAAAGCATGTCTTTAAACAATTTAACTCCGAACAGGGTTGTTTTGTAGAAAAATTAGCTTTTCTCAGATTTTTTGAGACGAAAAAAAGATTTATATCTTTTTTCGTCTGTATGAACTCTTAGCATATGTTAAACTTCTTATGCTAACTAACGTTGATCAAAAAAGAAGTATGTTGCGAGAGATGCCTAACTGTTTTCTTAATTTCCTCTAAAGGAACATAGCTAATACTTTTGGATTGTGATTTAAATATTCTTTTAAAATATGGAAATCAAAAAAGTTAACAGATTTTTGTACTAACATTTTTATATAGAGTACTGTGAGTGCCCTTATTATGAATATGAGACTTGAATACTATATAATACATACATGTAATTTTAACAAATTGTAAGGATTTATTACATAAAATATATTTTCTTTTGAAATGTAATACAATTCCGGAACATTTGAATATTTTTACAAACAAAAAAAAATTGTACGCGTTTCTAATATTAAAGTACGCTCAAAAAATAAAAGTAAATGCAGCAAAAAATTTTGCTTAATCAGCAAAAGTTTAGTCAGAAGGGTGCTTGCAAAAAAAAATGTTAATGTCAGCAAAGTCTTTTGCTAAAAATAAGCGAGCTGATTATTAGCAACAAAATTAGTAGATTCCTCAAAAGTTTTGCTTAAAAAATCCTTGCTGAAAGTTAACAAAATGTTTGCTGAATATTAGTAGACTGTAAAAAAACTCAAAAAAATTTGTAGAAAAATTATACTTAAGTTAAATTATTTGCTAAAAATCCTAAAAAAATGTTTGTGATTCTTTTAAAAATAACTTACAATGCGTTACAAAATATAAAAATGTTTATACTCCCACATTGACGACATAAATTAACGTAATATCTAAAAATATATAGAAATAATTACATATAAAATAAACAAAATTATCTTTCAACTACTTATATCAATGGTTGTATAAATGATGGCATCTTTTAAAGGAAGACACATGCCGTAGACAATTCTAGAAACGAAACGAAAAAATATGACATATATCGTCCAACCCTTTTTTGCAATAAGAAAAAGGAAACATGCCAAATTAACTAATATGTGTGCCATTGCCTTTTGCTTTACTCTGCCTACATGAACAATTTGTTTACAATTTGACCAACACTACTACATTAATAATCGCTACAAACATTTAGTTTACAAATACACATTTTGTCTCTATTAAATTTAAATACTTTCTTTTGTCTTTAATTTAATTAATAGACAATTACTTTGACAAGCCGGTGACGACACAAAATTTAAGTTGTTTCAATCCACAGTTTTGTTTTATGAACAGATACAAAAATATTCCATGGTTGATTTTTTGATTTCATTTGTTTAGTACTTTATTCTGCGTATATCTTTGAATCTGGTTGTCGTTCAAACTATTAATGTGCTTATCATCACACTTTTTTTTGCAAAATAAATTAGTAAAACATTAGTAAAATATTAGTAAAACATTAGTAAAATATTAGTAAAACATTAGTTCAAAGCATTTGAATGCTGAATAAGTTTTACTGAAAATTTTAGCAGAAAACATAATTTTAGCAACAAATTTTGCTGAAGAATAGTATACTTGATTTACAAGACGTTGTACAAACTTTTCTACTAACTTATTTTTGTGAGTATACTTTTAGAAACGTATTTAACATTTAAAAATGGAATTTGTATTTTTAATCTACTTCTAATATATTAGAGCCTTTTCCGGATAAAAATCTTAAGAAACAAGAATAAAACAAAATAAACTAAATTATAAAATTGATGATCTGTGTAATTTACCAAAATTGTTGAATGTTTAATGATTTAAATACATAAAAGTTAATAAAAATATCCGTGAAAGTACGTTTTTATTAAATTTTGCATTTATTTTTTTTTATATTATTTATAAAATATTGTGTTGAAATGAAAACACCGTTAAAAAACTACGTGGACGAAATTCCTTTGGGCTCCCCAATATTTTTGAATTTTAACAAAAAGCTGGGCGAATTCTAAAAACCCCAAAATAATTCTTATTCGTTAAGTTTTCAATAATAAACAATACATTTTTAATTGATAAAAATTTTTTAAATAAATTTTAAAAAACATTAAAATTAAAGTGAATTTCAATTGGGCTTACTTGAATATAATTTGAAAAAAAATTAAAGAATTTACATTAAATTTCTGATTCTTAATATAATATAAATCCTCTTTAGGTCTTATTGGCATCATTAATTTGAGTAGACTTATCCTTATATACAAGATTTTAAGTGTTGTTTGCATGGATGGTAACCGATTCGAGGCGGGCATCGGTTAGTTAACGCTATTTTCTTTTATTTCGGTAACGGTATTTTAGGGGTAACGATATTTCAGTTATTTCGCTATCGGTAATTAAGTGGTAACGGTATTTCATTTATTTCGGTAACCATATTTTAAGGATAAATGTTTTTCAGTTATTTCGGTAACGGTATTAAAAGGGTAACGTTATTTTACATATGACATTTTTTTTAATTATTTATATTATTTTTTAATTATTTATATTATTTTTTAATTATTTATCATGTAACGATATAAAACGGGTAGGTAAAAACAGGTGTGAAAAATGTCAGATAGTTTCAAATATCGAAACCTAACATTTTCTACATACATATTTTAAAATTGTTTTTGGGCGATTTTTCAAGGGGACACAAATAATAAAAAATGTATAAGAAACGTAACGGGCCAATCGCACAATCAACGCAAAACTTTATTTCAAAGTTGCCCGAAACTTTTTTGTATTAAAAGTTTTTTGTATTTTTACCACTTCAATGGGAAGATTAAGTTAATACACTCATACAAAAATATTTATAAATTAAATAGTTGCTTAATTTCACTATATACTCAGGGAACTTCTGCTATAAATATTTGTAGTTGTTTGAGTTGTAATACAGTATATTTATTTTTAAGTGAAAAAAGTCATTTGTAGAAGATAATCAGTTTTGACTACAATTGTACTTCATTAAAAAAAAAAAAAAAACAAACCACATCAAATTACTGTATTATGATTTTACATTCATTTGATACAGTAGTTTTTTTTTTATTTAAAAAATTTTCCAAGGGGTACAAACAATAAAAAATTTATAAGAAACGTAACGGGCCAATCAAACAATCAACGCAAAACTTTATTTCAAAGTTGTCCGAAACTTTTTTGTATTTTTAGCACTTCAATGGGAAGGTTAAGTTAATACACTCATAGAAAAATTTTCAAAAATTAAATAGTTGCTTAATTTCACTATATACTCAGGGAACTTCTGCTGTAAATATTTGTAGTTGTTTGAATTGTAATACAGTATATTTATTTTTAAATGAAAAAAGTCATTTGTAGAAGAAAATCAGTTTTGACTACAATTGTACTTCATTTGCAAAAAAAAAAAAAAAAAAAAAAAAAACCACATCAAATTACTGTATTATGATTTTACATTCATTTGATACAGTAGTTTTTTTTATTTAAAAAATAAAACAAATAAATGTTTGTTTCTTTTTTACTGCATTTGCTCATTTTTACTACAATTATGGTTCATTTGAACAGTAAAAAACAAATGACAATGTAAGTTGAATTTACTAAAATGTAAGTCATACTTTCTTCAATTGAAATTTCATTTGTTTTTAACTACATTTGCAGTGGTCTTTACCTACATAAGTAGTATTCTTAGTGTAACAAAATAGTTTTTTTGAACAATCTGAAATTGTTGAAGTCTTAAATATATGAGAATTATCCCTCATGTACCAAATATCGTATTGATTCAAAATACCGACCGTATAGTTATTTTTTTACCGTATAGTTATTATTTTACCCTATAGTTATTATTTTTAAATACAACTCACAATTGTAACAGATAGTTTTCCAAACAAAAATATATATGAAAACATTAAAAAGCCAATCCAAAAATACAAATTTTTAATATGTACTCATCTTTTATCCTCAGAGTAGAAAAAAAATCATTTTTTTATTGTGTTTTAGTATCACGTCTAATAATACAACTCGTAAAAACATGCTTTTGTGTGCATTAAATAATCTTATAACTGTTTAACTTTTACCCTTAGTAGTAAAAACGATCAAAAAGAGACGAAATCGGTTCGAAAATTATTGTTCGAATTCGGAAATCTTAAAACTCTTGTAAGATGATATACGTACTTACCAACTTTTTTACTTTTCGCATTTACTAGCTCATTGTCTACACTTTTTAAGATTTTTGCTGTGCGCCCCAGTAAGCTAGTTGGTAGCGTGCTGACTTATCTGTGCGGGGGTCGTGGGTTCGATTCCCACCAAAGGCACTGGTCTGTTTTCGCCACAAGTGCTCGGTTAGGGTAATAGTATATAATTTGTAATTATATGGTTATTAAAAAAAAAGAAAAGATTTTTGCATATTAAAAAGTACTTTCTATTACGTTATTTTCAATGTGAAACCTCCTTTCGAATCGAATTTCTCTTCGAATCGAATTACATAATAACCCCCCAGTTTTCAAACCCCTTTAAGGGTTTTGGTGTATTGATTGTTTACTTTCATTTCCATTTGGACTCGTTCGGGATATAATTTCTTGTTGCACTGTGTTATTTGCATAAATTTTTGCAATTATCGACAACTTTTTCTATTATTATTTTCACTGTTTATTTTGTAGTTAAATTTATCAAGTTAAATAATATTTTTTTTTAGATGCAAAAGACCCCAGTGATGAAATTAAATGACAAGAAATTCAAATTTTTCCAGTCAAATAGCAAAAACAATAAAAATTATACAAGTGCTCCCAATTGAATTGCGCACCATTTTCAGATTTTTTGTTAAATTTATTTTAAAAAAATTAATCGATTAAAAATTGAAGTTGATTATTGATAACTAATCGAATAAGTATTATTTTGTCGTATTTAGATTTTTTCTAACTGCTTCTTCTTGTAAAATCCAAAAATATTGCTGAGCCCAAAGAAATTTCGCACACTGTATTACGTGGTTTTTATAATTTTGCTTTAGGCCTAGTGACTCTATTTACTTTCAAAGTTTATGCAACAATAAATTTATATTTAGCAAAAATTTGTTTTCCTTTTTTATCACTTGACAACAGTGCGTGATTACTTTCATTTATTTTCTTTTTCACTTTAACCCTTTAAAGATCAATCTTATGTTCAGTGATGATATTTTTTAAATAAATCAATGAAAAAATGAGTAAAACTTGGAAATTATACTTAAAAGCAAGACTGGTAGTATTATTAAAGTCCAGTAAAATAACATCGCTATGTTGACCGTGTTGTATCTCGTTAAAATGTCATGCTACGAGACATAGCCCAAATGTAGCCGGATCGATTCCTGGTCGAGGTAAAAAAGGTTTTTATATAAACTAGCCACTGATGAGTCCTTGGATGGAACGAAACTCCGTCAGTCTGGTGAATTACCTTGTTAAAATGAAGGGACACGATGAAAAAAGTTTATATATACTCATATAGAACTTAATATCATTATATATGTGGCAATTTATTACCATATATCTTTATATCTTAGTTAGTTTATGAAAAAAATTTAACATGTCATCACATATCGTATCGTCACATATTGTATCGTATGTAATATATAAGCATATCTTGTATATCTGATCTTGTATATCTGATCCATTGACGGACGGTGGCCAAAAACGCTAATTTAGGGTCCATTTTACTACAGACCAAAAAGGGAATAATTTATATTAAATTTGCACCTAACATTCAATTCTACGACAAAAAGTACACTGTTTCCTCAATAGAGTGGACGAAAAAGTCTGTTTTTCACAAATTCTTAAAAATTAATTTTTTAATCACCCACAAACAAAATATATCGCCAACTGAGAATAATGGTACAACAATTTTTGACATATAGCATAAACCGCTAAAAAGTTATTAAGGTATCAATTTTGTAAAAAAAATAAGAAAAATATTCTTTTAAGCAAACACAATGAAAAAGAAGTTTGAGCAAAAAAAAATGTCAAATATATTTTCGATATATCGTTTCCGTTAAAAAGTTGTTAATCAATAAAATATTGCATTTTAGTAAAGATAACTTTTTGAAAACTTAATAACTTTTAACTGGGTTACCATCAATTTGTATCTGTCAATATATGGGAACTTGTCAAATAAGATATCAATATATTAGACTCCATATTAAAATTCTTTCCCGCGTACAAACATGCATTTGCATGAAAGTCGCTGCCGTGTTTACTTAATTCGATTAAAATAAAAACTACTGATCTCTAAAATATGTTCAAAAATTTTTTTTTTTAATTTAAAAACTTATTAGATAAAATTTGATCAAATTATATATCATTTGATCATATTTGATAAACCCATTTTTGGGATCAGATGAGATGTGATGTGACGTTTAGTTATATTTGATACTACACTCAAAAAAAAAAGTTTGTAAAGTCAGCAAAAAAATTTGCTGAGTCAGCAAAATTTTAGTCAGGAGGGTGCTAGCAAAAAAAATGCTAATGTTAGCAAAATCTTTTGCTGAAAATCAGCGAGCTGATTTTTAGCAACAAAATTAGTAGATTCAGCAAAAGTTTTGCTAACACTTAAGGTACGTTCAGATTAGTCAAATATTTGACAAAAAGCATGAAATATTTCTTTGCCGTAATCTGAACACAAAATATTTCTGTGTGTCAAACAGCAAATCAGCTGATTTTGGTCAAACAAAATTATTTGCATTCAAATAAATATTTGACAAACTTAACCATAGTGTGAACCCTAGCTATCAAATATTTTCTTCTGATTTGAGCAAATATTTATTTTATCTTACAAAAAAAATGTAAGAACAAACAATGGCAAATAACAGGTGGTGAAATCGTCAATTATAAATTTTTTTAATAAATTTTTTTAAAAAAAGGCTCTATAAAAAAACTGAATTGTGTTGTCGTACGTGAAAATAAAAATTTTATCACTCCGATAACAAAATGGAACATTGGTCCAAAATGGAACGATATGGAATGAAACGGGGAATGTTTGGAATCGGAACACTGTACACATTTGTGTTGTCGGTAGCCAGCTTTTTGTTAAGGTTTGCAAAAATTTTGTCCGTTTTGCGATATCATGCTTAGTTTTCTAGATACAAGCCATTTTACAAAATGGCGATATTTTAAAATGTCCAGTATCTCCGAAACTAAGCGAGATAGACCAAAACGGACAAAATTTTTGCTCCACAGAAGTATTAATATACTCTTATAATATAAATAGGCTAGGTCCGAGAGAGATCCCGAGTGATCGATTTTTTAAAAAACAGTTAGTTTTTCGATTAAATAAATCTATGTTTTTTTACACTTTGATTAAATAAATATTTAATACAAATATTTGTTTCAATCTGAACGCTCGACAAATATTTTTTCGTTTATTTTATTTGACACTATTTGAGAGCTGTTTGAACAAACAAAAACCATCAAATATCATCATAGTTTGAACATAAAATAAAATAATTTTTTATTTGACACAATTGGAAGCAAATATGTAAACAAATATTTTGTTCAAATATTTGATTAATGTGAACGTAGCTTTAGTAGATTAGAAATAAAAAAGCCTTGGTAAAAATTAATAAATTTTTTGCTGAATTTTAGTAGACTGAAAAAACGCAAAAAATTTGTAAAAAAAATTGTAATTCAGTTAATATATTTGCTGAAAATCATAAAAAATATTTTTGTGATTCTTTTAAAAATAATTTACAATAATTACGAAATATAAAAATTTTCATTTTCCCACATTGACGACATGAATTAATTTAATATCTGAAAATATATAGAAATAAATATATATAACATAACAAAAATTTTCTTTCAACTACTTACATCAATGGTAGTCTAAATGATGCTTTCTTTTAAAGGACGCAACTGCAGAAGATAATTATAGAAACAAAACGAAAAACGAAACGAAAAAAACAACCCTTTTTTGCAATAAGAAAAAAGAACCATAAAAATCTACCTAAGATGTGTGTCTTTGTCTTTCGCTTTACTCTGCCTACATGTCTGTATATGTTTGTTTGCAATTTGACCACACTAGATTATTAATCTATTAACATTTATTATAGAAATACATATTAAATTTAAATATTTTCTTTTGTCTTTTATTTTATTAATAGACAATTATTTTCACAAGCCGGTGACAACGCAAAATCTAAGTTGTTTTAATCCTCAATTTTGTTTTATGTATGAAAAACAGATACAAAAGTCTTCCTTGGTTGATTTTTTTATATGTCTTATTAGAGTTGTACTTTTTAGTATCATTTTCCTCTTCTCTACTACATCTTGACATGTCGCGACATCTGCTTCATTCTGCGTATATCTTTCAATCTGGTTGTCGTCCACACTATTAATGTGCTTATCAGCACAATTTTTTTTTAGCAAACTTAATTAGTAAAACATTAGTATATTAGTAAAGCATTAGTATAAAACAGTTAAGTGCTGAATAAGTATAACAAAAATTTTAGCTGAAAACACGATTTTAGCAAAAAAAAATTGCTAAAAAATAGTATACCTGATTTACAAGACGTTTTACTAACTTTTGTACTAACTTATTTTTTTGAGTGTATATATAACTATATATGATTATATCGGAACTTTTTTTTCTCGGGTGGGTTACTATCTAAGGCAAAGTGTTTCATAGAAATTGTTGTTGTAGAAATATATTCACGCAGAGAAAACCTAAAAAACCGGCTTTTGCCATTAGAGGGTTAAGCATAAGCTTCAGAAACATACAAATATTCATTCACAATAAATGTGAAATGTAGGTAATAAAAAGTGTGCAAAATGAAAAAAATTACCAACATTTTTGTTGTTGTATTTGGTTACAAGTGTATGGTTTTTAAATTTCCTTAATGTTAACAAATAACTAGTACACTTAAAAAAAGTTATAGTTACATCTATTTAAAATTGGGGCATACTTTTACAAAGAGTTTTTGTTAAGAACATAAGCTTAAAACTAACTGAATTTGTAATTTAAAATTTTTTAGTTATAAAAGAATTATTTTTGAAGCCAAAGCTTTTTTTTAGCATCAACTGTAATTTTTATCTTTCTCTGAGTGTACTTTAAAGTTTATACATAAACCGTAAGAAACCATTAGTTATTGTTGAAGAATTTTTTAAGTTTTACTTATGACAGCTTACATAAAAAATACCATTATCTTTTTATATATAATTTGTTTTTTTTTTTTTTAAATAAAAAAAAAAAGTTATAGAAAAAAATTTTGCGGAAAAGTGTTTCTTTCAGAAAACATTCCCGTGAGTGTCTTTATGTTTTTACTACGTCTTTTACAACTGTAATTAAGAAAATATCAATTGTAATTCAGAATTTCTATTTGAAATTAGAAAAATATTAAGGCTGAAGGTAGAGTTTGCTGTTCGGTTTTAACCAAAACCGCGGTTTTCCAAGCCTCAAAATCGAAACTGAAAACCGACAAAAAATAAGTC
Organism: Delia radicum; assembly: GCA_021234595.1. NCBI lineage: Eukaryota > Metazoa > Arthropoda > Insecta > Diptera > Anthomyiidae > Delia > Delia radicum. Next base: position 316,076,714 of record CM037851.1, on the reverse strand, counting down.
GGTTTTTAAAAAATACGTTAACCTATTAACAAAATACTAGTGTCCGACCGAACAGTTCGGCCAGAAAATGCATTTGGTATGTATCGGTATTTTAAAGCATTATGGACAAATTTGGCGGATGGAAAAATGTTCATTGGACTGATTAGATGCTATTTTGAGTGTCAAATTTGAAGAAAAGTCTGTAGTTATGCAATGAATTCACTGTTCGGCCTCAGAAAGTTCGGCCAAATCGAAAATAGTTCGGCGGCCGAACTTTTAACTTTATAGCTAAACTTCGGCTTTTCTCTTAAATTTTATACACAAAATCGAATTAAATCGGCTCAAAAAACATGCTTACAATACCAAAATTTGTCATCATTGCCTCTAGATATCAAAAAACCGACCAAATATAGTTTTTTGGCCGAACTGTTCGGTCGGACACTACAAAATACATTTTTTACTAGTTTTTATTAATAATTTTGTTTTGAGCCCGTTGTTTTGTTTTGTTCAAATTGTAATGGGAGGATTCATAATATGTTTCGTATTTGGTGTAAAAGTACACAAAGCGTATTTGCAGGTACGGAAATTAACAGTTGTTTTAAATATAATTCGTTGATTTCTTACTATATTTATAAAATATAATATTTTATTATAAACAATCAAAACAATTATTTATTTAAATTTTTTTTTATGTTTGAAACTTTGAAATAAAAACACAAAAACAATTGTATTATAAGCTTTCCAGGGTTGGCAAAAAATTTATGACACTCAGAGCTTTGAAGAATTCATTCCCAAATTCCCATTTTTTCAAATGAATTTTAATTTTAGGAATAAATACCCTGAATTGAATTCCTTTTTTTTCATTCGATTTGTCTTGAAGGAATTCATTTCCATTTTTTTAAAATCCTTCATGAAAATTATGCAATTCATTTAATAATTAATTTAATTCATTCAAATGTAGTTAATTCATCTTTTGGTCAGGTAATTCATTCCATTTTCGTTTAATTCCCTTAGGGACTTAACTTTTTGGTTTAAGTCCCTATGGACTTAACTTAAGGACTTAAATACAATAAAACCGGTTTTAAATACAATAAAACCGGATATGTGTCTTTATACTATAAAGTTAATGTTTTCAAAACAACGACTAATATGTTTTTGTAACGAAAAAACTCAAAATATTCAAAAATTGGTTATTGGTTATTGGACAACATAAAAATAACGAAACAAATTCATAAATAATAGTACATTTTAAAACCTACACCCCATTTTTGACACAAAAAGTATTTTTGTATTTAAAGATCATGTAGTTACTTTCAGGACAATTTTTATTTTCCGACCATCCATAATTTAACCAGGAATATAATGCTTTCCCTTTTATAGTCTCACGTGAAAAGTTATTATTTTTGGACATTAAACCAAAAAGTTAAGTCCTTAGAGAATTAACAAAAAAAAAAAGGTTAATCCCCTAAGGAAATTAAACGAAAATATAATGAATTCGTAAGGAATTCATTACCTAGGGAATGAATTTCCTGGCACAAACTTGAATTAACTGAATTTCAATGAATTCTTGTTGAATTAATTCCTTAAGTTTAATGCTTAATGTTTTAGTTATGGAATTCATTCTCTAAAATTGAATTCTTTGAATTCATTCACAGGAATTCATTCTTAGTATTTTCTTATTAAAGAATTCATTCATGGAAATAACAAATTGAGTTCAATTTTATAGAATTCATTCCCAAAATGAATGAATTCTTTAAAGCTCTGATGACACTAATGTTATAAAAATACGATGCTTACACTAAATACGATATTACATGAATACGGCTAATGTGTTATATATTATAGCCCACTTATACACATGAAATCATGAACTTCGAAAAGAGTTCAGCTCAATTTTTTCCGAAACTGAGTGCAAATAACCATTTCCTGGAACTAATAACTGTAAAAAAAAAACTTTAAAAAAGTCCAATACTTTAAGAGATATTAAGTTTTGTATGTCCATTTCAACAAACTTTCTGAAGTCAACGATAAAGTTTTGTTCAAAACGATACCTAAATTGTTATCGTTTTGACGATGTTACACAAAAACGTTATGCTAACCGATAATAAATTTTTGTTTTTTAACAACATTGTTGACAATATTTAACATTTTTATCTAATATGGTCGTAATTTAACTACAAAAAGTGGACTGTAATCGTCGATCGTTCTACAGAATTCCAAGCCAGATCGATAAAAAATTACATATTTTGTACCGACATATAAGAAAATATGTCATCTTTTAACACAAATTATAAAAAATGTAAAGAAAGATTGAATGTAAAGAAAAACAGAAATAAATTAAAATGGGTTTTTTTAGTTCAGCTTTTAATATTTTAATGACTGTTAATTATATTTAAACGATTTTTTCAATAATTAAAGTTCTTAATATACATAATTTGTAAAAGGTACAATATTTAAAATATTTATTTTTTATGGATAAAAAATTTTATTTTCAAAATAAATTTCAAATTTTATATTTTTCGAATTCGTCAAAAATTATGAGCTTTAGCAAAATTGTTGAAAAACAATAGAAATTTCTTCACTGTGCTACATTGGTGGGTGGCCCCGGGAAAACCTTTCTTGTTAGATTTCTTTTTTACATGTCATCCTATTCAAAGTAACGAAAATTTGCTAAATCAGGCTGAGTTTAATAAAAATCTGCCATCGCTTTTGCAGAACAGCTTGTGATGTTTACTTTCGAACTTTTCGAACTTTTTTTATAAAAATATTTTATATGTAGATCCTATAAAGACCAGACCTTATAAATAATATCAACGAATGATAATTTCTCACCAAATTAATGTTATGCTAAAATAATCATAAAGAGTGCAAATTGTTATATATCAACAAAAATATTTCATACAAACTATGAATTTTATTCATTAAACACATGAAACTTTCATAACGATTAGGCTAGGATTAATGAAAAAATGTCATATACTTTATGAAATTTTCATTGGGTCAATGAAACTATTCACTAAAATTGATTTAATGAAACACCTTTCATTGACTCAATGAAACGTTTCTTTGGGGACTTTTTTATGAAAAAATTCATTGGATTAATGAAGGAATTTATTAATTATACGCACAAATTTCTATCAGTGCAGAAGTTACCTAACTCATGTTTTTACGTAAAAAACGTTAACAAAATGCCTGTCGGTGAAGTAGAGTATCCAAATTCTTTTCAATAAAAGACCAACGCGATTGGTAAATTTTTGAAGATGTTGTACAAGACAAAATAAAAAAGTGACCGTGGCTTTGAAAAAGATTATTAATAGAGAATGAAATTGCCTAAAAATTGAGATACTTTTTGTTAATATGCCACAGTTTTTAAAATTTTTATATATTCAAAAAAAATTAAATTTCGCTGATTTTTACGAACATAAAATAAACGATTTTTTAAAATAAGTCACAAGGAATCTATCGGAAATTTAGCCAGTTATTTTGCAAATTAAAATTTTTTAAATTCGTTTAGAACTGTGGGCTGTCCGCAAATTTGCACAAAAAAGTCCAATTTTCCTCACTGTCCCTAGGACTTTTATATGACATAATAAATTTTTTTGAATAAAACTTAATTCGCGACGTTATAACTACCCCAATATAGTGAAAATCTGGATTTTTTTAAGATATCTCAAAAACCTGATGAGATCGAGAAATACTGATTTCAATTTATATTAAGCGCACCTCAAACATTTAAAAAAAAAAGTGTACTCTAGTTTTTTTAAAATGTTGTCATGCATAACCATGTTTTTAGGCCCATTCCGTTACAATATTACAACCCTATAATCCTGTTCTAACTTAAATTATGTTGTATATAAATTCTCTGAAAGTCTCTTTTTCATTGCCTCAAGACATCAACAAATTAATTATTATAATAATTGGTTTTGAAAATGAAAATTATTCAAGTTCGAGGCCATACTCTATATTTCTTCATTAGGATATTGTCCTAACAAATAATCTATAGAGTTTTTTTTTGTTTTCAAATTTATTATTTGACCCTTTCAGGAATGTGTTGATAGATCTATTTCGGGAATTTTCTAGGTTCCCATCATCAGAACACGTTTTGAAAGCGGTAACAATCCCATGTCAAACATCAAACATACATATGAACTAGTTTACTCACTACATGAGAACTAATATACATATGAGTTTGAAGTTAAAGATTCTAACCATTGATCAAAAAATAAATTGAAAACTTGTTTGATGTGTAAGATCCACCTCTGGTGGATATTCAATACACGTTTTTTTGTTTCTCTCTTCTTTTTATATTTTGTTTACATTGTAAGCAAAACAGGGGAAGTAAACTTGGCGGTACTCTGCCTTTTTTACAAGTTTGTTATAATTTTTATTAAAAATAAAAATTATGTTTTTTCGACCTTTAATTGTGCAATGAAAATGAAAATTATTCAAGTTCGAGGCCATACTCTATATTTCTTCATTAGGATATTGTCCTAACAAATAATCTATAGAGTTTTTTTGTTTTCAAATTTATTATTTGACCCTTTCAGGAATGTGTTGATAGATCTATTTCGGGAATTTTCTAGGTTCCCATCATCAGAACACGTTTTGAAAGCGGTAACAATCCCATGTCAAACATCAAACATACATATGAACTAGTTTACTCACTACATGAGAACTAATATACATATGAGTTTGAAGTTAAAGATTCTAACCATTGATCAAAAAATAAATTGAAAACTTGTTTGATGTGTAAGATCCACCTCTGGTGGATATTCAATACACGTTTTTTTGTTTCTCTCTTCTTTTTATATTTTGTTTACATTGTAAGCAAAACAGGGGAAGTAAACTTGGCGGTACTCTGCCTTTTTTACAAGTTTGTTATAATTTTTATTAAAAATAAAAATTATGTTTTTTCGACCTTTAATTGTGCAATGAAAATGAAAATTATTCAAGTTCGAGGCCATACTCTATATTTCTTCATTAGGATATTGTCCTAACAAATAATCTATAGAGTTTTTTTGTTTTCAAATTTATTATTTGACCCTTTCAGGAATGTGTTGATAGATCTATTTCGGGAATTTTCTAGGTTCCCATCATCAGAACACGTTTTGAAAGCGGTAACAATCCCATGTCAAACATCAAACATACATATGAACTAGTTTACTCACTACATGAGAACTAATATACATATGAGTTTGAAGTTAAAGATTCTAACCATTGATCAAAAAATAAATTGAAAACTTGTTTGATGTGTAAGATCCACCTCTGGTGGATATTCAATACACGTTTTTTTGTTTCTCTCTTCTTTTTATATTTTGTTTACATTGTAAGCAAAACAGGGGAAGTAAACTTGGCGGTACTCTGCCTTTTTTACAAGTTTGTTATAATTTTTATTAAAAATAAAAATTATGTTTTTTCGACCTTTAATTGTGCAATGAAAATGAAAATTATTCAAGTTCGAGGCCATACTCTATATTTCTTCATTAGGATATTGTCCTAACAAATAATCTATAGAGTTTTTTTGTTTTCAAATTTATTATTTGACCCTTTCAGGAATGTGTTGATAGATCTATTTCGGGAATTTTCTAGGTTCCCATCATCAGAACACGTTTTGAAAGCGGTAACAATCCCATGTCAAACATCAAACATACATATGAACTAGTTTACTCACTACATGAGAACTAATATACATATGAGTTTGAAGTTAAAGATTCTAACCATTGATCAAAAAATAAATTGAAAACTTGTTTGATGTGTAAGATCCACCTCTGGTGGATATTCAATACACGTTTTTTTGTTTCTCTCTTCTTTTTATATTTTGTTTACATTGTAAGCAAAACAGGGGAAGTAAACTTGGCGGTACTCTGCCTTTTTTACAAGTTTGTTATAATTTTTATTAAAAATAAAAATTATGTTTTTTCGACCTTTAATTGTGCAATGAAAATGAAAATTATTCAAGTTCGAGGCCATACTCTATATTTCTTCATTAGGATATTGTCCTAACAAATAATCTATAGAGTTTTTTTGTTTTCAAATTTATTATTTGACCCTTTCAGGAATGTGTTGATAGATCTATTTCGGGAATTTTCTAGGTTCCCATCATCAGAACACGTTTTGAAAGCGGTAACAATCCCATGTCAAACATCAAACATACATATGAACTAGTTTACTCACTACATGAGAACTAATATACATATGAGTTTGAAGTTAAAGATTCTAACCATTGATCAAAAAATAAATTGAAAACTTGTTTGATGTGTAAGATCCACCTCTGGTGGATATTCAATACACGTTTTTTTGTTTCTCTCTTCTTTTATATTTTGTTTACATTGTAAGCAAAACAGGGGAAGTAAACTTGGCGGTACTCTGCCTTTTTTACAAGTTTGTTATAATTTTTATTAAAAATAAAAATTATGTTTTTTCGACCTTTAATTGTGCAATGAAAATGAAAATTATTCAAGTTCGAGGCCATACTCTATATTTCTTCATTAGGATATTGTCCTAACAAATAATCTATAGAGTTTTTTTGTTTTCAAATTTATTATTTGACCCTTTCAGGAATGTGTTGATAGATCTATTTCGGGAATTTTCTAGGTTCCCATCATCAGAACACGTTTTGAAAGCGGTAACAATCCCATGTCAAACATCAAAACGTGTTCTGATGATGGGAACCTAGAAAATTCCCGAAATAGCATTTTAGCTTGATACACTTTTCCCAGCGATATTCAAATAGCTTCGATACACTGTTTAAGTAAGTACTGCCCACCAGCTCCTTAAAATAGATAGATTATTGTTGGCAATTCTTTTACCATCGAGAAAATAATCTGAGGGAGCTAAATCTGTCGGAAAAGTTGCTTGATGAAGCAATTCCAACTTCCCTTCATTGATTTTGGGCATCGCAATAGTGGATGTGTGAACTGGAGCATTGTTTAGATGAAACAACTCTTCGCCAAATGCGGTCCTTTTTACTTCATTTCATCATTTAAACGCTGCAATAAGTTAGCATATAATACTCGGCGTTGATTGTTTTTCCTTTTTGAAGATAATTAATAAAAATTATCCCACGTGCATTCCCAAAAAACAGACGCCAAGACCTTGCCTGCAGATGGAACTGACTTCGTTTCTTTGGACACGATTCTGCCATTTCAGTCCACTGCTTTGACTGTTCCTTTGCCTCAGGTGAAATGTGGTGCACCTATAGGTCTAATATGTAGGTAAAGACCACAAACAAATTAAATTTCACTTGAAGAGAGGACGACTTACATTTCAGTAAATTCAACTAACATTGTGATTTGTTTTTTATTGTTCGAAAAATGAACCACAATTGTAGTAAAAATGAACCACATATGCAGTAAAAAATTAACAAACAGTTATTTGTTTTATTTTTTTAAATAAAAAAAACAACTGTATCAAATGAATGTAAAATCATAATACAGTAATTTGATGTGGTTTGTTTTTTTTTTTTTTAATGAACTACAATTGTAGTCAAAACTAAAAGTTCTTCTACAAATGACTGTTTTTTCACTTAAAAATAAAGATACTGTATTACAACTCAAACAACTACAAATATTTACAGCAGAAGTTCCATGAGTGTATGTCTCATCCATGGTTATGAATCGAATCAAAAACTCGGCTTTATTGCGGTGAAACAGCGCCAAACACTCTATTGAAACATCTTCACTACGCTTTTTTTGTTCTATTGTGAACAAACGCGTAATTCATCCTGAGCACAGCTTTCTCATCTCCAAATTTTCAGTCAATATGCTATGTATAGCACTTGCCTATCATTTCAGCCAGCTAACGCACCTTCAGCCGATGTTCATATAATACCATTTTGTTGATTTTGTAAACCGCTTCTGACGTGGACACCTCAATTGATCGAACATCACGGTGTTCGTCTTGACAGCTCGTACGGCCTCGTTTAAACTCTGCCACCCAATAGTCGTAAACGAAGGAATAGACTCCCCTAAAGTAGTATCTATCTCGGGTTTAATATTGGTTAGACTGAAAACGTTCAAATGAAAGTATTCAATATATAACGATGAGACATTTTTTCCATGTCTATAAATTCACTGACAATGTGGCGCATTGAAACTTAAAACATACGTTTTATAAGGTTGTCACTTTTCACCAAAGTAGTTATTTTCAGTGTGTCTGTTTTTATAACAGTGAATAAGAAAGAAATGTATTTTATATCCCAACTATAACATGTAATTCATGACATACATTGCAAATAAAACAGTTATTACAATTTATTATGTCAACTGTTATTTAAGTGCATCCCACGCCTAATTTTTGATTATATTGCCGACAGCAAATGTGTTTTTTTTAGTAATATTAATATTATTATATAAAGTACAGAATTTTCGAATTCGTCAATTTTTTTTAGTAAGAAATTAAAAATGTATATTTTGCGTATAAGTAATATTAATGATACGCACCTACATAACGCTATTTTTAAAAAATGTCGAAAAATTAAATTGTTTGTTCCATTCTTTATATTTTTTACTTTTTTAAATATACAGAACAAATTTTTGTCAATAAAACTTCAATTAAACTTTTGTTTGATTTCCCGGGTAAAAATTGTTATATCTAGTCTTATATAATATGATTAAGTCATATCTGACTTTGAATGGAGTCACATTATAGAAATACATCTGATAATTTTTTTTGAGAAAATTTTTTATATGGTACTTGATATTATCATATGTCTTCAAATCTTACTCCATATATAACTGCATAATAATAATAATGTAAATATATATATTGTGATTGATATGATTATATATGATACCATGCTAAGTTTTTTTCAAACTATATGACGTCATACTGAAAATATTTTCCTCATAATTTTATATAGCTTAATATATCATAATAAAAATATATTTTTTTTTAAATAAAAAATTTCGCCCATATTATAAGACAAAACTACTATAGTAGAAGTAGTATAGTATATAGTAGTAGTATAGTAGTACTATAGTAGTAGACACTATAGTGTCCAAAAACAGTTCTGCCAAAAAACTATATTTGGTCAGTTTTTTTGTATCTAAAGGCAATGCGAATAAATTTTAGTATTGAAAACATGTTTGTTGAGAAGATTTAATACCATTTTGATTATAAAATTTAAGGAAAAATCCGAAGTTTAGCTATAAAGTTAAAAGTTCGGCCGCCAAACTATTTTAGTTTCGGCCGAACTTTTGGAGGCCGAACAGTAAATTCATTGCTTAAATACGGACTTTTCTTTCAAAATCGCATCTAATCAGTCCAATAAACATTTTTCCATTCGCCAAATTTTCCAATAATCCTTTAAAATAACGAATACTAACCAAATTCATTTTCTGATCGAACTGTTCGGTCGGACACTAAAAACCCCACATCACTATTTATTTTTAAAACACTCAATATTTTCTTAATAATTTTTAAACATTTCGTTGTTTTATTTCAAAAGGTTTGGGTCTTTAAAAATATTGATTTCTTAATTTTTTAAAGTTCAACTTAAGTACTTTTAAGCATAACTTCAAATCACCAAAAGCATACCTACTATCGGCTAAAATTATATGAAATCAGATATATTTTGATACAATTAAATAAAGGGTCCGCCATCTAACGTTTTTTTTTTAACTAGTGCTTTTTTCGTGAATGGTAACACTTAGCTCATGTCTGATTTGACAGATAATTAGTTTTATCCTTCCGCTGAACGAATAGGTCCCATACGGAAAAAAAATAGGTCCCTTGTGAAAAAAGTGAAAGAAACTGGCATCCTCATCGATAAACCAAAGCGTGAAAAGCCAAAAACAGTGCGTACACCCGAGAATATTGCTGCTGTTGCAGAAAGTGTGCGTGAAGCGCCATCAACATCAATTCACCGTCGTTCTCAACAATTGAACATTTCGGAACCATCATTGAGACGAATTTTGCATAAAGACCTTGGTATGACGCCATACAAAGTCCAATTGGTTCAGGAGTTCAAAAAAAAAATTATTTGGCGGACCCTTTATAATTTAATGTTCCGGATATGGACAAATTTCGGATAAAATGTTATCAAATTATATCTAAGTTAATATAATTAGATTGTATATAATTAGATACATGTATGACCCATTTTTCGGATCAATTTATATGTGTTAATGCTTATCAAATTATGCTTATCAAATTATATTTGACGACTCCATATTAAAATTTTTACACGGTTTGAAACTCATTTTCTATTAAACGTTTAATATATATCTATTAAATGTTTACTTGAAAATGAATTTGGTGGACAAAGTGAAAAAATTCAAAAAGTTAAATAAAATCAGCAAAATTGGAGAAAAAACGCTAAAATTAAAAAAAAAAAACGATTACAAAAAAAAACTGCTAATATTAGAAAAAATCAGAAAAAAATAATTCATATGTGGACATATGTATATTTACATCATCATATATCGTTATATCTCAGGTTGTATATAAGTTGATATTTTTTATCTCATCATATATACTTGATATATATATATACTTCCATGTATAAATATATATAGTGCGTATGATACAATAAAACCAAACAAATTTTATCACTTTTATATATAATAATATATTTCATCACATATAAATATAGGTTTTAAAATTAAACAGAAAAACTAACAACAAATAATCTATTAATTTTATATATAATTATCAGAAAATACAAAAAAGCTAATTCAGTGTATTTAAGCAAAAAAAAAAAAATGTAAAAAAAAGGAAAGTAAAAATTTTTTAAAAGCTACACTTAAAAACACTTAATAGAATAAATATTATTTCATGAGTATAAAAAGAACTTTAAGTCAGAAAATCTTAAAGAAAAACAATGAGAAGATCAAAAATCTAAAGAAAAATTTATGCTAAAAATCGAAATAAAGCAAAAAAACATAAAGAAATTAAAAAAATTGTGTTCTTTGATAATTATATATAAACATATACAGTTTAACCTCGATTATCCGGGCCTGCATTAACCGTGTACATCTGTTAACCGGCATGCTGGATATTTGATTTATACCTCTATTAACCGTGTTTTATATCTATTATCCGTGCTATTATTTTTTTTCCTCTATTAACCGTGCTTTACCCCTATTTTCCGTGCAGCACATACATATATTTGTTTGGTTTTTTTCTATTAACAAACATACAAATAATTGAAATTCGGGGAAAATAACCTGTATTAACCGTGTTTTCGATTATCCGTGCTGAGTTCGGTCCCGTGCAACCCGGATAATCGAGGTTCAACTGTATGATAGAAACATGAAAAAAATGTATTACTTTTACATATAATTTTATATGGCATAACATATTAGTCAAATTGAAATCATCAAATTTAATTAGATGAGATCCCATGGGATCTCATGAGATAAGCTTATATATGTCATTTTTCGGATCAGCTATGATATGTTAAGATAATGAATTACTTATATATGCAACTATATATCGCTTATTTGCTGCAATAACGTCATAACTTAAAAATTCTGATTTTGTAGAAAACGAGTTTAAAGTTTTCAATTTACTCCTAGCTTGAAGAAATCGAACTTTTTTCAATCATTCTTCTCAAAAAAGAATGGATTTCGATATGAACTAATGGCACTATTTTTTTAATTCTCGAATACGCATTTTCTTCTAAAATTTTATTGATTTCGATACTTTATCAAATCTAAATTTTTGAATTTCTAAATATTTTTTTTTGCATCCAAAAAAAATTTTTTTTTTAGTCAAAATTATAATTGCGGGGAAAAACGTATTTTAAATTTTTATTATTTTTTACATTTCGTTGAATGCTTATATTAATGTGTGTTGAGTAATTTCAATTTATAAAAGGAAGATTCAAACAAAATAAAAATAAATTAAATTAAAAACAAATATATAAGTTAGTTTATGATATGTTTAGTATCAGTGTGATTTGGATCAAATGGTAAGGCGGTGGACTTGTAAACAAAAGGTACTGGGTTCGAAACTTGGCTGGTGTTGAAACACAATAAAAATAGCTTTGAAGTTTAAATGAAGAAAATTAAATTATAGGGAAGGAAAACAAAATTTAAAAAACAATGATAAAAACGAATAAAAGGAAAAATAAAAGTGAAATTTCGGTTTTCTTTTTACGCGTTTTCTTTATATCGAAATAAGTTCAATATTTCGAATAAAAATCGAATCTTCAGTTTTTCGACTCTATATCATTTTGCAGACACTACCATTTTTATATCGAAGGCGATACCGACTTAATTTTACGGAAAACTGATTCTTTTTCGATGCAATTTCCACACATTTTGCATATTAGGATTATACCCATTACATATTTATATAATTTACATAATACGAAATCTTTCAAAAACATATAATCTGTTTTCTTTTTTACCTTCCAAACGTATCATATTAACATTTACTTAGAAATGAATATAAATTTAATTTCATATGTATTGAAATATACAGCTAACCCTCAATTTTCGATCCTTTAAGTTCGAAGGTCATAAAAATTTATTTTGTTTTATTAGGCCTAGTTTTTGGGATGCAAGTTAAACATCGTTTAGCTAAACCAACAACGAATTTTGTCCACCATTACCAATTTTATTAAGAAACATTTGCCGGAACAACTTTTTTCAGTTCAAATTTCGGTCTTTACAGAAATAAAGCAAAATAAACTAAATTCCAATAGCAGTATCCCAGTTACAAACTGCGTTAAACAAATATTAAACATAATCTACACCTTCAAAACTCGGCATTAGAGCGCAATCCTAAACTTGAGAGCTTAAAAACTTTTCAGATTTTTTTTGTGCGAAAAAAATTTTTATTTTGAGAAACTTTCAATTATTTCGTGCGAAATATTTTTTTTATTTTTTTACATAGAAAACATAGAATAAATAATTCTCAGCAAGAATAAATACTTCATATTAATTTCAGTAATTTTTTTAATGGGGAGCATTAGTCTGTTAACGGGGTTTGCCGCACATGTAGCGGGGATGAAAAAAACTTAATAACTAACTTTGGACAAGATTTATATTAAGTAAAACATAATGGCACTTTGATATTGGATGTCTTGTCATTCATTTACATCTTTATTAAAAAAAATTTCAATAAAAAAAATTGGTTTTTACTAAATTCAGCTTTTCTTTTAATTGAGTTTTAGACTCATTATTTTTCTCCATACTGGTAAGCATATAGGTAACCACATATTTTTATCACTACAAATATTTCACTATTTTGCGCGACATCCCTAAATAAAAGTAATGAGAATTGTAATGACAAGTGTAAGTACTTGCCAATACCAAATAACTCGAATAATTAGAATAGTTTTATTTCATTAATTTTTCCTTAAAAATTCATAATAAAACACGAAATAAATACAAAATCAGGAGTTCCAAAATATGAAAATAATAATTATTCAAGTTCGAGGCCATACTCTATATTTCTTTATTATTCGACCACATTCAGGTATGTGTTGATAGATCTATTTCGGGAATTTTCTAGGCTCCTATCCTCAGAACACATTTTGAAAGAAGTGACAATCCCATGCAAACATCAAACATTCATATAACCTTGTTAATCCACTAAATGAGAACTAATATATGAGTTCGAAGTTAAAGATTATCACCATTGATCAAAAATAAATTGAAAACTTGTTCGTTAGATGCAAGCTCTACCGTTGGTAGATATGCAATACGCGCTTTTTGTTTTTATTCTCCTTTTTATTTTTACACTTGTTTAATTTTTATTTAAAAACAAGATGTAAATGGGAAATAAACTAACGCCGTACTTTGCCTTTTTCACAAGTTTGAAATAATCTTTATTAAAAATAAAAATTATGTTTTTTCGAGCTTTAATTGTGCAATTAAAATGAAATTTATTCAAGTTCGATCTATAGATTATTTGTTAGGACAATATCCTAATAAAAAAAAATATAGAGTATGGCCTCGAACTAGAATAATTTTCATTTTCATTGCACAATAAAAGGTCGAAAAAACATAATTTTTATTTTTAATAAAAATTATATAAAACTTGTTTTGAAATATATTTTATCAAAAACAAAAAAAAAACAAAAGGTTGGGCAATTAGTTTAACATTAAAAAAAACCTAAAATAATATACAATTGAGGGGTTTCACATTATTTTCTTTTATAAAGTTCGACCATAAGAAAACATTAGAGATATAACTTTTAGAATTCTTTGCAAACATCTAAAATAATATGGCATGCAGTATAAGCCTCGGAAAACTATAGAGTAAAAATCATATAAATTACATAAACTTTTAAATTATTTGATTAAGTTGAAAATAGATCCGAATTGAATTAAAGAAATACTGAACGGCCCACTCCGAGCTGTAACACCAAAAAATTATGATAACTTTTTTTTATTTTTTGTTGAATATTTAGATACTTAAAAATGTTGCTTAATTAATTTAAAACGTACCTTTTGGTCGTACACTTTTTTTTAGATTCGACCCTTTATTTGAGTATAATAATGTCTGCAATTATTCAAGGATATTTTAAAAATATCTTTAGAAATTGCTAAAAATGTGATATTTTAGGCATTGGTCTTGGGGCCGAAAGTTTTCACTACAAAATTACCAAAGAAAAATATTTTTTTCAGTACAAAATTGCCTATATCGTGGTGCCACTTAAAAAAGTTATAGCCCTTCTACACATACATAATATGTAAATTAACACGGTGTAACTGACACATTTCTCTATACAGTAGAAACTCGATTCTTGCACGTAATGAAAACCGGGCTCGGTGCAAGTTTCAAGGTTGTCGCAAGTACCGAGTATTAATTTCCCACACAAAATAAAAGGCACATACATCTGTTTAGAATCTAAGTTTAATATTTCAATTCAAAACACTTAATTTCAACGCATTCGTATAACAGTATATACATATTTTATGTGGAATTAAAGAAATTTAAAACTTTTGTTTGTTTTGTACAAAGTCGATTGTTCAGTACTACACTGCTTCTTAGTCTCTGGAGCATCATAATATCGTCTAATGAAGCATTGTTTTGCTCCGCCCATTATAAGCAAATATTGAACGCTGATATATATACATAATACAAAAATGTTGCAAGTATCGAGTTCAAAATTTTCGGATGTCGCAAGTACTGAGTACGTAATGAAAAATATTCCTATGTTCCAAGAATCGAGGTGTGCAAGTATCAAGTATGTGCAAGAATCGAGTTACTTTATACTACGTTTATATTGAACCCCAAAATACGTTGACGATTTAAAATTTTGATGGAATTTGAAAATCAAAAACTAAAAAAAAAAAATGAAAATATGTATTTTGGGGTTGATTTATAAAAAATAAAAATATTTTTAAAAAATATTATAAAATATAAACTGAAATAGAACATATTTTGATTTACTCGATTATTATTAAAAAAAAAAAAAAACAAATAAATGTTTGTTTATTTTTACTGCATATGTGGTTCATTTTACTAAAATTGTGGTTAATTTTTTTAACAGTAAAAAACTAATGACAAATGAAATTTTATTTGTTTTTAACTACATTTGCAGTGGTATTTACCTACATAGTATTCTAAGTGTGGTAATGCTTTTTTTTTTTTTTTTTTTTTTTTTTTTTTAATTGTTTATTTATTATTTACATTATTAAAGTACAATACAAAATTTATTTGTCTCGCGCCAGTAATGGCTTTTGAGACTAGTTGGCAAAAATTAATTATTCAATTGGAATATTATTTTAAAAAAAGTATATAAGCATTTTAATAAGTATAATATATGTAATTTATGTAATTTAAAAAATATAAAGTTTTATTCAAGAAGCATTTCAATATTTTCTAATAGAAAGTCATTTATACGTTTTTTAAAAATTGATAACCGACTACAACTTGTTATGTTATTGGGAATACCGTTAAAAAGTAAACTTCCTGCATATTCTATTCTCTGCTTGGTAGTCTCCAATCTGCACCTTGTAGTTCTGAGATTTGCTGCATTTCTTGTATTAAATCGAGTTTGATGATTTTCTAATTTAACAGTTCTGTAACCTATGTTATTAACTGATTTGTAAACATAATACAAAAGTTGTTTTTGATATAAACCATTAATTGGCAAAATAGTTTTGCAATATTGTTTATACAAAGATACAGTATTGTGTCTAAGATTAAGATTAAATATACATTTAAGAGCTTTATTTTGCATTGTTTGCAGCGATTTCAATTCGTTGCTCTTTTTCCATGCATAAATTATCGCAAGGTACTCTAAGCGGCTGTGTATAGTAGCTTGATATATCAACATTTTCGTCTTTGTGCTTAATTTCCTTTTTAACTTAAACAGAATTCCAGATGCTGAGGCAATTTTAGATTTCAAATATTTAATATGTGCATCCCATGCCAAGCTGCTCTTTAGCATTATACCCAAGTATTTGATTTCATGTTCCTCTTTGACTGATTGACCATCTACGAAAATGCTAAAATCATTATTTACAAATTTTGAGTGCGGTCGAAAACGTACCAATTTGGTTTTATTTGCATTCAAAACCAAGCGATTTAACCTCGCAAATTCAAAAATTAGGCAAGAATCTCTCTCCATGTTAGTTTTAAGAACAAGATCATATTTATAAGGATAAAATATAGAAATATCATCGGCAAACATCACGATTTTACCAAAGAGGCCAAGATTATTTATATCATTCAGATATATCACTACACTGGGTGGTTTCTGTCTCTTTTGTAATAGGTCTCAAACCGTAGCGCAAATTAAGGTTTGACTGTATACATATTTTATATATGATATTTTATATGTGATTTATATGTGATTGCATGACTGTAACACATTCACTTGAATAAACTAACAGTAGCGTTTGGTTGTCAAAATTATAAGAAATTAAGAACTTTATAAAAGGAAGTGATTTCATAATATAGTTTTATTTTTAATAATCATTGGAACTAATCATAATTGTTTGATTAATTATACCCTCCACATACTATGATGATAAGGTTATATATCAATTTGTCATTCCGTTTAAACATCGATTTATTGGTCTAAGACCCCATAAAGTATATCTTTCATTTCACGCAAAACTAGCCAAAATCTGACTTAAATTTTGCATTCAGAAACTTTATGGATCCACTTAAAGTATTTGTATTTTCTTTAATATTAATCGGATCATCACCGTTTAAATTGCATTGGGATGGTACGGTACTTTCCTGCGACTTAAAATTTTTTACCAGCGTCAAAAATAAATAAATTTTTTATGCAATTTATTTTTAAAATGTATTTTTTCTAAAATTTGGCCACCCTTGATTAAAAAAAAAAAACAATGCATATTTGTAAAATATGTAATTTTTTTGGGTTCCGGAGTTTAATTATTTTTAATGATTAAAAAAAAACAAAAAATCGTTTAGGTTTTTTAAATAGATAAAAACGACAATTTGTTATATTTTTATTTTTTAGATTTATTACACTCAAAAAAATAAGTTAGTAAAACGTCTTGTAAATCAGGTATACTATTTTTTAGCAAATTTTTTGCTAAAATCGTGTTTTCAGCTAAAATTTTTGTTATACTTATTCAGCACTAAACTATTTGATACTAATGCTTTACTAATATTATACTAATGTTTTACTAATTAATTTTGGTAAAAAAATTGTGCTGATAAGCACATTAATAGTGTGGACGACAACCAGATTGAAAGATATACGCAGAATGAAGCAGATGTCGCGGCATGTCAAGATGTAGTAGAGAAGAGGAAAATGATACTAAAATGTACAACTCTAATAAGACATATAAAAAAATCAACCATGTAAGATTTTTGTATCTGTTTTTCATACATAAAACAAAATTGAGGATTAAAACAACTTAAATTTTGCGTTGTCACCGGCTTGTGAAAATAATTGTCTATTAATTAAATAAAAGACAAAATAAAATTTTTAAATTTAATATGTATTTCTAAACTAAATGTTTATAGATTAATAATCTAGCGTGGTCAAATTGCAAACAGCATATACATGTATACAGAGTAAAGCGAAAGACAAAGACACACATCTTAGGTAGATTTTTATGGTTCATTTTTCGTATTGCAAAAAAATGGTTGTTTTTTCGTTTCGTTTGTTTTTGTTTATTTTTTCGTTTCGTTTCTATAATTATCTTCTGCAGTTGCGTCCTTTAAACGATAGCATCATTTAGACAACCATTGATGTAAGTAGTTGAAAGAAAATTTTTGTTATGTTATATATATTTATTTCTATATATTTTCAGATATTAAATTAATTCATGTCGTCAATGTGGGAAAATGAAAATTTTTATATTTCGTAACTGTTGTAAATTATTTTTAAAAGAATCACAAAAATATGTTTTATGATTTTCAGCAAATAAAATAACTAAATTACAATTTTTCTACAAATTTTTTGCGTTTTTCAGTCTACTAAAATTCAGCAAAAAAATTATTTATTTTTAGCAGGCTTTTTTTCTAATCCACTAAGTGTTAGCAAAACTTTTGCTGAATCTACTAATTTTGTTGCTAAAAATCAGCTCGCTGATTTTCAGCAAAAGATTTTGCTGACATTTTTTTGCAAGGACCCTCCTGACTAAAATTTTGCTGATTCAGCAAAATTTTTTGCTGGCTTTACAAACTTTTTTTTTTGAGTGTAGGATTGAATTTGTATATGTATGTACTGTACTGTATGGCGACAAGGAAATATATGGGCAACATTTTTTCCGGAATTTTCAAGATACGTGAGCAGATTATTGTGCCACTTGGTTTAAAACTCACATGCTGAAAAATTAAGCCACTCGGAACACGTGCACCTTTGAGGTCAAAGTTCAACTTTTGCAAAATTCAGTATATTAAACTATAATGGAACTAAAATATTCGTTTTGTTTCTGATTTCAAATAAAATTTGAGCGGATTATTATGCCACATTGTAAAAAAATATGCATGCTGAAAAAATTAGCCAAATCTGATAACTCTAAGCCGTGCACGTTTGAGGTCAAAGTTCAATTCTTGCGATATTCTCTATACTACGAGTATAATTGTTCTAAAATTATTGTTTTTGTTTACGTATTTTCATTAAAATTGTTGACGAACTTGTATTCTGAGAATTTTAAAAAGTATTCTGAAACATTTTCAGTAAATTTAACCCTTTAGTGCAACGGGGGTTAACATTTTAATTAATTTACTAATTTTGGCATCCCGAGTAAAAAAGTTTAAATAAATTTATGTATTATCTTATATTATTGACCATAATTATATGTTTTTCTATGAACAGCTCATATAAATATACGTTTTAATTTGAAATTATATCTTATCAGTCTTGCACAACATTATTTTATATATAGAGAACCATATATTCATAAAACCTGCATACTATTATTTATTGACCACATATGATATATAATATAACATTTAATCTGCTTGCATAAAAAACTATATATGGAAGCATATTTAAGTATATATAAAATTGCGTTACATATATAAATTTGTATGGCTCCAGATGTACAATTATATGTTGCATTATGTCTAGGGCAATATTAAAGTGTTATTTTATGTTGCCCCATACCAAGCCATACGTGGCTATATTTAATTGTATAAAATGGAGTAAAATTATAATTAATGATATACAATTTCATCTTAGTTCATACAATTGGATGGGGACAAAATTCGGATAAAGTTGTATCTTGTTTAAGTTAATATAATTTTATCAAATTCGATGCAAATTTTTGTAATTTGATACAATTCAATATACTTCGGTAAAATTTGATTCATTTTTTATAGAATTAGATGTTTTAATTTTTCGGATAAAATTTTGTCTAAAGCAAGAAGAATTTTGAATACTTAAAAATCGGACTAACGGTGTTCGAGATATTGCGACTTGATTTTTACTCAAAATGGATTTTTTCCTCCATTCCGAACTGCGCACAAAGCCTCTGATATATGAAAAAAAAAAAAATTTATTTAAAAAAAAATATATATTGTGATACATCATTTCTAATTTCAAACATAAATATGATCAAATGAAAGCATGTTTCGTGTAGTATTTCAGTGCAAAAAG
Organism: Delia radicum; assembly: GCA_021234595.1. Taxonomy (NCBI): domain Eukaryota; kingdom Metazoa; phylum Arthropoda; class Insecta; order Diptera; family Anthomyiidae; genus Delia; species Delia radicum. The sequence continues at coordinate 316,056,742 of CM037851.1, read as the reverse complement.
TAAAACTTCGAAGATAATTTTTACAAAATTTATAGAATAGAGAAAAATGACGAAATTTTTAATGAAAATCAAATCGCAATATCTCGAAAGCCGTGAGTCCGATTTTAAAAATTTGTAATCGTTTTTAGCATACTAAAATTAGTAAAAAATTATGTGTCGGAAGATATATTTATTTTTATTAAAGCAGTTTAAGAAAAATGTTCAAAAAACGAAAACTTTGGTAGCGGGGCGCCACAAGTTAAAGCTGCCCGATTTTTCTCAAATTTGCAGCAAAAAATTGTGATACATTTCCTCTTAAAAAAATACGTTTGCAATTAAATCTGCAAAAAAAATAGTTTGTGAATTTCGGTGCAAGATAAAATTTGTTAAAACTAAAGAATTTCGGCTAAAAAATAGTACATACTACAAAATAGTTAACCCGATTTTATTTTAGCCCGAAAACCACAAACAGTTTTTTGATAAACTGACAACAAATTATTTTTTGTCGGGGAAGGCAAATATTTAGAATACTAAAATCAGATAAAAATGCTCTTGCAGAAAAAACTGCTAAATTTAGCGGATTGTTTTGATAAATATTAATAAAATAAAAACATCAAAACTAAATCCGTTAACTTTACAAAATTTTAGTTATATTCGATGTGAATTTTAGTTAATTGAAAATAGCATTTTACTCCGTAAAATTAGCAAAAACTTTTACTAAATATTTGTCGACCCAAAATAGCAAACAAAAACTATAATATTAACAAAATGTTTACTATATTTACCACAAATTTAGTAGAATGCAAATAACAGATTATTATGCTAAAATTAACAGAAATTTTTGTTAAAAAATTTTAGATAGCTGATTTCATAATGGCAGAATTTTATTCGCATTAAAAAAAAACTAAAAAAAAACTTTAAAAATTACACATTGCTTAATGATTTTTTTGTCTACTAATATTTAGTAAATATTTTTGGTGATTTTAGCAGATTATATTAATACTTTCAATTAACTAAAATTTTGCTCAAATATAACTAAATATTTGTAAATTCAACAGATTTTTGCTATTCTTATATTACTAACATTTAGTAAAAAAAAAAAAATATGCTAATTTTATCAGTTTTTTTTTGGAAAAATTTTTTAACAAATTTTTAGTAGCTTTTTTTTTTGCTTATTTTACAGGTATATTTATATGAGTGTACTAAAGTTTTACGCATTCTAGGAAAACTTGCAAAAAAAAAAAATGTTCCTTGGTGATGGACATGATACTATCGTTATGATTTTCCAATTATATTTATCCTTACCAACACATACTCGTTTCTTACACAACCTTTTTAATCAGTTTATGTTGATTTCATTAATGTTAATGATAATAAGTTTTGAAATGCTTACCTAAAAATAGAAAGAAATGAAAATATTTGATTATTAATATTAAAAATTAATAATTTTATGAAAAAAAATCAAGTTATTATTTGTAAATATCGACCATACCACTCAACTGATTTTCGACCTTTTGACAATATAACTAATATATAAAAACCCTTAACAAGGGTAGTATTCCGATGCGTTCTCTCCGATCTAAATGATATTTCAGATATGACACGTCGTATTAGAAAAAATATTAAAAAATAGTTATGCAAATTGTTTTATTATTAACTAATAAAACAATGCAAATAAATATTCAAATGTTTTTTTAAAAAAAGTGCAAAATGGATACACTTTTTTTGCTGAGTTAAAGAATGACTATAGAGCAATTCCATATGAAAACGATCAAAATTGGCAAATTTTTGGACGACCCCTCTCCGATTTTAAAATAAATAGTCTCAATCGATTGCCCAGCAAAAAATAATGTACCTACATATATTTTTTTTTTTTTATAGTGACTGGTTTAGTGGTGGTGTGCACCACTGACATGTGACAAAATTGAAGAATTCTTCATAAGGGACCTCATTGAAAGTTGTTTTAAAAAAAAACTACTAAAGCGATCGCAACGATAGCTCGTTGGAAAGGTATTGAATCAGACTTTAATTGAAAAATAAAATTTTCCTAATTTTTCTTGTTAAATAATTAAAAATAATTCAATTATAAAAAATATAAAAACAATGAGAACAAGGTGGTCTCTTAAATGCTCTTCTCCTGTCCAAACAAGGAGTCGGGTCCCATTTTTTATTGCTGATTCTTTAAGCAAAAATTATGAGGAATCCAAAAAAAATAAAATTAGCCGGAAAATTTAGGAGCTTCTGTGGAAAATCGGAAAATTTAATTTTCATGGGAAAATTTAATTTTCATGGGAAAATTTAATTTTCATGGGAAAATTTAATTTTCATGGGAAAATTTAATTTTCATGGGAAAAAAGGTAAATTTCTGAGAAAAATTAAGAAAATTTAATTAAAGCCTGATTCAATACCTTTCCAACGAGCTATCACTCGTTGCGATCGCTTTAGTAGTTTTTTTTTTAAAACAACTTTCAATGAGGTCCCTTATGAAGAATTCTTCAATTTTGTCACATGACAGTGGTGCCACCACTAAACCAGTCACTATAAAAAAAAAAAAAAATATGTAGATACATTATTTTTTGCTGGGCAATCGATTGAGACTATTTATTTTAAAATCGGAGAGGGGTCGTCCAAAAGGTGATCGCTTTCATATGGAATTGCTCTATATTAGATGGTTTTGGTGTTTATAAAATAGTTTATGTTTTTATTGACTTATTTCTCTGAGCATGCACTGCTCCAGTATTTAATAGACAAGGACATTTCATACACTATGATGTAAAGGGTGTCCAAAGAAGAGCGCAATTTTTAAATTTTAAATAAAACACAGATATTTAAAAAAAAAATCGTGAAACTTTATTATATCGTAAAGTAGCAGAATGAGGTTATGTATGGAACAATATATCGTGCAGATGGCCGCCGCGGCTTTGCTGGCATGCACGCGATCTTTTAATGAAATTTTCAATGACCGTTTTGCATGAATGCTGCGGTATTTCATTAATGCAGCGTCCAATTTCCGCTTTTAAGGCTTGAGTCGTCGTCGGCTTATTCGCGTAAACCATCGACTTCAAAAAACCCCAAAGAAAAAAATCTAGTGGTGTTAAATCGCACGATCTAGGCGGCCAATTCTGATCTCCAAAAACACGACCGGGAAATGACTGATGCAGCAATTGAATTGTTTCTCTGGCTGTATGACATGTGGCGCCGTCTTGTTGGAACCACATGCCCTCAACATTCATTTCTTCAATTCTAGGCAAGAAAAAACTGGTTATCATTTCACGATACCAAACACCATTGACTGTTTGCGCTTGACCTGCCTCATTTTCATAAAAAAAGGTCCAATGATTCCTCCAGCCCAAAAACTACACCACACAGTGACACGTTGAGGATGCATTTACTTCTCGTGAATCACTCGAGGATTTTCCTCACCCCAAATGCGACAATTCTGCATGAAGATGATTTTATCGGCAAAATCAGCATTTTCATGTTGTCTCTCCAATACCCAATTTCACAATGAGAATGCGTTGTTCATTCGTGTACTAACCTCGTACCTTCTACTAGCAAACAATAACAATTGTTCAAATGTCAAACAATGACACTTCGAATGTTGCCAGATTTAAAAATTGCGTTCTTCTTGGGACACCCTTTACAAGTGTATGAAATGTGTTTCTTGTTTTTTGCACACTGATGCGTATGAAATTTCCCCTTATATTAATTGATGTAGCCGCGCATGTAAAGGGTGTTTGTATACAGGTATACAACTTTTTACCTGTTGGCCATTTTGTCAGCTGTCAAGTGATTTATGTTTAGTTTGGTTTGGCATTTCAGCATGAATAGACTGACGCCTGAACAACGCTTCCACATTGTGGAAATTTATTTTGAAAATCATCGTTCTGTTCGAAATACGTATCGCGCAATGCGTGCATTTTACGGTCAACATAATCGTCCATCAGAGCAATTAATTCGATTAATTATGGCACGTTTTCGCACCACGTTTACTCTAAATTATAATATGCATCCACAGAGACGTCGTACAGTGCTTACAGAAGAAGTCATTGCTGTTGTAGTGCGTAGCGTAGAGGAAGACCAATAGACCAGAGGAAGTCAATGGTGACCGCTTTTGCTCCACTATTACTGACTTTTTCGTTCATCAAGTGAACAACCATGATGTGCAGGAGTTGTGGTTTCAACAAGACGGCGCAACATGTCACACAGCTCGTGACACAATTGATTTATTTAAGGAAGCGTTTGGTAACCGCATAGTTTTACGTTTCGGACCCGTGAATTGGCCTCCAAGATCGTGCGATTTAACGCCGCTGGACTATTTTCTGTGGGGATATGTGAAGTCGCTAGTCTACGCCGATAAGCCCGAAACGATTGACCACTTGGAGGACAACATTCGCCGAGTTATTGCCAATATTCGGCCACAAATGTTGGAAAAAGTCATCGGAAATTGGACCTCCAGATTAGACTATGTCAGAGCCAGCCGTGGCGGTCATATGCCAGAAGTCATATTTAAATTATGCAAGAAAATAATCTTTCGCGTAAAGTAAATTTCATGTCAACTTAAAAAAATCATGTTAGAAAGTGTTTTGCAACCGTCAGACAATGACAATCGTAATTAATTATTTTTATATTAATTACTGTAGAATATTTCTTTAGTTAGTCTCTTTACAGGAAGAAGAAGAAGAAAGCATTTTTATTGAAAAATTTTACGGACACAAGGGATACACCAGACTGCCGCAGTTTCGTCCCCCTCCTGGGACTCGTCAGTGGTTAATTTATGTGTCAATTGAACAAAGTATTTTATATTGTTAATTTTGCTCTATATGAAAAACTTTTTATTTTTTGGTGTCGTACTGTGATTTGAACTCACAGTCTTAGCATCAAAGCTATGCATCGTAATCTCACCTCTTAACCAGTTGAGCTACGGTCGACACAGCGTTGACTGCGACTAAATTGGAGTTTGGTCACACTACGTACACACAAGTATTGTTTTGATCAGAAGAGACAGAATTAGCTAATACCAATGCACAATTCATTTCTCAACTAGAATGCTTTTTCTTCGTAATCCTATCTCTTTTTCACAAGTAATTATCACGTTTTATGATGCGCTTTATTCACATACAATAGTTGGATATCAAGTGTAGGTTAGAGATTGAGTCGCCGTTAAGCAAGTTTATTCAAATTTTATGTTAGAAAGTGTTTTGCAACCGTCAGACAATGACAATCGTAATTAATTATTTTTATATTAATTACTGTAGAATATTTCTTTAGTTAGTCTCTTTACAGGAAGAAGAAGAAGAAAACATTTTTATTGAAAAATTTTACGGACACAAGGGATACACCAGACTGCCGCAGTTTCGTCCCCCTCCTGGGACTCGTCAGTGGTTAATTTATGTGTCAATTGAACAAAGTATTTTATATTGTTAATTTTGCTCTATATGAAAAACTTTTTATTTTTTGGTGTCGTACTGTGATTTGAACTCACAGTCTTAGCATCAAAGCTATGCATCGTAATCTCACCTCTTAACCAGTTGAGCTACGGTCGACACAGCGTTGACTGCGACTAAATTGGAGTTTGGTCACACTACGTACACACAAGTATTGTTTTGATCAGAAGAGACAGAATTAGCTAATACCAATGCACAATTCATTTCTCAACTAGAATGCTTTTTCTTCTTAATCATCTTTGTTCTTCTTAAATCATCTTTGTTTTATTCCATTTCAAAGTTATATACATCTATAAAAAACACACTTTATATGAGTGTTATAAAAAAATAGTCGCATGTTTGTGACATTTTTTGCTGCAAACTAGTATAATTTCAAGCACATTAAGCTAAAATTAGCTAAACGGTCTGCTAACCTAAAATTAGCTAACTTTTTTGTAAATTTACAGATTTTTCTGTAACTTTTACAGCCTTTTCTGATTTGATTGTAGTACATTTTAATTGTTTTTCTAAAACAGATAAATATATTTTGGCCATCTAATATTTGAATTTTCATTGTCTAAAAATACGAATGATAAAATATGGTTTTAAGAACCTAATTAATTATTTAGTTTAAAAACTTTTTTAAGATACTGTTTCCATATTTAACAAAGACTAATTAGGCCGTAATAAAAACTTAAAATGAATAATAAAACAAGCGCCGACAATATGTTTAAATAGCTGAATTAGAGCGTTACGCATAAAGTTATTCAACAGTACATTAGAGAAAAATCAAAAGAAAACTGACCGACAAAAAAAAATAACGTTAAACAACGTGCAAAATATGTATATCTGTATGCAAATTTCAACAATTTAAATAATGACTTAAAAACGCTTCTTAAGAATACATAGTATGTATTTATAACTGCGTGCGTATCTTAAAAGAACACGAAGTTAAAAAACGTGTGTAAATGCTGAAATGTGTCAAATGAACAAATTTTAAAACCGCGCGCCAATTCTTGTTTAAGGTATGAATGGTAATTTCAGTTAACATATGTTTTAGTTAAACGTCTAAAACACAATTTTTTTTAATTGTTTGCATTACAGCTTTTGTCAAGATATAGGACCGGTTTTAATTGCAAACTGTGAATACCATTGATATAACTTTTTTAAAATTGTCTTTGACTTTAGGGCCATTCTTCAGGAAATCGACACAACAATTGGATTCATGTCTTGCGATTTACACAAAATTTTAAGCTAGTATTCTCCTGGATCTTATTACTATTTTAATTTCTAGTTTTTCCTAAATTCGTTGTAGTTCGCGTTTTATCGTACACTCAAAAAAATAAGTTAGTAGAAAAGTTAGTAAATGAAGTAAACTATTTTTCAATAAATTTTTTGCTAAAATTACGTTTTCAGCTAAAAATTTTAGTTATACTTATTCCGCACTTAACTGTTTTAAACTAATGTCTTACTAATATTTTACTAATGTTTCACTAATTTATTTTGTTAAAAAAAAATTGTGCTGATAAGCACATTAATAGTGTGGACGACCGACAACCAGACTGAAAAATATTCCCAAAATGAAGTAGATGTTGCGGCATGTCAAGATGTAGTAGAGAAGAGAAAAATAAATAAATCAACTATAAAAGATTTTTGTATCTGTTTTTCATACATAAAACAAAATGTGGATAAAAACAACTTAAATTTTGTGTTGTCACCGACTTGTGAAAGTAATTGTCTATTAATAAAATTAAAGACAAAATAAAATATTTAAATTTAATTAAGATTAAATGTGTATTTGCAAACTGAATGTCAGCAAAAGATTTTGCTGACATTAGCAGTTTTTTTGCAAGCACCCTTGATGACTTCACTAACTTTTTTTTAATTGTAGTTCAAATTTGGGACTTTTTAGTAAAACACATGGTGTTGAAAACATCATATCTCTTGAATGCGTCATCCAATTGTAAATATATTAGTCTCATAATAATGCTTATACACTGCGTTGCAAAACTATAATTACACATTAATTTCAATAAAGTTCGTAATTTTGAAAAAAGTAGAAGAGTTTAACCAACGAACATATAGACTAAAGAAGAACCAACCCAGGAAAAAATTACACATTCCAAAAAGAAGGTGATGCCCACACTTGCTTACATATCTCATTGCCAAATTTAGAAACTGCAATACCAAACACATTCCAACGATAGAGTCAAAAAAGCAAGTAGTATTGTAATCAATTCTTTAAATTTAAACCAGAAAGCATGAACTCAATAACAAAGTAATTATTTACTTAAAAGAAAATAACAATGTTATTAACTTATATGTATAACTTTTTGTACTCAAGAAGTAATCATATACTTTTTCTTAATAAAAGGACGTTATTGGAAGTAAGTGGAAGCAATTGAAATAATATTTGTGGCAACCTTTACAATTTGGTGGCCAAATTTTTTTCAGTGTGGGCAAACTAAAAACAGAACAAAAAACATAACTATATTGTGTCACAAAACTCTTAGTCGGAGTATTCTTGTGCTAGTTATAATTAGGGCAACCAAAAAAAACAGCTCTAAAAACAATGTTTTAAGCTGTTTAATTTGAAAAAATAAACCGTTAAATTTCATATATTTTTTATTAAAATCGTTACTACAAATAACATTTTGTGTAAAATTTGTTCTTTGGAACTTCGTCAGTCAAACAAAGGCGCAATAGAGAAATTGGTTTCTTAAGCTTCAAAGTTAAAATTGGTTTATCAAAATATTTGCTGAAAAAATATTTAAGAAAAAAAGATTAAAATCACTGATGAAGGTTCAATACCAGAAACTGCGCAGTCTGATTCAGAAAATTGAAAATTTGCAATGTAGTTATGATTTTTAGAAAATACACTCATTCTTCTCTACCACGCCTTTCACAATTAAATTAAATAAAATTGCATATTAATTATAGTATTAATTGCAATTGTCTGAAAAAGACGTTAAAATTCAAACTCAAAGAAAAAATCTAAAGTAAGCGTAATTTTTAAAGAAAAAAAGAAGCTTCAAAAGAAGCTACAAAATAAGCAAATATAAAAAAATAAGCAAAAAAAAAACTCTAACAAATATGGCTTAAAACTTTCATAATTTCATAACTTTCATCCTTTTAAATAAAAAACAAGCTCTAGCTTATTTTTGGTTGCCCTAGTTATAATTTTATCTTGTCTTACAAGGAAACTACACAGATCTTAACAAATCTTCGATATGTTGTAAGGGATTAACAACAGTATTAGTTGTTTTCAACTGCAATTACAGTTGTTTTTCTATGAAATAATACAAAACAACTATTATGACACTAATTAAAAAAAAAAAACAACTGAAGAAAACTACTGTATTTTTGCATCAGTTATTTCAAGCAGTTATTTTAGTATTTTTATAAGGGAATTAAGCGAATGTTTTCGCGTTATTGTATGAATATGTCAAAACTGTCATCTAGTTTCCAATTGGAATGCTCACGTTTTTCTTGGTTTTATTATGTCGTTTAAAAAAAACACACACACACCATAAAGTGTAATTTTTAGTAAATATAAAGAGTAAATAACAAACAAGTTTTAAAGAATTTTTCAAGTCGGATTTTTGTAAACGGTAAGAATGTTATTCAAAATTTTAATTACATTAATTGATTCCATAAACAAATATAATAAATAAAACAAAAATTTGAAAAATTATATTTTCATAATGTTCTCTAAAGTGGATATATTTTCTTATTTTTTGTTCTTCACATAGACCGATTATAATCAAAATCAAAAGGCGTTGGCAATAAAGGTCAGTGTGCATTATCTTAATATTAGTGGCCTGCAGCGTGCGGAAAACCAAAAAATCAGTTTTTAAAGTATGACCAGGGTCAGATATAGTGATTTCTCGCCAAACATGGCGATTTTCAAACTAGTTTGGCGATTTAATTTCTGAAATGGCGACGGGCGATTTTTATGACATAAATTCTGTGAGAACACTAATTTTTCACATAAATTATTCAAAAATTATTTATTTTACCAGAATATAAATTTAAATTGTTAAATTTTAGCACATTGCTTTTGAAATATCTTGTTAAGTAGCTATTTTACCAGTTTTTTTGCTAACGATTTCGTATGTGTAAGTAATTTAACGATTTTTGAAAATTTTTTTCGGGGTATAAAATTTAAACAAAAAAAAATTTTTTTTGGGTATCAAATTTTTTATGTTATGAAATTATGCATTAAATTTTCTGTTATTTTGTTGCATCTCCTTCTTTTTATAAAGAAACTAAAATTGTAAATAAGAATTATAAATGAAGCACACAAAATTTAGAAGTGGTGGAACAAAAAATTTTTTCGAAAGTGTTTGTCAGCAAAGTTTTTAAAAAATCAGTTTTTTAACAAACTATCTAAGATTGCTAAAAAATACCCTTCAAAATAATTCATTTTTTTATTTCTTTCTGAAGTTGTCAAAAATCATTTTGTAAGTTTTTTACTTTGACCAAGAACTAAAAAAATGTATTTTGGCGATTTTTGGCCACTTTTTGAATGCAAAAACTAACAACGGCAAAATAAATCTGACAACCCTTTGTATAAGGGCACTAAAAAGCGGCATTTTTTGTATGGAATTTTTTTTTCGAAAACATTCACTTTATTGTTGCGATTATTGTAGCACTAGGTCTACAAGTTATATGGTGCGAATTTGAGAAAAATCGGAAATCCTTAAACCGGAACAAACTATTTTTTTAAGTGCGCAATCTCAAGTTTAGGGTATTAAATTTAGGTTAAAATCTGAACCCATTTTCTGTTTTTTTGCTTTTTACCATATCGTTTTCAAATTAAATATATACAAATTGGGTATCTGAAATCTATCCTATAAAATGAAAAAATATCAAATAGTTCTCAATCAAAAAAGTTTTGTTTAGAAATGTTGAGGTTAAGAAGAAGAATAAATGTTTTTCTCTAAAAATTATAAACACTATTAATTTTTAAATCAGACTAGACTAGTTTCTGCGTTTTTATGGACAGGCTCATCAGTGATTTTCCATTTAAATTGTATTATTATTTTTATTTGTATCTTATAATTGTCAGATTGTCTCTACATGATAAATTTTTCAACAACCTGCGGCTGTAAGAATCAAACCTGCGTTCATCTTACATTACAAACGTAACAATACCAAGTCATGACCGTTTAGCGATCACGCCCAAGTATGGCCTCGAATCTAATGCAGCTAAATTGTAGTTTTCTTTCCTATTAGCTTTTTCTGTTATTGTATATTATACTCAGAAGTGACAACACTAACAACACAAATATTCTATTCTTAGATTTTTTGTTTATTTTTCTAATCTCCTCCGTCTCTATTTCACAATGTTACCAGATTGACGTATGGTTTTTACGTTCAGGGTTGACAACTTTTGCGTTTTAAGTTGAGACATCGCCACAGGGCAAATTTTATAATGTATTTTAGTACAGTGTTATATTAACGTCATATAGACAGTCGAAACTAATTTTTAATTAATATGCATTTGACAAAAGTTTTAAATAAACTTCAAACCCATTTTTACCACCTAAAAATTAGATTGATTACTTATTTTTTCCTCAATCCCCCTAACCAAGTTTCATTAAGAGTTGTTGGTTTCACCACTGTGTACACTTACAATAACTACATGTAGGTTATTTGGGTAGTACACAGTAGTAGTTGTTTTAACTGTTATTGTAGTCATTATTCTATGAGAAAATGCAAAACGACTATTTTAGACAGTCATTTCAAAAAATAACTAACCAAAAATACTGTACGCCTGTAACAGTTGTTTTGATTAGTTATTCTAGTATTTTAATAAACAGCTACCAAAATAATAATTTTGTTATTTAAAAATAGAAAAATAAGTCGAGTTTTTAAAAATTCTCGTTTAGTTTATATTTGTTATTAGTCTTGTTTTTCCTATACATGTTACGAAATTCCATACAAAATTTGACATTGGGCATGTTAAGTATAAATTCTTTTGATTTTTTCAACTTCGATAAATTGTCAGATTGTCTTCTAATATATTAAAAGTGCTGCCCAATCGTTTTTTTTTCACTTCCATGTTAAGTGTGAGAAACAATACTGGGCTATTATTGATATGTTCATACACAGAAAAAATAATGGGCCAAAAGTATCTAATTAATCGATTGTTTGAATATCAATGGCAATTTTAACAATTTTTTTAATTTTTTCAATTAAAAAATTTATTGAATTTTCTAATATATCCATACAGTGTTGACAACATGTAAACAAAATTTTTAAAAATTTGGCAAACTATTTTTTTTATTTTATTTAGATTAAATAATCAAACAAAGGTTTAATTATATCAATATATTATTTAATTTGTAAATAAAAAGAAAAAAAGATCGCAAATGATTAACTTTTAATAAATTGAATAGTTTACCGATTTCAAATACACGCGAAATCGTAGTTATTTCACTAGAGTTTGCAACACTCTTTTTGTTGAGATATTCGTGTACGCACGAAAACTTAATTTAGTTTCGTATTTTATCTGTGGTAATAAAAGTGCACATGTGAATTTAAATAAGCCTTATCGAAAAAGGACAATTAAACTATTATTTTTGTAAATAATTAAATTTTCAATAAGTATAAGTGTCATTAAACTATCATTTTAAAGTTGTGTGTGATTTTTTTAAGAAAGCAATTCAATTACAAGAAAAAGTTCAAGACAAGAAAAACAAAAATTTTGTCTTTACTTTTATTTGTTTTCTTATAATACATTTTTATATTAAAAAGCTTTAATTTTATTATAAATAAAATGTCAATTTAATTTACAAACCTACATTTCTTTTTTTATTTAATGGGGGGCATATAACAAAAATAAAAAATACGAGTATTCAATTAAAACTACCATTGTTTTCTTCTCAAGTTTCAATTAAAGTTTTAATCAATTTTACGTAACTTTTTAATTGAGGTTGTAAAGAAAAACAATAACTCTTTTAATTGATATTATTATTATTTTAATTGAAAGAGTTTTAATAAACTGTCTGCAAATTTTTTTAGTTAATACTATCATTTCAGTCGTAGGTGCAAAATCAATTAAAATATTAATTGATTCAATAACATTTTTAATTGAAACCCGTTTTTAGTTTTTTCTGTGTATATAAACTGCGATAAAACGCGAAGCAAAATGAATTTGGAAAAAACTATAAATGAGAAACTTTGCAATGTTCAAGAGAATACGTACACCAAATTTTTTTAAAATCGAGATCGATGAATCCGAATATGCCAGTTATTGTGTCTGTGATTTTCATTTTCACCCTGTATCCTTTTTGAAATTATTATAAAATTTTCCATTATATTCCATTATATTTTTTTTTTTTTATATATAACATGATGTAATGATTTTGTATGTAAAACAACAACAAAAATGAAAAAAAAAAATAATTTTTTATTTTAAAATTTAACTGCATAATAAAGTAAGCACTGCTGGCTGGTATGTATAGCAACGATTAACAGAAAAAAATTATACAAATGAACTTTTACAATTTCATGGTGATACTTTGGCATTTACGTAAATTGTAAATGTTTATTATTGAAATTTGCATTTTCAGGGTTTTTTGTTAAAAGAGTTCATAACAAAAAGAAATCCTTTAACATTTACACACACATACATCAGAGATTAATGTAAATATTATTTGTTAAGAATAAATAATAATTTAACAGTTGTAAAAATGTTAATTGTTAAAATGTCAAGAGTAGTACTTAAAAAGTGTTAAATTTCAATTAAATTGTTTACTTGATAAATTACACTATACAACAAAATCAAATTTTTTCCAAAATTACAAGGTCCGACCGACAAATTTTGATAGAAGAGGCAAAAAAAAAAGACACGTGTATCGGCGTTTTGAAAGTTTACATCTGGGTTTCATTTTAGGGGGAGGTAAAGTTTCCCCTAAATGCACTTTTTGTATTGTCAATCGGCATAAAAAATCGTGTACAGCTTACGTTTAAAGTATATAGTGTGTTTAGCAAACTTATGTAAAATATTACGGAAAACATTTTTGTAGAATATATTAACCCTCTAACTCCTCAAGGTAAGGGTCTTTTTTGTCCTTCTTTTAAAAAACAGCAAAAAACACCATTAAAACGGGGATTTAAGGGGTTAAAATGTTCCGCAAAAATATTCGCCGTGAAATTTTACTGTAAGTTCCTGAATACACCAAAACGGAAAATTCAACGAGAAAGTCAGAAATAAGACACAACAAAAGAGAGCTTATTGTTAATTTCGCATTTATTAAGAATTTTATTTTAAAGTACCCCAAAAATTCAGCATGAAAAAAAAAATAGTTCAAATTTCACTATTATTTTACCTCCTATAGCAAATTTGGATAGGAAGTATTCATTAATTACATTTTTTTTAGCTATATGCAATTCCACTTCATTATCATATATTGTCCAGCATATTCCAGCGATAAGCAAATGAATGCTTTTGCCTTTATAGCGTTCTTCAATGGGTGCGCATGTCTGGTTCTCAAAGTAATCCATATGGGAATTTAAAAAATGAACGCCTAGTTTTTCAAAAGCTCTAAGCATGGTGTCTACGTATATTCGAGCAATAGGAGACCGATTTTTGCATAAGACATTGTATATTACTTCCTCAATGCTTTTCCACGCATTAAGCTCAATTGATTAGAGCATTTCGTCGAAGTCAGCATTTTGCATTAGCTTTCTTTCTTGACCGACAAAAACACCTGTTTGTATGATACCAATTTTAAGGCTTTTAACAAGAAGAACGACTTGAAGAACACATACATACCTTCTTTAATCTTTGCTTCGCTTAATTTTGGAAACATTGTTTTCAGAAAATTCAATGCTGATCCATTTGTATCCAGACATTTAACAAAGTTTTTTACCTCATCAAGTTTGATATGCAATGGGGGTAATATAGTTTTTTCAGTTGATGAAGGACATTGTGCTCTCCTAATGTTCCTAATGTTATAACAAATGCGACAGCAATGCTTCAGCGTCCACAGTTCATCCGAAAAAACTTCTAGCTCAAAATTCCTTTTATAGATATCTTCAACTTTACTATTGAAAAACGTAACTTTATATTCCGGTCAAGTTTTTCCAAACAATTGAACATTTTTGCCAAAACAAATCTTACGCGCTAAGTTTAATTGCTTACTTTAATTTTTTGTTATTTTTTAAGTAAAACACTCTAATTACAAAACATATTATGTCCACAATATATGCACCGCAAATTGACACGTTTTCAGTAGAATAAGAAATATATTACTTGATTTTTGATTTGATATGATTTTTTTTTGTTTTTGTTGTAATGGAACGGATCTAATCTGCCAAAGAACAGCTGGCAATCTATATACTTATATATCTATGAATTTATAGGTCGGTCTACAGTGTAATGAAGTGGAATTTCCTAGAGCTAAAAAAAAATGTAATTCATGAATACTTCCTATCCAAATTTGCTATCGAAGGTAAAATAATAAAGATATTACTGATTTTTAGTGAAATTTGAACTATTTTTATTTTCATGCTAAATTGTTGGGGTACTTTAAAATAAAATTCTTAATAATTCTTGTTGTGTCTTATTTCTGACTTTCTCGTTGAATTTTCCGTTTTGGTGTATTCAGGAACTTACAGTAAAATTTCACGGCGAATATTTTTGCGGAACATTTTAACCCCTTAAATCCCCGTTTTAATGGTGTTTTTTGCTGCGTTTTAAAAGAAGGACAAAAAAGACCCTTACCTTGAGGAGTTAGAGGGTTAACATATTCTACAAAAATGTTTTCCGTAATATTTTACATAAGTTTGCTAAACACACTATATACTTTAAACGTAAGCTGTACTCGATTTTCTATGCCGATTGACAATACAAAATGTGAATTTAGGGGAAACTTTACCTCCCCCTAAAATGAAACCCAGATGTAAACTTTCAAAACGCCGATACACGTGTCTTTTTTTTTTGCCTCCTCTATCAAAATTTGTCGGTCGGACCTTGTAATTTTTTTTTGTGTTGTACAGTGTTATTGTAGAGTTAATACTTATATAGATGGTTATAAATTGTAACCTCGTAACTGACATTTTAATAACAAGCGATCATAATAAATCAAAGAATCGATTTTTTATTACTCGGGTAAAAATAATTATTTGTAGTCATACATATATAATATGATTAAGTCATATTTGACTTTGAATGGAGTCACGTTACGGCTTATATCATTATATGCAAATATATCAGATAATTTTTATTGAGAGAATTTTTTTAATTTATATTTAATATTTCCGAGTCTTATGGTTAATAAATTTAATAAATATTATTATATATTAATTATTAATGGTGGCATGTATAGCCATATATTATTAGATGTTTCTTATATGGTAACATATATAACGATATATCTTTATCTATTGACCTTTTCAAAATTAGATATTAAACATATTTGCTATACATAATGAGATATGGTAGATCTGTTGTCATATATAATGCATTCTCATATATAACATAATACTTAATCATATATGGTGACATATAAGCTATGTATATAATTTAATATATAATAATACATACTGTCTCATAATAAATATTTTTGTGTGTGATATTAGATATTTTCCATAATTCAACTTGTATTTTATATGATATGATATTAAATGATTTAAGACATAATTTTGTAATATTTCAAATATGACACAAGATTAACAATTATATTATGGTCCAACATCATTAATATTTTCTATAGGTATATTTCTAAGTATATATTGTTATATATAACTGCATACATAATTATATATAATTAGATCTAAATTAATCCCATGACATATGTTGGGATCTATCAGGATCTTAAATTATATATTATTGGATGCCTCAATTTTGAGATCAGTTTTAATTTAATTTAATGCAGTAATATATTTGAGAGATCTAATCTGATATTACTGGATACCCCAATTTTGAGATAACCTTGGATAAGAATAAATATTGATATATATCAAATGATATCTGATTTCGTATTTGAGTCATAACTTTTTTTGATCGGGTGCTATATGTCTTATAATATCTAAAGGAAAAAATAACTTTAGTAACTGCTGGTCAAAAATTACGAAAATAAACTTTTCGCAGAAGGCAATTGTGTGAAAATGGGTTAAAGGTTTAAATTAAACTTGATTAAAATTAAAGAACACTTATTTCGTACTTTTAGATTAGTAAAATATTGAAATAATGAGCGTTTTTTCTAAAAAGCTTGTTTAAAAAACGGACTACTATAATTTGACGCTTTATGGGTTAATGGAACTAGAAATATTAATGTAAAATGAAAGGTAGTTCAGTTAACTTTTAAATGATATATGTATATTAGGTGCGCCAAAGTTGTATGGGTAAAAGAAAATTATGCTAGAGATCGGCACTCCCCCCAGAAATATTTGTTTTTATATCAAAATACACTATGCAAAAATTATGGTGATGGCTTAAGGGGAAAGGGTGCCTCAAACGCCTTGAGAATAGGGAAATATGTCAAATTTGACCATTAGATGTAAAAAAAAATTTTTTTTTTATTTTTGTTATTCAATTTCGCCAAAAAAAAAATGTTGTACTAAGTTCGATGACAACTATTCACAAAAAAAATATTGGCTTTCCAGGACATCGCTAACCTATTTTAACTTACGATACAAAAAAGGGCAGTTATTTGTAGGGGAATCAAAAGCAACATTTTTACATATTTGAAAATATTATTAAAGACAATTTTTAAAAATTAAAATCGCTCTGCACTAGTTTTTTCTATATATCGTACAGATAAAAAATGTGAAATATTATAAATATCCGTTCTCTAGTTTTTTTTATAGCGATTTGAATTTAGCGGATTTCAAGAAAATTTAATTTGTGGCTGTATTTTCTTTAATTTTGAACTTATAACTACGTTTTAAACAAAATTGACGAAATTGGCTTTGGAAATAATTTAATTGGATTATAAATTTTAGTAAGTAAATACTTTTTTCAAGTTCAACTTTAACCTATGTGAACCCGGGTCGAATATGACAGACAGTCATTTCAAAAAAACAACTAACCAGAAATACTGTAGTTCAGTAACAGTTGTTTTGAGTAATTATTTTAGTATTTTAATAAACAACTACCAAAACAGTAATTTTGCAGCAAACAGTTAATTTTTTTTTTTAGTTATTTAAAAATAGAAGATTATGTTGAGTTTTTAAAAATTCTCGTTTAGTTTATAATTCTTTGCAAATGATAATTAGAAAATTTCATTGTATGTCCAATGCATAAAAACGTCATAACTGAAATGCCGTTTGAAATTTTGACTTTGCATTTTAAATAGGAAGAAGGAAATACAAATTTGTATTGTAATTAAAAGAAACAAATATTTTTTTATTAAAAAATGTGTTTTGAAATACCGAAATAAATAACTTTTAAAAACAGTAGTTTTTACAACTTATGTAGTCGTTTTATGTTGATTGTTTTTATTGTTGTGTTACTCGTTTTTATGGTTTATGCATTCGTTAAAGGTTAGTTGTTTTTGACCGCTTCGATAGTCGTTTTTAGTGCCGTTGTAGTTGTTTAATCAATAGTTAAAAATGACTACAGGGTTAATCAAAAATACAATCATAGCCTTTTTGACTACATTTGTAATTGTAATTTTTTGTCATTTCTAATTGTAATTGTTATGTTTAGTCATTTATACCTTCTTAATATGTAGTAATATGTAGTGATAAGTAAGTATGTAAAATTGAACATAAAACAAGATTTTTTGTTTGAAAAGTAGGGAAAATTTTCCGCAATCAACAAAAACATACTTATAAGAACATACCCTTAGAATACTATGTAAGTAAAGACAACTGCAAATGTTGTTAAAAACAAATTTGATTATTAATAGGTTTTTTGTTAAAGTTCTGCCTATTATATAGGCTCTAGCTTTTCTAAAACTTCGGGTTCTGATGAGATCTTTAGCCAGATCGAAATACTAGTATCAACCTAGCTAATATGTTTGATTTGCTTTATTTTTGTAAATATACGGAGGTTGAAAGCTCGTTATAAATTGAAAATAACATAAAAATAATCTCGATGTATATAAAAACAAAAAACTAATATAACTGTAAAAAATATTACTTGAGCCAGAGTACACACTAAAAATTTTTTATATAAATAGAACATTTTTGGTCTTCAAAGTTTAGTAACGTCATGATGCTTGTTAGGAAAAGACCTAACCACGTGGTTGATTACTAAGAAGACAAGAATGGAGCAAAATTGATTATTAATAGGTTTTTTGTTAAAGTTCTGCCTATTATATAGGCTCTAGCTTTTCTAAAACTTCGGGTTCTGATGAGATCTTTAGCCAGATCGAAAAAAAAAAAAAAAAATATATACGGAGGTTGAAAGCTCGTTATAAATTAAAAAAAAAAATTAAATTTCACTTAAAGAAAGACGACTTACATTTCAGTTAATTCAACTAACATTGTCATTTGTTTTTTAATGTTCAAAATATGAACCGCAGTTATAGTAAAAATTAACCACATATCAGTAAAAAATAAACAAACCGAAAAAGTATTGATTTGTTCTATCCGTTTAAACACCAATAGAGTCAAGAGGAGCTACACGTGGTGACCAAATTTGGGTGTAAAGAATAAATATGGTTTAAAGCATCATATTATGATTGAATATTCGACTTTATAATAGTATGACCATATGATATAAAACATGATACTTAACTGATCATATTATGATTATTAAGGGTCATAATATGATCACTAGAATCATATTTATTATAATAAGTGTAATAATATGATTAAATCAAAAGCGTGTAGAGCGGTAAACTTAGTTAGAAATATGTACTTACTATTTATCGATGCTATTTAAGAAATTGTTCAATATTGGTGGCTAGTTTTCGAATTTTTTTTTTTCAGTGCATAATTACTAGCTATTATCTCCACAGAGTGAAATTTATTGTCATCTAGTATAACAATCATATCAAGAAACAGATTTTTATTCCATAATTTCTTTGTACATAATTCATTCATGTTATCATTACACTTAAATTCCAATGAATCTAAAAGCAAAAGTTGTTGCAACAACTTCAACAAACAATTGTCATTTTTTCAATGTTAGACGCATGCGTAACTAAAACTAGTGTAAAAATACTATTTAATACAACAAATATTAAATACAACAACTCTAACTCAATTTGATTTCCAATGTTTCAATCTAATTGATATAGTCGAAAGTTTTCGATGCGTAAAATCAAATGCAGTGGGTTTAGATGACATACATCCTCGTTTCGTAAAAATTATATTACCATGGATAGCACGTTTAGTTATGCACTTGTTTAACACCATTATCACCACCAGTACCTTCCCATTGGGGTGGAAACTTGCCAAGATCATCCCTGTTCCAAAGACTGATAAGGAGTATCGGCCAATTGCGATTCTCCCTTACCTTTCAAAAATCTTTGAACGTCTTTTACATAAGCAGATCTCTAAATACGTTTACGACAATAATCTTTTAACTGATCGGCAATCCGGGTTTAGATCGAAGCATAGTTGCACAACAGCACTGACAGACGTTGTTGCAGACATTAGGGGAAATTTGGATAAGAATAAAATATCGTTTTTAGTATTACTGGATCATTCTAAAGCTTTCGATACAGTTGAGCACCAAATATTGAATTTAAAATTAAGGAAAATGTTTAATTTTTCACCAGCGGCAGTTAGATTGATTTCGTCATATCTTACAAATAGGACTCAGTCTGTCTGCAATAACGGATATATATCACGACCTTTATCAGTCTGCAGAGGAGTTCCACAGGGTTCAATACTTGGTCCACTGTTATATTCTTTATATGCCAACGATCTTCCTACTCAAATACAACATTCCAAAATTCAAATGTAATGTATGTAATGATGTTCAGCTGTATTTAAGTTGTACCAAATCTTCAATTGGTCGTAGAGTCATTGATCTTAACAACGATCTTGACAAAATACTTGTATGGGCTTCGGCAAACGGTTTGTGCCTTAATCCAAGGAAGTCAAAGTGTTTAATAATACGTAAAAGGACTGTGAAGATCAATGATAATATAAACATATATCTGGGTGACTCTAATATTCAAATAGTGGAAACTGTTAAGAATCTGGGTATTGTTTTTAACAAATCATTGAATTGGTCGGATCATATAACACAAACATGTGGAAGAATATATGGCATGCTTAGAGGCTTATGGGCTACTCAGCACTTTACTCCACCAAGGATAAGAATGCTGCTGGCAAAAACATATTTATTACCTACACTCTTATACTCATCCGAACTTTTTGCAGGCTGTAACATGTATGACACTAGAAAGCTCAACACAACTTTCAACAATATTGCACGATATGTATTTGGCCTGTCTAGATTTGACCATGTATCCCAGTACTCTGTTCGTATACTGGGAATATCCCTTAATGACTACCTAATGTTTAAAAAACCTGGTATTTCTTCATAAGATTATTAATATCAGGGAACCTGAATATCTCTTTCATCGTTTGATACCCACAAGATCACCTAGAAACAATGGCTTTAGACAACTTAAGCACCGCGACACAGCGTCTAAAAATCAATTTTTCATTTATACTATCAATCTCTGGAACCATCTTCCAACTGGTATTCAATATATTAGCAACGCAATAAAATTTAAAAAATTACTTATGCAATATTTTTCTTAAACACTTCATTACACATTTCATTATAATTTCATTTTTTGATAAATATATTTTAAATTATTTATTTATTAACTTTTATACATGTATTTTTCATCATAATATAAGAGTATTAACTTTGTATTAGTTCTTTTAATATTTTTTATTTATTTATATTTTTTGTTTTTTTTTAAATTTACTTGTTTAATACTTATATTTTATTTTAAAAATCTTTTAATGCAATTGTACAACACAAATTATAACTAATCAGATTCTAATGCTTTAATTTATAAGATATAGCGGGCGCAGCCCGCTACGTTGTTAGCGTGCCTTAGACCTAGTTTTTGGGATGATGGTAATCCAGATAAGGGTCTTGATTATCAAGTTTAAGCTGTAGTTATTTCGTTAATAATTTTGTTTGACCATTTATTAAAAATGTTTTAAATAAATTTTGTTCATTAGTTAAAAAAACAAATTTAAAAATTGTTTTCATAGACAGATATAATGGTTATGTGCAATATTTTATTAAATTTCATGAATATGATAAAAAAAAATATTTTCATTAAATTTCTTCCTTTATTAAAAAGTAAGCATTTTTTTCTTCAGAATTTTTGCTATATTTTCCTCAATTCTATATTTGTAGCAGCCTTATTTGAGGTATTAGAAATATGTGTAGATAAATGAGCCACGGTTTAGAGCCCCCTTTGTTTTTCAAATCAGCCACTGATAAATGGATGCAAATATATGATTATCATCATTGTAAAGCCTATAGTTTATTTAAGAACTCGCATTATATGTGTACCAAATATCAATGAAATCGATTAAGCCGATTAGAGATACTTAAAATGTGCGACGCAGATAATATAAAAATCCAATAAAGTGTATATCATTTCTACCAAATTTCAACAAAATCGGTATACCATTAAGGAGATACTGAAAAAGTGACCATACAAATTAAACGAACATCATATGGAAATCTTATTTACCCTGTTTTGGCTAACATTGGTCCCATTACACATATAGATAGTGAGGAGATATTGAAAAAGTAGGCATAAGAGAGCCACGTTAATAATATCGAAATATCAGTAGTCTCATTATCTACGCACCAAATTTGAACAAAATTGGTTCAGCCGTTATGAAGATACGGAAAAAGGAGGCGTAAAAGTGTCGCAACCATTGTATCGAAGTGTAATATAGTCTATAGTGGCTATTAGTGGTCGCAATAACTATGCATACAATTCCAATGAAATCGGTTGTGTCGTTTAGAAGATACGGAAAATGTAGGCGTAAAAGTGTCACGCCCCTCGTATCGAATTCTAATATAGCCTATAATGGCTGTCAGTAGACAGATTATGTATGCCCCAAATTTCAATAAAATCGGCTTAGCCTTTTATAAGATACGGAAAAAGTGGGCATAAAAGGGCCACGCCCACCATATCGATTTTTTTTATAGAATATATTTCCTTCCGGAGCTTGCACTATCTACATGCCAAATTTAAATAAAATCGGTTCGGCCGTTTATAAAATACAGAAAAAGTGGACATAAAATAGCCACGCCCACCGTATCGTAATTTTTTTTTTCACTCTCTATGTACCAAATTTCAATAAAATCCGTTCAGTCGTTTGGGCGTGATGGGCGTAATATCGAATATAGCGAAAAAGTGGGCGTAAATGTGCCACGCCCACCATATCGAAATCAAATACAGCACATATTACTTTTCAGTTTTCCCACTATCTGTGTACCAAAATTTAATAAAATCCTTTAAGCCATATAAAAGATAACAAAAAGTGGGCGTAAAACTGCCACGCCCACCAAGTCTTAATCTATTACAGCAAATAGTGCTTATGAGTCATCCCAATATCTGTGTACCAAATTTCAATAAAATATGTTCAGCCATATAGATGATAGTGAAGATGTGGGCGTAAAAGTGCCACGCCCACAATATCTAAATTTGATATAACTTAAAGTGCTTATCTGTGACATCTCTTTCTGGGTACCAAATATCAATTGCATCGGTAAAGCCATATCGAAAATAGTGAAAAAGTGGGCGTAAAAGTGCCACGCCCATCATATAAAAATTTCATATAGCCTATAGTTCCTTCCAGACCGCCCACTATCTATGAGTCAAATTTTAATAAAATCGGTTAATAAAATAAGTATACAATTTCAAATAATGAAATAGTGGGCGTAAAAGTGGGCGTGGCCAAAAAAAAAAGTATCCTATTGAGCATTCCGGAGTTCCAGTTACATACTGTGAAAATTTCAGGAAGATCGGTCCAGTGGTATGGTCAGGCCACTGAGGGGGAGACTTTTTCCCCTATTATCCCCTTTTTTACCACGTTCCTGAGCAAAATTCCAAAAAGTAAAACTGCAGAAAGTTGGGTTATATCCGAATGAACATATGGTGAAAATTTCAGCTATCTATCGTAAAGGGTTCGGTGAGGCCGCTAATGGGGAGACTTTTTCCCACTTTTATCCCCCCTTTTACCACGTTCCTGGGCAAAATTATAAAAAGTAAAAGTACAGGAAATTTTGTCATGTTCCAAAGAACACATGGTGAAAATTTTAGCTTTCTATCCCAAGGCTAAAGCATCATGTGTATACAATTTCAAATAATGAAATAGTGGGCGTAAAAGTGGGCGTGGCCAAAAAAAAAGTATCCTATTGACCATTCCGGAGTTCCAGTTACATACTGTGAAAATTTCAGGAAGATCGGTCCAGTGGTCTGGTCTCCTATAAAATACATACATACAAACAAACAAATAAACAAACACACATTCTATTTTATATATATAGATTGTATCTTGTTGCATTAGAAAGTCAAATATTTAATAAAAATACAAATACAAATACAAATACAAATACAAATACAAATACAAATACAAATACAAATACAAATACAAAATACAAATACAAATACAAATACAAATACAAATACAAATACAAATACAAATACAAATACAAATACAAATACAAATACAAATACAAATACAAATACAAATACAAATACAAATACAAATACAAATACAAATACAAATACAAATACAAATACAAATACAAATACAAATACAAATACAAATACAAATACAAATACAAATACAAATACAAATACAAATACAAATACAAATACAAATACAAATACAAATACAAATACAAATACAAATACAAATACAATACAAATACAATACAAATACAAATACAAATACAAATACAAATACAAATACAAATACAAATACAATACAAATACAAATACAAATACAAATACAAATACAAATACAAATACAAATACAAATACAAATACAAATACAAATACAAATACAAATACAAATACAAATACAATACAAATACAAATACAAATACAAATACAAATACAAATACAAATTGCAAACAAAATCACAAAAAAAAAAAAAAAATATCTGCAATGACTAAATAATAGTAACAGATATTATTATTGAGTAATCGTAATGAAATGAAAAATTGCAGCATTTTAGATAAGAAATACAAGAAAACGAAAGAGAAAACAATAAATAAAAATTCCAACTAAATCTTGTATAAAATGCGGCATTTAGCTAAGAAATTGGACATGGTTTGTAACGACAGACAAAGAAACAAACACCAAAGAAAATATTATGATTGTAGTTAAAAACAAGTGCAACATGTTTTAGTTTTAAAAGAAAAAATAATCTAAATTCAACTTAAATTACACTGTGCAACAAGAAATTTTATCGTTGACGAAACTAACGGGAAATAAAAGTAGAGTATCAGTAGACCAAAACCACCAAAGAATTTGGCCGAACTACCGAACTTTTTATGATTATTTATAAAAAGCACAAATAAATAACAACTGTGGTTATATTTACTTTTCAGAATTTACAAAAAAAAAAAAAAAACACATAAAAAATACAACGTTTAATATGATAGAATACAAAAAAAAACAACGATATTTAAATATCAGTGTGTGAGAAAAAATTTCAAAAAGCCAAAAGAGTTTAAAAAAAAATTTCCAGAAATATACCTACAAGACTTATAAGCAAATAATTAAATTTAATGCGATATAATTAAATATAAGAAAAAAAAATCGAATAGTAAGTAATCCTAAAAAGAGAATAACAGGTTCATCAATTTGGGATAGACATGATGCAGTACCAGACTTAGAAGTAGCAGAACCAAACGAAAATTTTATTGAAAAAGAAATTAAAATGTTTATTACGGAGCCTTTAAGTCCCGAAATATAAATATATTTGAGTATTGGAATTCAAGTCCATTTACAAATATAAAAGCTGTATTAATAAAATATTTATCAGCCCCACCAACTAGTGTAGCTAGCGAACAGCTTTTTAGCGCTGCCGGACAGCTGTATTCTGATAGACGAAACAATTCACATGGTGTGAATGCGGAAAATTGCTTTTCTGTCATTACAATATCAAAATTTTAATTTTAAATATTAAATATTAAAGTTTAAGCTTTTTTTTCTATATCAACTTAATAATCGATCAACTGTTTTTCTTTGACTATAAAATATAGTACAAATATTTTATTCTTTTTTTGTACATAAAATAGTACAACTATTTTCCAAATATGATTTTTTAAAAAAATATACCTATAAATTTGTATTTGTTTTATGTTTAATAACTTTTTGGTTTAAATTTATTGATCTAAAAAAAACAATTTATATTTTTTTTTATTAAAACAAAAAGTTCGGCTTCGGCCGAACATTGATATTATGGCCGATGTTCGGCTTCGGCTTCCGCCGAAAAAAATGAGTTCGGTCGGACACTATTATTTAATGCTCACAGAAATATATTTCTTCACCAGTGATGGAAGTCGCCGGTAGTCAGCCAGTTGAAAAAATTAGTTTAGTGAAAAAATTTCATTAAAACTCGTCCTCGGAATTCTCTCTGTGTATATTTAACATATGTATATGGCATAAATAAGAAAAATCTCTTCACCATCACTTTTACATATAATTGTATGTGGCATCACATATTAGTCAAATTGATATCAGGTCTAGTGGACTGAAAACATCGATTTTGGAGTACGGGTTCGAGTTCCTTGACATTCTAGATATAAGAAAAAAAAGCATATAATTTTCAATAATTTAAATTTTTAAAACAGAACATATTTAAAAATTGCCTTTCCTATCTTCTTGTTTTGAGTTGCTTAAAAATGTTATCTAAAGGCCTAATGATCGCTTTCAGGTACCGTGAAATAACTCCCAAATGAAATAACTCCCAAAAAAAAAATTAAATAACTCCCACAAATTTTCCATATAAATTGGGATTTATTTCACTATAAAATAACTCCCAATGCGTTAGGACTTATTTCACAATTTTCAGTTAGGAATTATTTCGTTATGACATAACTCCCAAATGAAATAATTCCCAACCAGATTTTGTTGGGAGTTATTTCACTTATTTTTGTCATTGGGAGTTATTTCACATTTGTTGGGACTTATTTCATTTTCATTTTTAAATGTGATTTTATCGTTGGGAGTTATTTCATTTTTGTTGGGAGTTATTGCATTTCTATTAAAATTACATTTTGGTAAATTTTATGCATTTGTAACGGTTCTTAAAATTGTCGTAGAGTAAATAATAGCAATACAATGAGTTATTTTACCAAAAGGAACGCAGTTCTTGCTAGAATTTTGGTAATTTTGGTGGCATGTCATAACGTCCAATGACATAATGTCCATGGACGTTATGTCACTCGAAAAGTGTCATAATGTCCATGGACTTCATGACACTCTGCAATGTGACATTATGTCCTCAAATGGAATGACATAAAGTCCATGGACATTATGCCACTTTTTGGGTGACATAAGGTCCATGGACATTATACTCCAGTGTGGAAACAGATCAGTAATTTTGAAGTTTCTTTTGTGTCGCACGCAGAAAAAACTTTATTTCGCGAAGCCGCCTGCCGCGTTCTACGGAGAAAAAAACCCTTAAGAGCGGCCGAAGTCCGCCACCCATAAGAACTTGTTTTTCAAATCAGATGTCGAATCCGTTGAAATCTTATATTTTAAAGACATCAAGTAATTTGTAAAAACAAGTACTTCTGTGTGAAGGCCTTCGGCCGCTCTTAGGGGTTTTTTTCCTCCGTAGAACGCGGCAGGCGGCTTAGCGAAATAAAGTTTTTTCTGCGTGCGATTATACGATTTATAAGTTTAGTTTTATTTTGTGATATACATATATTTAAAAAATTTGTATTGATATACTAAATATTATTAATCTTTTTATTTGAAAAAGTCTGAACGCTATGCCACATTTGAAAGTGACATAATGTCCAAAATTGTCATAAAGTCCGTGGACATTATGACACTTTTCGAGTGACATAATGTCCATGGACATTATGTCATTGGATGTTATGAGATGCCACCTCTGGAAAGCGGTGCGTACTATACGCGTCCTGCTGCGCGACCGTGTTTCGCTTAATCCGGCGCCACCGTAGTTCGCGTTATATAGGCGCTGCCACGGCCGCGAAACGCATGCCCCGCGAATCGCAGAGTTCGATATTTTTGAATTGGGAATAATTTCATTTTTTTGGGACTTTTTTCATTGGGAGTTGTTTCATTCTTTGTTGGGAGTTATTTTATTACTATGAAATAACTCCCAAATGTTGGGGCTTATTTAATTTTTTCTTTGGAGGTTATTTCATTTATTAAAATTGGGACTAATTTCATTTTTTTTTTGGGACTTATTTCATTGGGAGTTATTTCATTGGGACTTATTTCATTTGGGAGCTATTTCACGGTACCTCGCTTTCATTCGATTTTAAAAGAATTTAGTGATATTTTAGATAGTGTTCCTTTTTTTCTTGCCGTTTTTATCCAAAATTAAGAAAACTATGAAGTTTTTTGGAAAAATAAAGGAAAAAATCCATATAAAAAATTTAACTAATTAATCGGACTGTTTTAACCGATTATTCGAGTGTTAAATTATTTGCTACGCATTAACCGAAATGAGGCGATTAATCGAGGAATCGGTTAATCGATTAACAGAATTGGAAAAATTTAATTACATTGATTTTCTTTTTTTTGGTTCTTTCTGAAAATTATATAAAAAATTGATAATTTTTTTGTTAATTACTATCATATATGTTTATATATAAAAGTGATAGAATTTGTTGGATTTTATTGCATCATATATACCTATATATTACTACACATTAAAGTATATATCGCACATCTAGTTCAAAAGTGACTCAACTCAAAATTTTTCATTTTTCAGAAATCGAAAAAAAATATTTGCAACTTTATACCAATTAAAACATAAAGAGACATAACTGTTTTTTTTAGCAACAGTTAACAACAACAAAATACACTGATGTTTTTTTTTAGCAACAGTTAACAACAACAAAATACACTGATATTTTTTTATAAATAAACAAATTTTGAGTTGAGTCACTATATCATATTATGATATATCACGTATATATGAAGAGATACAAAATATCAATTCATATGTAACATAAGATATAATGGTATATGATGATATATAGCGATATATTAGAAATTTTCGTAAAAATAATTATGAGATGTAAATATATATATCGTTACATATGGCCACATATATATTTATATACAATCATATCAAGCTATATATGACTATATATTAACTTTTATAGTCGGGAAAGCAATAAAAAAAAGTCCAATTTGTTGTTGTTTCGCGTGTTTTTTTCAACCACGTAAAGTGAATGGTTTACCCAGTGCCTTCAAATACAATAAACGATAGTATGCCACACCGATTGAAGAGAACAGTCAAAATTATGTCAATTGCAATGTAGTGGAGAACACTAATATTTATAGTGATTAATAATGTAGTGTGGTCAAATTGCAAACAAATATACGTTCAGGTAGACAAACTAAGGCGAAAGAAAAGGACACACATCTTAGGTAATTTTTTCCGTTTCCTTTTTATTGTTGCAAAAAAAGGGTTGAGTTTGTCATACTTTGTTAATTTTTCTTTCCGTTTCAAGAAATACCTAAGGCATTATTTGTCTTGTTTTAAAGGATGCATCATTTAGACAAGTATTGATGTAAGTATTTGCAACATAATGTTGTTTATGTTATATATAATTATTTCTTAATAAATTAATTCATTATTAATATAATTATTTCTATATATTTTCAAATATTACATTAATTCAAGTCGTCAATAGAGTACGAACATTTTTATATTTTGTAACGTGTTGTAAATTATTTTTAAAACAAATCACAAAAAAATGTTTAGTATTTTCAGCAAATAAATTAACTAAAGTATAATTTTTCTACAAATTTTTTTCAGTCTAGTAATATTCAGCAAAAATTTTGTTAACTTTTAGCAACGATTTTTTAATTTTTAATCAACTAAGTGTTAGCAAAACTTTTGCTGAATTTACTAATTTTGTTGCTTAAAATCAGCTCGATGAGTATTACTAAAAAATGTTACTGACTTTTTTTGCAAGCAACCTCCTGACTAAAATTTTGATGACTCAGCAAAATTTTTTGCTGACTTTACTAACTCCTTTTTTGGGTGTACTTAAAAAAATATTGATTTTATACATGCTGTAACATACAAAATTCTATTGAAATTTAACATTCAGCCGATTATCAGCCTCCGCCGAGACTTTTACCTCAAAGCTGCAGCTGGCCATATTTTGGCGGCTACGTGCCTTCATCTCTATTCTACATATAGATGATCATATACAAGCCCATTTATGTTCAAATACGATCACACTTTTGCCTGGGTAGTTTAATTCATTAAAAAACATGCACTCAGAAAAAGAGTGTGCAATGTCAGCAAACATTTTTGCTTTGAGGATCCTTGCAGAAAAATTGCTAATATCAGCGAAAAAAAGTTGATAACTCAGCAAAATTTTTGCTTTTTTGCAAAATATTACTGAATGTACTCACTTTTTTATTTTAGTGTATATTAAAAAAAAATCGAAAGATTTGTCAGAAAAAAAGTAAAATTTCTTGAGAGCATAAAAATGAAATCTGAGCTAAGTTTTTACTGATAGTCTATTTTCATTTCCCGGTGCTTTCATTCAGGATACCATCGGTAAACCGAAATCTGTTGCACAGTGTTATTAACAACTTGTTACCGGCTTAAAGAAACACAAAAACGTTTTAAAGAAAATGCAATTATGAAGCAATCATAGTGTGTTTTTTTCCTCTATGTTTTTTTTTTTTGCAATGTCACACGAAACTTGTTTTTTTTTTTGTTTTGCTTTAAATTCACTGTTTAGTATTATTTTATTATTTTATCGGTATCGGCATTTATTTTTTTATTTTTCTCTGTATTATTGACGGTGTTTGAGTGTTTCGTGTGAAAGTTTTTTTTTTTGTTTGCCATCAAAGTTGTTGTTTAATCGATAAAATACCACTACAGAATTAAATAATACACAAGATGTAAAAAACCAACAACAACAAGAACAATAATACACATAAAAACCCTATCAAAGATTTAGGATACACTCAAAAAATATTGGTATTAAAAAAAAAAATTATTAATATATAAACCCTAGTATCGAGCATATGCAATACACTCATATAACTAAAGAAAAAAAGTGCAAAATGCAAAAATAGTAAAAATGCGTTTTTAGATAGAATAGGTTATTTTTAGATTACAGATAGTAAAAGTAGACAATTTGCAGCTTTCAGAAATATTTTTAAAACTGTAGATCATCAATCTTCACAAGTTATTTACCCTTGGGTCAAATGAGGTTGCTGAAAGAATTGCTAAAATTGGCAGTTTTTTTTTTTGCTTAATATTAGCAAGATAAGATCAGCAAAAACAAAACTGTTAAATTTACAAAATTTTAGTTAATGCAAAAGAATGGTTGTTGTCTATAATAACAAATTAATTTGGAACATTTGTGCAGTAGATTGCGCAAATTTCCAATTAAATATCTTTTTGTATGATTTGCGGAATATGAAATAGAACGAAGGCATCTTCGTTTTAGTCTTAGCAATAAATTTAAATTGCTAAACTCAAAAAATAAGTTAAATTTGCTAAACTCAAAAAAATAAGTTAGTAGAAAAGTTAGTAACGTTTGTAAAATTATGTTAGTAAAATTATGTTTTCAGCTAAAATTTTAGTTATACTTATTCAGCACTTAACTGTTTTGAACTAACGTTTTACTATATTTTACTATATTTTACTAATATTTTTCTAATGTTTTACTAATTTATTTAGCTAAAAATAAAATTGTGCTTATTGGCACATTAATAGTGCAGACGCCAACCAGATTGAATGATATACGCAGAATGAATAAGATGTCGCGGCATGTCAAGATGTAGTAGTGACGAGAAAAATTATACTAAAAAGTACAAAAGTACAAAGTATCAAAAATCATGGTAGATTTTTGTATCTGTTTTTTGGTAGATTTTTGTATCTGTTTTTCAGAGCTGTGACTGAATCATTCATTTTTGAATTAATTCGCGTATCATTCATGCACTGAATTAGTAATGTTTTGAATTAATTCTTTTCGCCTAAAAACGAATTGAATGAAATTTGAATCGATTCATATGCATTTGGCTGGAATGAATTGCAATTCATTTTAAATCAAATGAATTCGGCAAAATGAATTGCAATTCATTTTCAATTCAAATGAGTTTTACGAAATGAATTGCAATTCATTTCCAATTCATTTGACTTGAATTGATTTTGAATTAATTCAAATGAATTAGAAAAATTAATTGCAATTCATTTTCAATTCATTTGTATTAAATTGATTTTGAATTATTTCAAATGAATTTTATGAAACTCTTCATCACATATAAGAAAATTTTATAAATATGATTAATAACACGGTGCAATATTTTTTCTAATTCATTTGAATTAATTCAAAATCAATTCAATACAAATGAATTGAAAATGAATTGCAATTAATTTTTCTAAATCATTTGAATTAATTCATAATCAGTTCAAGTAAAATGAATTGGAAATGAATTGCAATTCATTTCGCCAAACTCATTTGAATTGAAAATGAATTGCAATTCATTTTGCCGAATTCATTTGAATTGGAAATGAATTCCAATTTATTTTTACCAAATTCATTTGAATTAATTCAAATTTCATTCAATTCTTTTTTTATGTGAAAAGAATTATTCAAAATTCAATTCAAATTCGTAATGAATTCAAAAATGAATGATTCATTCACAGCTCTGCTGTTTTCATACATAAAACACAATTGTGGATTGAAACAACTTAAATTTTGCGTCGTCACCGGCTTGTGAAAGTAATTGTCTATTAATTAAATAAAAGGCAAAATAAAATATTTTAATTTAATAAAAGTTAAATCTGTATTTGTAAACTTAATGTTTATAGAGATTAATAAGCTAGTGTGGTCAAATTGCAAACAAATATACAGCATGTAGACAGACTAAAACGAAAGACAAATATACACATCTTAAGTAGGTTTTTATGTTTCCTTTTTCTTATTGCAAAAAAAGGGGTGTATATGGTATACTTTGTTATTTTTTCGTTTCGTTTCTATAATTATCTGCGGCATTTGCGTTCCTCTTAAAGATAGCATCATTTAGACAACCATTGATGTAAGTAGTTGAAAGATTATTTTGTTTATGTTATATATAATTATTTATCTTTTTTTTAGATATTACATTAATTCATGTCGTTAATTCGGGAGTATGAACATTTTTATATTTTGTAACGTATTGTAAATTATTTTAAAAGAATCATAAAAATATGTTTTATGATTTTCAGCAAATAAATTAACTAAAGTTTATTTTCTTAAAAAGTTTCAGTCTACTTATATTCAGCAAAAATTTTATTAATTTTTACCAATGGTTTTTCAATTTCTAATCCACTAAGTGTTAGCAAAACTTTTGCTGAATCTACTACTTGTTGCTAAAAATCAGCTCACTGATTTTCAGCAAAAGATTTTGCAGACACTAGTATGTTTTTTGCAAGCACCCTCCTGACTAAAATTTTGCTGACTCAGCAAAATTTTCTGCTGACTTTACTAACTTTTTTTGTGAGTGTAGTCGCACTTATTTAATGTTTATTTTTTTAAGTTAGACTAGTAATTTAATTCCAAAATTAAAAATATTTAGAATTTGTAGGTCGTTTTGACCAAAAATATGTTACAGGGTTAATTAAAATAATTATATTTTTTGTAATGCCAATAAAGGTATCTATCAATTTCCAACAAATAATGAAGAATATTGAAAGACTTTAGCGACTATATAGTTTGTGGGTCACTTTGACCCAAAGGAGGTACTAGGGTTAATTTCGAAAAATTTTGTTTTGCTGTACTTTTTATTCAAATAGATAAATCTACATATTTTCGTAAAATAATGTAGAAAGTTTACGAGTTTCAGATATTATTTATTTTATATAAATAGTCAAATATGCATATATCTGACCTTTGACCTCGATTTGCGTACCGAAATCATATTCCGATTTGTCTCAAAATTTTAGCACTGAGGTTTTATACTTTTTTTTTTTTAAAAAAAAAAAAGAGAAGCAACACTCAGGAAATTCTTCCTATTAATTACTGTGTTGCTTTCTTTGGAAAGGGTATAGTGGAGAGATGAAAGGTGGTGAAACATGAAGGGCTTCAAACATAGCAACACTGTAATTGCGCGAGATGATAAGTCTTAGAACAGTTGTTGGTCGCCACCTGATGTAGAGTTGGCGAATTTATTGAAGCTTTTTGTTTCATAGCACTGATTCATTATTTTACTTCGGTGGGGTTAAGTGCTATGGGAACACCGAAGGTGGGCGCAGCGATACATATAAGTGATAGAAAGCTCATACATTATTTTTCTAAATTGATGTCGTCACCGGGAATCGAACCCGGGACCATCAATAAAGTGCTTTTTAATGATAAAATAAGTAGTTTGCCAGCTCCAAAATGATAACACCGGGCAGGTCTTGGCAGTTTCTTTTTTTTTTTTGCAAAGCACTGGCATTGGGCGCTTTGCCTGTACCAAAACCATAATTTTAAATTTTTATTTAAAAACAAGTACATGCATTAAATTCCGTTTTTATAAACGGTAGTAAATATAGTAAATCAAGCACTGGCAAAGCGCTTTTGGCCAGCGCTGGGAAAGCGTCGTGAACAAGGGCTATGTCACTGTTTTTATTATGTTAACGGTTGTCAATTTTGTAAATAAGTACTGGCAAAGCACTTTTTACCAACGTTAGCAGAGCGCTGTAAATCAGTGCTTTGCCAGCACTTTATTTGTTGGACCATTGGCAAACAGTGCTCTGCCAGTGCTTGATTTTTCCGACCATTGGCAAATTACATGCTAGTTACTTTTGTTTATAAGACAAAAGGTTACATTAAGCAAATTAATACACAATTAATTTTTGTATGTGTATATAAAGCATTTGTAGTAAAACATTTATGCATTATATGCTTGTGCGTGTGTGCGAGTATGTGGTTAGAAAATGATTTGTATCTTTGCCTTGAGGTGGTTTTGATTCAATATGAGTGAATGCTTTAGGTCAATCAATCAATCAATCGATTTTTCAGCTACAAATTTTCTCCTTGTTAAAAATTAGTGCGGCATTATTATGACAACTTGTGTTAGTTTTTTAAGGATAAATGGATTTAGTTCACCAAAACCTAATATCTATAATATGTAAATTAATCTACTAGGTTACTACATTTAGGCCAGCTAACTTATCTAAAAATAGTTGTTGTTTGTAACTAACAAGTTTAAATGTTTAATTCCAACAACTTTTTTTAGATAAGTAACCCGCTATTAGTATTAAATTGTATCTTATTTAATTAGTTTTTAAAAATAAAATTAAGTAATGTAATGTTGCTGTATTTGTATGTATGTATTTGTTTTACATGAATACCATACATATGTACCGTACAACTTAATCTGTAGTAAATAGTACCATGTAATTGTATTTTTAGTATTATCACAACGAAACCCTACCAATCAGCCCTAAATGTTCTCGCATACCATCACAACCACCATCACCAGTATTTCTATGAATTGCATCAGTAGGAGTCTAATATTACCAGAAAAATGAACTAGATACCAAAAATTTAAATATGCAGTAATTTAGAAGAGCATATATGCAAAAGTTGACCACTGTTTCCAATTTTTTTTCTGAAAATATCGACCTTTAAAGGTTGTGTGTACTCTGGCTCAAGTAATATTTTTTACAGTTATATTAGTTTTTTGTTTTTATATACATCGAGATTATTTTTATGTTATTTTCAATTTATAACGAGCTTTCAACCTCCGTATATTAACAAAAATAAAGCAAATCAAACATATTAGCTAGGTTGATACTAGTATTTCGATCTGGCTAAAGATCTCATCAGAACCCGAAGTTTTAGAAAAGCTAGAGCTTTCATTATAGGCAGAACTTTAACAAAAAACTATTAATAATCAATTTTGCTCAATTTTTGTCTTCTTAGTAATCAAGCACGTGGTTAGGTCTTTTCCTAACAAGCATCATGACGTTACTAAACTTTGAAGACCAAAAATGTTCTATTTATATAAAAAAATTTTAGTGTGTACTCTGGCTCAAGTAATATTTCTTACAGCTATATTAGTTTTTTGTTTTTATATACATCGAGATTATTTTTATGTTATTTTCAATTTATAACGAGCTTTCAACCTCCGTATATTTACAAAAATAAAGCAAATCAAACATATTAGCTAGGTTGATACTAGTTTTTCGATCTGGCTAAAGATCTCATCAGAACCCGAAGTTTTAGAAAAGCTAGAGCCTTCATTATAGGCAGAACTTTAACAAAAAACCTATTAATAATCAATTTTGCTCAATTTTGCTATAATGAAGGCTCTAGCTTTTCTAAAACTTCGGGTTCTGATGAGATCTTTAGCCAGATCGAAATACTAGTATCAACCTAGCTAATATGTTTGATTTGCTTTATTTTTGTAAATATACGGAGGTTGAAAGCTCGTTATAAATTGAAAATAAATACTGTCAATTTAACAATATTGTAAACGTTCAATTATATGTGGTGCCATATGAACAATATTTTCTAAGTGATTTTAGATATAATTATATAATTCCGGAGTTTAGATTTCTGAGTCAGTTAACTTACAAAATTTTTATTTTTATTCACAAGAACGACTCTAGCTCTTGCACTTGAGCAAAAGTATTAGCTATGTTCTTTTAGACAAAATTAACAATAAAGTTAAGGCTCTCTCACAACATAGCTAATTTTTATAGGGAATAAAAGCTACATTTTCTACTAAACAACCCTGTTTGGAGTTAAATTGTTAAAATAACTCCCCAGTTTCACCTTCGTGCAAAAACTGTAGAAATGATATTAGTCACATATATGTATTGATATATGAAATTGGATATAGTTTGATATAATTGTTGAGAAAAACTAGTAAATGTTTGTATCAACTTTTATCTTATAATATCGAATTATATCTAATTCGATACAATTATATATTGCGCACAACAATTTGTATGGGGACAAAATTCGGATGAAATTGTATCAAATTGTACAAATTGGATTGCATCTAATTATATATAACTTGATAAAATTGTATCGAATCCGATACAATTTAATGTATTTTAGATACAATCATATGTTCTCATTTTTCGGAGCAAATTTCATCTCATCGCATATCTAATTTATATATAATTTAATATAATTTTTTTTTACTTGAGATATAAACGTGACAGTCCTGTGGCAAAGAAGTTTCCCTAAACTTAAACATTTGCCCACATATGGGTTAAATAAAAACCTTAAGCTGAAGTAAAGTATAAAAAGTCTGTTTCCTTTTAGTAGGAAAAAAATGTAATAAAAACCAGTAAGTGTTACAAGGATACAACAATATAACAAAGTTCCCGGAAGTTTGTCATACAAAAAGAAGGCAAATGAAATAAGTCGTTAGCCACACATATGAAGAAAAGAAAATGAAGATACAATAAACACATACATACATACATACATGCATACAAACTATAAATAGACATCAACTAGAAGTGTGTATATTATAAATGAAAAACTTATTCGAAAAATACTTTAACCCTTTCACTAGCGACTCTTTTGTCTTTGAATATATTTCTATTTTGACTTCAGATTCATATTAGGGGTAATTAAATTGGTAAGAAAAATGTTTACACATATACCCCCTCCACCTCTCACCCATCAAAAATTGGATCCGAAAATCGAATTGTTTCGAATTTTTCTCAGCCCATTTTTACCACTAAAACCTTCGAATAACCATAAATGATTTGTTTGATTTTGTTGTTGTCATTAAAAGAAGCTACGTGCCGCCAAATTTCGAGATTCTAGCTTTGTTGGTTTAGGAGATACACCAAACGCCCCTTTTTTTCGTAGAAAAAGGCGGATTAAAAAATTCTGACTTTGTTAAAAAATATCGCAACCATATTGCCCTAATGAACACTTAATGCATATAATGATTTTTTTTAACGACCAATATTCTAATGAACATTTTAAAACAAAAATATAAAGTTTTTATTGCATTATTGATATTTTTTTAAATGTTTACACTGTTTAAGGGTTAAGCTAAAATAAGCAGTAAGAAGAAGGCCCTATTCCAATGACCCCGTACCTTTTTTCCCCTCCATATTCTAAAAATAAACTTTGAAATGGTGTCGGTAATCAGACATCAAAACATTAAGAAAATAAATATGAAATTAAGTCGCATTAAATGCCGTTCGTTGCATTTGGCGTTGAAGATAAGTTGGTGTTTTTGATTTGGTATTTTTTACGTATTTTCTTTCATTTCTTATAATCTAATGACAATGTAAACAAACATTAGTCAAACAAATCAGAAAAAAAAAATTAACAAAAAATCAAATAATAACAAAAATATAGAGCATGTGATCACGTACGTCTACTACTTAGTCCATACTCAACTCACTTGCACTCAAACTCATCATAACCAGGGCAGCGACTTTCATGCAAATACATGTTTGTAATCAGTTGTCCCTGGTCGATTTTGAACAAATACTTTTCCGAATCAAAGAATTTGCAACAAAATGTCATCGATTTGTTGTTGACTAGTTTTGGATATTTTGTTATAAAATGCATATGTTTTATGGAAATGCCCATAGTCACTTACGTTACAGTCGTACATTTCAATGAGGTGAAAAACAAGGAGAAATATAATTTTTTTATATGATTATTAATTAATAAAATAAAAAAAAAATAATTTTTTTTTTTAATTTTTTGTGTGGAACATTAGAAGCCATAAATTTAGTAAAAATAAGAAAACAATCGAACAGCATGGTCCTAAAATATAAGCAAGTCAAGAGAGTGACGTGATGTGATGAAAATGGAAGTTTTGTTTTTCAACAAAAACGCAACACTCTGCGAACTGCGCCGGAAGTTTTTGATAAATCATTTTTTAATATGCTTTGGTATAGTTTAAGTTTATTTTGCGGTTTGCTGAATTAATTTTTGTTCACAAACCATAGTGTGTAACGTAACGTTACGTAGCCTGATATAATATAAATTTCCTATTAGGTAAATGTAGAGTTGCCAAATATTTGACTTATTTAAAAACCCGGTTTTCGAATACTTGAAAATCCCGCATTTTTAAAACCCGGTTTTCGGTTTTTGTATCAAAAACCGGTTGGAATTAACGGTTTTTTGGGTTTTTAATTGCTGGTTTTTGAATTTTTTTAGCAGTAAACAAATGTGATTTTGATTCACGTGAATCACACAAATTCATGAAATAAAATCTTACTGGAGAAAAATAAAATGAAAAAATTAAGCAACATTATGAATGTTTCACTCAAAATTGCTTTTAATAAGTAATTTTGTCATTTATTTTGTATTTCCAAATCCCAAAAATATTACGTCGGCGAAAAAATTAAAGGAAATATTTATTAAAAGCAAAAAAAAAATATATTTTGGTAAAATTCAACTCACGCCCACTCACTCAAGTAGATATTTTACTCACTCGGGAAGAATGTTGTTCTACTCACACTCTGTTCACGCCAGGGAACAGTGGTAACCCTACCACTCAACAATAACTCCATCATCAGCTGTTATCACACCAACTGCAGCCAACTTCAGTTGGATGCCAAAATGACGTAAATAAGTGCGCTAATTTGTACTCCCAATATCAGCTAGCAAATAAGATCACACGAAAGACTCCACAACATAGAACATTTATTTACATTTATAAACCCTTCAAATTTATACCAAAACTGACCCAGCAAAATTTTTTAGAACAGATTACCTATGAACCTGTTCCAGAACAACTTCTTTTACCACCGGTTACATGGAACCGGTTCTAGAACAGGTTCCTGGAAGTCGAAATGTAAGGTGTCACTGACCCAGAACCAGTTCTACAACAGGTTCTAGAACCGGTTCTAGAGCAACCTGTTCTTGTTTGGAGGTAAAGAACCTATTGCAAATAGGACAAACTCCATATAAAAAGAACCAGTTGCAGAACAGAAATTAGAACCTGTTATAATACAATATAAGTTGTTCTGCAACCAGTTATTTGGATTTTACTATTTTACTGGGGACTAGTGAATATAAGTCTCAACCCTAAAATATTTATTATAAAATATACAAGTGAATTAATTGTGTTTAATTAAAAATGTTAACTTAATCCTAAAACTTACATTTATATTCAATGAAACCCTTTTATAACATTGAACTGAAATTCCTGTGTTGTTTTATTTGGTGGGCCATTTTCCCTACACCCTTAACCCGAAATAAAATCCAATAGCTCACGTTCACGTGAGTAAAATTAGATTTCACTCATACGTGATTCACATGAATCACGCAAAATTCTGCTCACGTGCTATTTAAAACTAAACTGATTTAATTTCGAACCATTTTTGTTTTTTTATAAATAAAAACAGTGTTGTAAAAATTTTAAAGTTTGGTCATCGTAAATTTAACCCTTCGCCGACCGGACATAGGCCGCTGAAGAATTTTTGACGGAACTTTGTGGATACTTAGGCATATTACTAAACATACATTTTGTGTTTCTTTACTGCTGCCAGCACTATGGTATTAATATAGTACTAAAGTAAAAAAATTAATGAACTGAATGTGTTAAGATTTTGTCAAAAATAAAATTTTGTATTTTGTTTTAAAATATGCCTAATCCAAAAACAATAACCAAATATATTTGATATATAACTTAATTTTAAAAATTAAAAATCTTAATACACAAACGCCAAAAAAATCATAAATAAACAAAAAATTTTACTTTGGGTTGACTTTGTAAGGCCGTGGGACTATCATGCTAAAATGTATAGGTTTTGTTAAAATGGTTCTGAAGGCTTTCCTAAAATAGCAAAGAGTAAAAATGGGTCATAGTTATTTCAACCATTTACCGTCAAAGGGTTATAATCTGGAAATGTAAAAATTAATAAATAAATTTTGAATAAAAGTCACAAAAAAAAAAACACAAAACGATTCAACATTTTTTCATTGAAATTGATTAGTAAAAGTAAAAAAGCATCACTTTTTTAAATTAAAATTTAATAGAAAATAAAATTTTATAACCTAACAAAATTTATGGCGTTTACTAGCTTTAGATTTATTTTTATTTTTTCATTTTTCAATAGTTTGAACAGCTTGTAAAACAAACTCCTTGCCCTATATTTTACATGAACAATATTTACTTTAAATGTTTTTTCTCAAAACAAGATATTAAAAATCGGGTGCCACTGCGCAGCCTTAACGGGTGGACCGATTCTCAATTGGTTTTTGTTTTGTAGAGGACTAAAAAATTAAGTCACTAACGTAAAAACATTTTTAAATTGTTGCCTAATATTTTTTGAAAAAAAAATAAAAAACAACTATTTTTTGGGTGTTTTTGTAAATTTTTAAGTTTACCCTCGTACCATTTTAATGCAAATCAAAAATTTTAAAATCCAGCAACGTTAGGGACTAAAGAATTTACTCGTACTCTTAGATGAGTACCCAAGGCTCCACGATGGCACCCGAGTTTGCCTTTAATAACACAGGGTTGCCATGCTATTCTGAGTTCTAAATTATAAATTTTTGAATAATATTTTATATTGTGTTTTTCTATCACAAAAATAGTTTTTTCAAGAAACTATTTATTTATTTTTGTATAATTGTTTAAATATTGTCGTTTTTATTGATTTCTACAGCTAGTAAGGCTTAAAGAAAAAAATTTTGGATGGATAAAAAAAGCATACAACACAACATCAAAGAATAGACAATGAAACCCAAAGAAAACCCATGC
Source organism: Delia radicum (assembly GCA_021234595.1). Classification (NCBI taxonomy): domain Eukaryota; kingdom Metazoa; phylum Arthropoda; class Insecta; order Diptera; family Anthomyiidae; genus Delia; species Delia radicum. The sequence continues at coordinate 316,015,506 of CM037851.1, read as the reverse complement.
AAATTATTCCAAAATTTCTTAAATTTTCAGATTGAATAACATTATTTTGACAACACTAGGCAAATGCTAGCAATAAGTTATTCAAAATATTTTTTTTATTATTTTTAAAATTAAAAACCCATTATAAATTTTATGTGATGACTTTATTTTTGAGAATTACAATGTAAATTAAATTAATTCAGTTACACAGGACAACATGTTAGAAGGTAAGAATTTGATACTAGAGTACACTTTTCTAAAGGTTTGATGTGCGCTTAATCCTAACAGTGAACTTTCAGATGATATATAAAGTTTTGTGAATAAAGCTAAATTCGCGGTGATATATAGTAATGTCACGAATATAGCGAAAAACCAGTTTTTTTAAACTTTGGGTTTAGATATCGCGAAAAATTTATATGATGGAGAAAGTCTGAAGTCTGATTCAAATTCAGCGCACATAAAACCTTTAGAAAAGCGTACTCTAATCCGAAGGTCTGGACTTTTTTAAAATTTTGTTTTCCTGCATTATTAGTAGACTATATGACATTTTATTTCAGTGGGTCTGTTTTTAATTTCTCTAATATATATTTTACTCTAGGGTAAAATATATGCCAGGTGACGTAACGTGACTAGGTTTGAAATTTTATAAATCTTTAACTCTACCTTATAATTCTCAATTTTTTGTATTATTAAATTTGTCACAATAAACCTGATTTAAATTAAAAGTGTTAAGCACTTTCTACCAGCAATGCAGAAGTAATGTGAAAGAATGTTGTTTTGCGTGTCGAACGTGACATTAGAATGTCAATGAAATCAAATTAAAAATTTACCGGAGTTAATTGTTGTTGTAAGAAATATTTTGTGATAGAAGTTTAGTCATCGCTTTTAAAGAAGTAATTACTTGAAAGAAAATGTTACTGAAAATGAAAAAAAAATTTACCAAAAACGCAACTTTGCAGGCCGTTTCTTCATAATGACAATATTGCATGCTTTAGTTTATTTTAATATTTGAAATAAATAAAAGGAAGAATTTAAACACCTTAACAGATCACTAAGTTGAAATAAGATACATCAAATTCCCATCGACATAGAAATTTATATTGTATTTTATTTGAAACCATCGCTCTCGATTTAAGAACACAATTTTTAAAAATCTACAAATTTAAAGTGCATGTTTTTTTTATTTCTAGTGCTTATTTTTGCACTTTTAAAGCATATTTTTGTATTTTTAGTGAATATTTTTTGGTTTCTAACTCATATTTCAATTCAAGTGAATATTTTTCATTTTATACTGCTGCATATTTTAAGCGCATATTTTCAATTTGTTACTACATATTTTAAGTTGATATTTTCGAGTTGTTAGTGCATGAAAGTTGCTGCCCTGATCATAGCACATGCCTGCCTCCCTGACTGCTTGGCTAACATGTAATAAAAAGCATGAACGTTTCGTTTTGTTTCCATTTTTCTGGTTACATCAAGTGATACAAATATGGAAAAACAACGCAAAATGTGAGGTCACAATTTATACACAATACTCGTGTGGATGTGACCACAACAAAGAAAATTTATAGAAATGATCCATAAAAATAAAAATTGAGAAAGAACAACACTCCCCCTATTTAAACAAATTAAAAATTTTAAATAATTAATAACTTAAGGAGACGAATGAGACTTAAGATAACAACAACGCATCTACAAATAATAATAAAGAAAAAAAAAACAAAGAAATTACAGATAGACGAGATACATTATTTGCTCTGCGATTAAGAGTCTTCAACTATAATCGAATAGCAATATATTCTCTTTTGAAATGTAAATCGAGTCGTAAATTAAAAACTCCTTAAAGCTTTCAGAACAGTTAAGTACCTTCTACGCAGACATTTTTTTCCATACAACCGACATTTATTTTAGGCACCAAAATCGTTGAAAAAAAATAAAGTGCCAACCGAATTAAAAGGTTTATCGGTTAGTACAACCATATTCAAATGTGTTTTTGATTATGGGTGTTGAAACTGATATTCAGTTGTAGTAACCGTATTTGATTGTACAAACCAATCTTTAGTTTTATCAAGCGATTTCTGTAGTAACCGAATTTCAGTTCACAAATGGCTAAATTTTTGGTCAATATGAGGTCAATCACATATGCTAAATTTCGCTCATATCGGGCAAAGTTTAAGTTAAACTTTTGTTATTTCAGGTCAAGCACCCTTTCGGCACATTCAGTCACTAAAGCCACTAAAAGTGTAGAGTCCACACGAAGAAAATAACAAGGTTGCAATATGATTGCGGCCACTATGTTTTATACAGCTAAATGGTTGTTTCAATCTAATTATTATTGTATCAATCATATTTCGCTAATAATATGGTTGCTTTAATCATGTTATAGTAAAATCTCTCTTTTTTCGGCTATCATATTATTCTCTTATCTACAATCATAATATAGTATTTATTAGCATATTCCTCTCTCGAACTCCAGCCATATTATAGTTGTGCCAACTATGAGATGATCAGTCTGTTTTTTTGTGAGCGTCTTCGCTCTTTTAGTGTCACTATTGTTTAAGATTTTGTGATTTTGTGACTGCTTCCCAGTCAGTCCGAACAAAAACAACATAAAAATATAAAAACAACGCAGTGGTGTTAATTTTAATGGTGATATTTGTAGAGGAAGAAAATTAAATTTGGTAGTCTCAAGCCGGTCTACCATCGGATCCTATGCAAAAGCTAAATTGACACGCATCACTTAAATGAAGTTTTTGTTTATTATACATAAACGTGTTATAAATTTAATAAAAAGTTATAAAAAATAGTGTTTATTTCTAATTTGTTGCATCCACGCAAAATAAATTGTATTCTAAAAAATAAATTAAAGAAATGTGAAGAAAAATTAAAACAAAATAATCGTGCTTTTAAGTCTATAGTACGATATAATCACAGTATTTTTGCAATAATCATAGAATAGTAATAAATTATGACGAAATTCTTTTCCATCGTAATAATATATTAACTGGGACTATAATATGGTTATAGTGCAAATAATATGATTGCTACGATCATGTTATAATCATTATAAATGTATTGTGAAAATGTATTCTTAACAATATTTTAATGAGTACTTATTGTGTAATCACAAGTGTCCATTATTTTATTTTTCCTGACAAACTAAGATTTGTGCTGAAAAAGGGGGTTCCCTTTAGTTTTGCTTTTCAAGATACTAAAATAACATCGTAAAGCAACAAAATAATGATTTATGTAATTCCTTAATAACACAAATCTTATTCGTCAGAGCAAAAAAAAAATTATTACTTAAATTATTTTAAAATAGGTATATTTACATGTGTAAATTATTGAATAAATAAATTTATATATATAAAAAACAACATACATAACTTTTTAATCTAGCTACAACAGAATACTGTTAGAATAATGTAGGAATTATACTATAATCATTTATAAACATTTCCATAACCATAATATGATAATATTGAGATGATTGAGGAAATATTATATGGTAATCCAATTATCATATTATGATTAAGAAAAAGATACGAGTATGTTTGTCACAACCATGGTAATATGGTTGTCGCAATCATAAATCCAAAAATGCTCTTCGATATGGCTGCCTCAATCATGGAATGAAATTTTGATTGAAATCTATTTTGAGCATGAAATTTAAGAGAAACCCAACGTTTAGCCCTTTTTCGGTCAGCTTTACTGTTTCGCACAACGCATTGCAGAGAAAATTCGTTTTTTAGTCGAACGATTCGTATATGGAACAAACTTCTCGCAGAAGTCTTCCCTGTTACTTACAATTTAGAAAAATTTAGATCACATATCCACAAACACTACTCCCTCTTTCCTCCTCCCCATATAGTGATAAGGGATCTCAAGGCCTCATTCGTTGGAAAATATCCTGCAAAAGACGCGTGAATAACAAATCGTCATTTACCATTGTTTCGTAGATTTTAAAGCCGTATTTGACAAATCATTGCCTCACTCCTTCCTTTACACTATGTTTGGTATCGTTTTCGACAAAGTGTTAAGGCAAAAACGTCGTGACGTAATGTCAAAGTACGACACAACAGAAGAATAAATTGAAATCCTTTGAGAATCCCTTGAAAAAATTAACGATAGGAATTAGTTTTAGTCTTAATTTTTAAGGACCATTTAGCCGATTAGGGGCTGTAAACAAAGTGACGTTCTACAGTCGCTTCTGCTAAGTAAAGGGTCCGCCAAATAACTTTTTTTTTGAACTAATGAACCAATTGGACTTTGTATGGCGTCATACCAAGATCTTTATGCAAAATTCGTCTCAATGATGTCTCCGAAATGTTCAATTGTTGAGAACGACGGTGAATTGATGTTGATGGCGCTTCACGCACACTTTCTGCTACAGCAGCAATTTTCTCGGGTGTACGCACTGTTTTTGGCTTTTCACGCTTTGGTTTATCGATGAGGATGCCAGTTTCTTTCACTTTTTTCACAAGATAACGAACATACGGACCATATTCGTTCAGCGGAAGGATAAAACTAATTATCTGTCAAATCAGACATGAGCTAAGTGTTACCATTCACGAAATAAGCACTAGTTGAAAAAAAAACGTTAGATGGCGGACCCTTTAGAACTGATTCTGGAACTGTAAAACCTTACATTTTGACTATCAGAAACTAGTTCTAGAAACTGTTCCATAAAACGGATGGTAAAAGAACCTGTTCTGGAATAAACTCTAAGGTAGTCGGTTCTAAAAAAATTTGCTATGACGATCTTGGGACATGGATAGTAGAAAAACATTCGAAAAAAGGAGGACATCCATTTTATTGAATTTCAAATTTTTTAACCAAGAATAAGTATATACAAAAAAAAAAACACACATACATTCGATTTTGTATCTCCAGTATGTGCCCCGTTAGGCTAGTTGGTAGCGTACTGGCTTAACAGTGCGGGGGTCGTGGGATTGATTCCCACTGGCCTGTTTTTGCTACAACGAGCCGAAAGTCATAGTAACTAGTGCTCAGTTAGGGTAATAGGATATAATTTGTAATTATATGATTATTAATTAATAAAAAAAATACAAAAAAGTGCAAAAAAAAAGTGCATTACACTCATAAAAAAATGTTAATTCAAAAGTCTGCTAAATTCAGTTCAAATCAGTAATTTAACTAAAATTATATGTTATCTTATTTTACCTCAAGAACAAGTTTCATCCATTTTTGAACTAATTTTTCGACCTAAAATTTAATAAATTTTTCGATTCTTAAATTTACAAATTTTCAAACCAATATTTTTTTGTGTCTGCGCTATCACTTGTAAATGGAGTTATTTTCTCATATTTTTTTATTTTATAACCATAAAATATCTCGGAAACTGAGAGAAATAGAGCAAAATGGACCAAAGATCGTTACTCCGCATATATTAGTTAAATCTATATTAACTACTTATATTCCGGGTAATAAATACGGGCCTGCCTCTGGTCAGATCCTGGAAGAGATTTTTAGCAGAAATTTTTTAGTTGATTCAGCTAAAAAATTCTGTTGATTTAGCTAAATTCTTAGTTAACTTAATTATATCTGTTAAAACAAATTTAGTTCCTCTAAAATTGAGGTCCTCTAAATTTAACAGACTATTCAGGTACTATTTTCTGTTGTCGAAGCTGAATATTCAAATATTTATACGGGCTTTTTTGTATGAAGAAGCAAATCTACAATACTACGAGTATTATCATAAATATTTATCAAAAGTACTTAATCATAATGGAAATTATTATTATGATTTTTATTCTCATTACAAATATACATCTTTTTGTATGGATGTGTGGGTATATGTCTGTCTATCTGCTGTTGACACCAGACAACAAACAAACTCAAATACAAATGAAGTGCGTAGTGAACGATTTTCTAAAATACACATGAAAGTACATGACTAGAATGTACTTAACATAATACAGGAGGTCATTGTTATCATTTGAAAACAATAAAAAAGAATTCCCCAATCCCAGAATCTGTCAAAAAAAGAAAACAAAAACTTTAAGCAGACTTAAAAACTTAAGGGTCAATGGTTACACAAACGGTGAGCAAATTTAACAAAAAGTAAATTCCCGAGTTAAAAAATTTATATTATATATATTATGGTCTTATGTTTTGTCATCTTAAAATATATTATAATATGTGATTATATAAAGTGTCATGCATAGTCATATAGTATTAGATGGTGACATATATAAGGATATATTGTATTATATATTGACCTTTATAAAATTAGATATTAAACATATATGCTAGACATAATAAGATATGGTAGATCTATTGTCATATATAATAATACATTCTTATATGTATATAACATAATATTTAATCATATATGGAGACATATAAGCTATATAATTTAAGATATAATAATATATACTGTCCTATAAAAATTAGTTTTATGTGTGATATTAGATATGCTTATATATGGTGGCATATGTTTAATACAACTTAAGAGATACTTATTAGAGTTCGTCAGAAAAGTATAAAGTTTCTTTATTGTTGGGATATCATCACTTTTTAAAAAGGTTTGATGTGATTATATCGAGTTAAAATCCGGATAAAATTTTATATAATTTCATATATACAGTGGTGTTCAAAACATTTGCAACTGAAATCATGGTTTAGGTAATTATAATTTTTTTGATCAAAAAGATTTGTGGTATAAGTTTTTGCTTTTTTTTATTAAATTCAGTTATAGCATATTATTTTACAAATACAAAAAAATTATTCATAACTTCTCAAAAATAAAAAAAAAGTAATTTTAACAAAATAAGTCGATAGTGAAGTGTTCAAAACATTTGCAACTCTTGAAGTAATTAACAGGAAATACAAACAATGGTTTTAACGCTCAGTATTTTGTAGCGTAGCCATTATTTTTTATAACTTCTGAACACCTCTTAGGCATTGAGGCAATGAGCTTTTTAATATAATCGTCAGAAATTTCATTCCACTGCTTCTCCAACTCGACGAAAAGTTCATCACCATTTCGGAATACTTTATTGCCGATATTCCGTTTTACAATCATCCACATGTTCTCAATCGGGTTGAGATCGGGAGATTGAGCCGGACATGATATTAATTTAATTTTCCTGCAGCCAAACTTTTACAACCCCCGCCGTGTGTTTTGGGTCGTTGTCGTGCTGGAAGGTCCATGAGAGCGGCATTTCCCATTCAGCATACGGAAGCATAACTTATCTCAAAAGATCTCTATAGATTGTGGACGTCATTGTGCTAGTAATGCGGTGAATTGGGCCAATCCCATTTCCTGAAAAACACCCCCACACCATAATGTTTCCACCTCCGTGCTTCACTGTGGCGGTTGTGTATCTTTGATTAAACTTTTCGCCTCGTGGTCTTCGAGCACTGGCTCTTCCATCTGATCCCTGGAGGTTGAATTTAGACTCATCTGACCACAATACATTTTTCCATTGCTGTTGAGTCCAGTTCAAATGGGTGCGTGCAACGTCAAGCCGAGCTATTCGGTTTTTTTTTCAGACACAAACGGTTTTTTTTGTACATCTATAACTTCTAAGACCATATTCTCGGGCTCTTCTTTTAATGGTGGGATGACTGGCATCTATTAAAAGTTCAGTTTTAGCTTCTCTGGGAACTGCTTTGGGATATTTCGTAAAAAATTCTTGATTTTCTGAAAATATTCAATAAACTTTTGACTAAATGAAACTTTTCTTTATAAAGTGAACGAACAATTTCTTAAAATTAATAATAAAAAAAAAAACTTCATACCTCTTATAAAACTAGTTATCTGATATAACTTCTTCATTAAATGAATGAAACTTTTAATAAATAAAATAATATTATGAAAACTTGCATTAGTGAAAAGTTCCAGTGCAACTTCATTGATTCTATGCAAAAATTCATTAATAGCTTGGAGAGATTTCCCTCAGTGTATGAACAATTAAAATTGGTTATAGCAATCCTAATTGAAAAAGTGCAATGCTCTTTGCCTAATTAGCACATTTTCAAGTTACCATATAATGAACTTTTTTTATTGTTTTATTTGAAAAAAATTAACACGCAAAATTGTAAAATTATACAAATTATATTAAATATAATTGTAAAGCCTTTTAAAGTATATTTTATTTCTTAAGTAATAGATAATAACGTATTTCAGTGCAACATTTTTAAAATAGTTTCAAAATTGCAATAGTTTTATCATTATGCCGTGAATCTGTATCTTTCTTAAATTTTATTTAAGATTTTTCAGTAAATATCTATAAGTTTTACATTTTATTATTTAGTTAGTGAATCTCTTTAGTTCGATTTTGTTTTCTTATTTTGGTAACAAGTTGGTCTTTGTTGTAATAGACAAAGATATTACAGAATATATATGAGCTACTTCAAAAATGTTCGACACCTGCTGAAACTGAATTCAGATGCCCCTTAGATGCCTTTGTAGGCAGACTATACTCAGGGAAAAAGCATCATATTTATGAAAAACTGCATAAATATGATGAAAAACTTCATTAATTTTCGTCCAATGTAACACTTCATACATAAGAATGTGCTGTTTTATAAAAGGGCAAATTGATGACTGGGTTCTTCATATTTATGAAATGATTAAGAAGTTTATAACTTTTTATGAAATGCTTAGTAAATGCTATTAAATATTTCTTAAATAGAATGAAGCCGTTTCATAAATTTTTATGAAAGTTTTATACATTTTTATAAAATGTCTCATAAATTTTTATGGAATGCTTCAAAAATATTATGAAACGTGTCATATTATATTCAAAAAATTCTATTTAAAATTTACCAATTTTTTCCAGCCGATAAAGACAAAGCAAATATTTGGAAATGGAAAAATTGTTCGTTCAAAATATACGAGTACTTTTTGGAAAAAATTAATTGATCGAATCAAGATTTTTCCATTTTGTAAAAGTGAAAGTATGCAGAAAATTGATCCTTTTTAGTTTTTAATATCAAAAATGAGCTATTTTTTCTGAACCAGCAAAGGAGCATATAAATTTTAACAATTAGAGCTGCCAAAAATCAATTTGTCAAAATTATCAAACTTTTTTAAAAAAAAAAAAACTCTTAAAAGTAGTCTGAAAACAATAATCCGTTTTTTGAATCCGTTTAGTTCATACATTAAAAATGGATTTAAAACAAAATATTAGCCAAAGTTCGTACAAAGTGTCAAAGTTTCAAATTCAATTAACTACACCACCACTAAAGGGCGCGATTAGTTTACTGAATTCACTGAAAATTCTTACTGGGAAACCAACCTATCACCCTAATAAGTTTTGTCAATAAATTCGCTCGGAATCTATGTTTGGTAAAAAATGGGTTAAGAACATATCAAATAATATTTAATAGATGTTTCAGCATTTCAAATAATTTCTACTAGTTTTTGAGTTTTAAAAAGTTTTAATTGCAACTACTATTTTCTAAATTTAAAATAGAAAATAAAAATTCAATAAAAAGCTGAATTTATTTTTACAAAAGCTTATGAAATTTTTTATGAAACTTTGAAGGTCTATGAAACATTTGTCATACATTCATATTTATGAAACATTTCATAAATATGATGAAGCTTGTCTTCAATTTGAACTTTTATAAAACAGTTTAATCATATTTATGAAGTCTTACATTGAACGGATATCAATGATGAAGATTTTCCTTGGAGTGTAAAGAAAATTGAAAATTAAAATACTTAAAACTTACAAGACGCTTGCTTCGTTTATAAACAACTCAAAAATATGAAATTTTTGACCACATCCCTTCAAAATTTGTTTAAATTTGGCACAAATATTGTATTTTATGCAGCTAAGGTTACCAATTTTTGGCTTAATAGAATATACACGCAGAGAAAAAAAATGATTGAAAATGTTTGCCGGCAAAAAATTATTATATTATCATAACAATCCTAAACATGATTCTGGATGATCATATTATGATCACTGGGAACGATTTTATCATCATATAGAATCATAATATAATTATGGGAATCATATTATGATTGTTACGTGTTTCAATCATAACATGGTGCTCTTAAACTATCATAACATGATGCTCGGTTTTCTGCGTGTGGCGTCTTAACAATTGAAAAATTGGTACTAAAATTACCTTACAAAATAAAGTATATAATAAAAAGAGTGGATGCTACGTAAATCACTGAGATCTTATACATGCAAAGGAAAAGTCTAATCATATTTATGAAAAACTTCTTAATTAAGATGGAAAACTTCATTGATTTTCGTCTAATTAAACACTTTAAAAATATGATGAAGCTGTTTCATAAAAGTTAAAATTGAAGACAAGCTTCATCATATTTACGAAATGTTTCATAAATATGAAGAAGTTTCATAACTTTTCATGAAATGTTCATATATTTGGTTAGATTTTATTCAATAAGTTAGAACATTTTCATGATAGACAATACAATTGTTTCATTAGCATCACCCAAGTCTTCAGTTGTCAGCAATAGAAAAAGATAATTAGCTTAACTCAAACCAAGACATTACATACTACAGTCAAAATAAACTCCATGAGAATTTTTTTGCCTGCCTTAGTGTATAAACTACCTGATCTGGTAACCCTAATTATAAAATCAAAACAATTTGAAAAACAACAAATTTTACATGTCGATAAACTTTGTATATGAGAACATGTATGTGTGTTTGTTGTATTGCACTTTGTAAAAACAACATATCATGAAATGTTTCATAAATGTTATAAGCAAATTCATAAATTTTTATGAAATGGAAAATTTTCTTTAGTAGCGTACAAACACAAATGCAATTTTTAAAACCTAATATTTTTGCAATTGTAATTCAGAATATATAAATAAAAACTCAAAATTTCAAATTTAATTCAGATAATATCAATTGATATTTATTTTAAAAAGTTCAGAAAAATCAAATTAAGTTAAGAATTTTCATTTTGAATTAAAAAAACATTTATTAATGTTACGAATTCCGTTTCCAACTTTTTAGCTGATATAAGCAATTTGTCTGCAAGGATCCTCAAAGCAAAAATGTTGCTTACTTTACAGACCTGTAATTTTAATATTTTCTATTTGCTTTAAACTTTAAACCGCCATAATAATTCACACAGAAAACGGACCAAGTCGTGGCTGCCGTATTTGTTGCCAAACGAGTTACATTTGCTGCGCCCGAATCTGTCGTTTGTGATAACAATCATTCAATTGAAACAACAGAAATTCTGCTGCGACAATGGAATCTAGGTTGCCTCAACAGAAATTCGGTGATAACTAGCAAAAAATTCGGTAGCTACAACCGAACCATTCGATTGGCTTCAAATATGGTTATTACGAACGAGTCTGTTTTCTGGGTGTTGTGCTGTAAAGGATTAAACATCGCCTAACAAACACACGAAACGTTATTCATTTCATCCACAAAAAAATTTTAATTATTTTGCCTGTCGAAAATTTTTGAAATTCCTCATATTTATTTTAATCATACACATACATATATATACACTAATACATATAGAAAAACATTTGTTGATTTTGTTATACGGGCAAGTATTCCTACATTCATTTTCGTAGCAAGCTGTATATTTTTGGATCTACAAATATGTTCTTGGAATCTCTGTAGGAAATCATAAAGAACTACGTCGCCTCATTTATTTTCACCAAAATAAAATTGTATATTTTTCTTTTTATTTTTTTTATAAAGAAAAATAAAGTATAAAATATGCTGAGTAGCACAGAAAAACTTTCTTTCTGGCTATGCATGTAGGATGTTAGATTGTAGAAGCCAATGTCCTTCTACACTCAGAGAAAAATATGGTTGCAATATGATTGCGGCCACAAAACTATGTTTCCGACAACCATCAATTAAATTATTATTGAATCAATCATATTTCAGTAATAATAGTGTTGCTTTAATCATGTAATAGTAAAAATAACTCTTTTTTTGGTTATAATATTATTCTCTTGTCTATAATCATAATATAGTATTTATTATCATATTCCTTTTTCTAACTACAGCCATATTATTGTTGTGCTAACTATAATCTGATCATTCTGTTTTTTATGTGCGTCTTTGCTTTTTTAGTGTCATTGTTTAAGGTTTTGTCCAAAGAACGTGTGAGAAGCAGTCAATCCGAAGAAATTAAATAATATTAAACAAAAACACATAAAAAGTGGAAGAAGGGATAATTTGAGACTACAACCCTTTCTACCATGGGAGCCTATGCAAAAACTAAATTGACACTCATTCCTTAAATGAAGTTATTGTTTATTATATATAAAAGTATTATAAATTAAGTAAAAAGCGATAAAATAAGTGTTTTATTTTTAAATTTGTTGTACTCACGCAAAATAAATTGTAATAAAAAAAATAAAAGGTTGCAATAACAAAAATCGAACCACTTTATGTTTTAAATAAAAATATATCTTAGAATGCTCTTGAAATTGTTTTTTTATGCTTTATTATATAGAAATATAATAACTAAAATATGCAAAATAAAATTAATCACAAGTCGATTGATATGCAAAACATCACATATTTTTTTCAATTCAACCCATAAAGTTTTGCACAAGACTGGCTGCCAAATTCCACTTACATCTAAACTTTTCTATATGTAATACTGTCATTTCTGTCTTCTTTAATTTTCCTTTTTTAATAGACCAATATTTTACTATTAAACGTAATTCCGTACAATTTGGTGGATTGTTTTCTCGGCTAGGTCAGACCAAAATAACGGGTTTGTATTGTGAGATCTTAAAAATGGCAACAGCCGTTATTTAAGCATTCTTCGCTATAAATTTCACCATATATTGTACCAGTCTGGACATACCTGAGCTTTAAAACAATTGTGTCTATTACGATGTTTGACATTCTGAGCAAAATTTTGCGATTTCTTGCATATACTTGCGACTGTGCGAGATGAAACGGTAGGATCCTTTGTAAAAGCGTTTATTATCCTGTTCGCCTCTTTTATGTCCGGACAATTTGGTGGATTGTTTTCTCGGCTAGGTCAGACCAAAATAACGGGTTTGTATTATGAGATCTTACAAATGGCAACAGCCGTCATTTAAGCATTCTTCGCTATAAATTTCACCATATATTGCACCAGTCTGGACATACCTGAGCTTTAAAACAATTGTGTCTATTACGATGTTTGACATTCTGAGCAAAATTTTTGCGATTTCTTGCATATACTTGCGACTGTGCGAGATGAAACGGTAGGATCCTTTGTAAAAGCGTTTATTACCCTGTTCGCCCTTAAATGTCCTTTTGTAAATGCTTACCACTTACATGCAATCTTTCAATTTACACACATTCATCATAGTTTTTAATAACTTTTCTACCTTGGGATAAGGTAATTTAACTTTTTTTGCTATCAAACATATGGAAAAACTTTTATTTATATTATATTCGTGCAGAAAAAGTTTTCTCCGATTAAGCTCTAAAGAAATTGTTTACAAAACTATGTATATTAAATATCAAAAACCTATTTATTAAAATATAATGAGAAGATAATAATTTATTTTAATTAGTCAAGTAGTTTTTAAGGTCAAAGCGATTAAAAATGGTTCGATTTTGGAGATTTCAAACTTTATGAAGAAAAATTTAAACAAAATACACATTCTTTTAAGTCTATAGTACGATATAATCACAATATGTTTGCAATAATCATAATATGGTAATAAATGATGACGAAATTCTCTTCCATGATCATAATATGATAACTAGGACTACAATATGGTTGCAGTGCAAATATTATGATTGCTACAAACATGTTGTGATCATTATAAATAAATTGTGAATTGTATTCTTAACAATATTTTAATGAGTACTTATTCTGAAAAAGAGAAAGTTTACTTTTTTAGATTTAAAAAAATGTATGTCAACATCGGCATAGCGACAAAATAATGATTTATGTAACTTCTTTATAACACAAATCTTATTCGTCAGCGCAAAGACAATTTGAAATACATATCTAGGGCAACCAAAAATATGCTAGAGCTTGGTTTTTATTTGAAAGGGTAGAACTTTTTTGACGAAATACAAGATCTGATCATGAAATTATGAAAATTTTAAGCTATATTTGTTAGAGCATTTTTTGGCTTATTTTTTTATATTTGCTCATTTTGTAAATATAAGCTACATTTTTACTTTTTTCTTTAAAAATTACGCTTATTTTACCTTTTTTTTATAAATAGAGCTTTTTTTATTTTTTAGCAATCAGCATTTTCAAGTATTTTTTAATTGAGAGTTGAAAATTTAATGTTACACGTTGTTGGTTTATCAAAATATATTTTGACAAACCAGTTTGAACTTTGACACACAAGAAAAACAATTCCTCTATTGCACTTTTGTTTGACTGGCGAAGTTCCAAGAAAAAAATTTTATTTCTAGTAACGACTTTAATAAAAAGTAATGAAATTTAACGGTTAACTTTTTAGCTGCTTATCTTAAGCTTTCGAGCTTTTTTAAGTGCTTAAAATATTGTTTAAAGCTATTTTTTGGTTGCCCTACACATAACCAAACAAATTGTATGTTCCAAAAACACATTCAACAATTACCATTAGCAGAGCTTCACGACACTGCCTTCTTGTCACAATGTCCGAAACTCCAGAAAAGCTTATACGACTGAGAATCCCTTGAAAAACGGATTGATAGGAATTTATTTCCGTTTTAGAAGATTTTCATGGATCATTAATGCTACTAGATACTGTCTCAAAGGTGGATTTCTTTCGTATATTTAGTGGATACTGGAAATCAATTACCTGCTAGATAATCTTAATGTTCTATTATAAAGGACCTATACACATAGAGAAATAAAGTGCCAACTGAGCTGAAAAGTGTATTTTAATAGTAACAACTTATTAATTCAGTTACTACAACGATGTTTACATTAGATTTCTAAATATTTTGGACGTTGTAACTAAAAGTCAGTTGAATTAACTCGAACTTGAGTCGTAGTAACCATTTGTTCGTATTTTTTATGCATGGATTATTGTCAGTGTAGATATTAAGAAATTTAAGTCATAAACAATATTCTGGCTGTAATGTGTGGATGGCGCCCAACTGAGTTGTCGTTTGAATGGCGATAAAAATAATAATTACACTCAGGGAACTTCTGCTTTAACAATATATAGTTATTCGGATTGTAATACAGTTTCCTTATTTTTCATGTAAATCTCAGTCATTTGTAGAACAAATTTAATTTCTTACTAACTTTGTAGTTTAATTAAAAAAACAAACCACATCAATTTTACACACAATTTACTACATTAATTTTTTACAGTTGTTTTTTTGTTATTTAAAGAAATAAAAAAAGTAAATGTTTGTTTATTTTTTAAATGAACCACATATCGCTCATTTACTTCAAGACTGTCATAAGTCAAAATATGCGATTTTTGAGTTAATGATGCAGATTTATTAGTTATATCATGCTTTATATTGTGTAAAAATTTCATATTAATATCATGTATACTTTTCGAGATAAAGGATAATATATTTTATTTTTTCTTTAAAGTGGGTGCAAAGAGTATATACTTCATAGAGAAACTGTGCTACTCATGGGTCTCTCGATAATTAGCGAATTCGCACACACCCCTCACTAAGAGAAAAATACATTAAAACACTTCTACAAGAAATGTATGACCGAAACTAACATATGCAAAATTTTGCATCTTTCTCTAAGTTATGAATTCATAAGTTAGAGGAAGATGCAAAATCACACGTACACAATGTTTCCATCACGTTCTTCATATTGCCTTTAAGAACTTGATGGAAATTATGTTCTACGCATTGATGGATTTTTCCATCAACACTGACAGTCAATTGACCGATCAAATGACCGTCACTGTTCTTGCTGGGCCCCTATTTATAAAAAAACGTGACCAAATAAATAGAGAAAGGGTCAAGCGAGGCAGATATGGATTGAAAACTTTAAACTCGTTTTCTGCAAAATCGCGTTTTTTGAGTTATGTCACTCTTGCAGTAAATGAACCACATATGTGGGTTAATTTTACTACAATTGTTAGTAATTTTTTGAACAGTAAAAACAAATGACCCCAGTAAAAATAGTTGGAAAAACTATTGGAATTCTTCTGATTAAGCATTTTTATTGACGAATTTAAAATAGGCTTGTCATAGGAATGAAAGATTCCAATTTGATTATTTATTATGCCTTTCGCATATACTTTAGAATTTTTCTGTTCGCATAAAAACTACGTCATTTCGAACAATTGAAACAAATCCAAACAAAATATTGTTTACAAATAAGTGAAAGTTTAACGTACTGAAAAAAAAATCAATTTATGAAAAATGAGGAGAAAAAAAAAGAAACAGTTGTAAATACAAATGGTACATATTTGCATATTCTTAAAACATCCATCAACTTAAAAAAAAAATAAAAACTAACAATGAAAGTGAATTGTACTATGTCAGTTAGTAAAGCAAGGTGGTTTATTTAATTTTAGTCAGTTTTTTTTTTTTTTTTTTTTTTTTTTCATTTTTATGTTTATTTACCATTTGTACTTGAAAATTATTGAACAGAGAAATGAAAAAAAATCGAAAAAAGTAATTAAACCAAATAGATGTAATAACAGTTAATGTAAAAGTTTAATGACAAATGACATAAATAAAAGTGACTGCAATACGTAGTAGATAATAGTTAATACATAGAAAAATAAGCAATAAAGTTAAATTTTTAATTTAGACCAAAAAAAAAAAAAAAAAAAAAAGAAGCAGATAAACTAAAAACTAAACAATAACCAGCAGATAGATAAAATTTTTATGGTTTACACCCCTCTTGGTTTCGAGTAAATTTGTTGTACAGTCACTCCAAAAAGTGAGTACTCACAACAAGATTGAATTTTCAAATGATTTTAACTATCACATATTTTAACTATCACATACTTTAACTGCCACTTTTTGGCGCCACTTTTTATTTGGCATAAAAGGACTTGAAAGACGACTCCTACATCTTTTTAATAAAACAACAAAAAAAAAAACATTCGTTTTGAAGCTCCATAAAGTTTCTTCTTAAAAAAATTAAGTCTTTGGTATACGAATTTGAATTAAAGTTGTGTTCCATTATCAATCATTACCACAAATAATATGCTATTAAGGGTATTAGACTATGCTTGGGTCACATTAATTGAACTAAAGGGCAGCTCAGCTGTTTTCGTGTAACATGTTACTGTTAAACATGTTCAGTTTGGTCTATAATTTAACCATGAATCGATTTACAAACGAACAACGCTTGCATATTATTGAATTTTATTACCAAAATTCATGCTCGGTTAAGAAAGTGCAAATTGTGACCAGCGACGAAGCTTATTTCTGGTTGAATGGATACGTGAACAAGCAAAATTGGCGTATTTGGTGTGAAGAGCAGCCAGAAGCATTGCAAGAACTTCCAATGCATCCCGAAAAATGCACTGTGTGGTATGGATTATGGGCCGGTGGCATCATTGGACCGTACTTTATTTCTTTTTTCTTTATTTCCCAATACTTCCTACATAGCTTCAACTAGATCCCAGTTACTTTAAATTTCTTCAATATTTTGTTCAAAATTTTACCGAAATTTTTGATTAGGATTAAAAAAAGATGACTAGAGAACCCTAGTCGAAGAGATTTTGGACTAACATACAGAAAAAATCGTTGGTGGTCTAGACTGAAAAAATGTTTTAAAAACTTCAAAATTACTTCCACAAGATTATATTCACTTTCACCTCTTTTGCATGCCCTCACCAGTACCTTTCCTACCTAGTCATCATAATATGAATATTGAGTATTTTTTGTGAAACTTGCATTTTCTTTTACAAAGTACTTTTTACTTTTCCTAGCGTTTTTAACGCGATTTTTTCACTCAAAATAGTATTTAAAAAAAATTGGAATATTTGTGAAAACACACAAAAACAAACTTAGGAATATTAGGTAAGAAAAGGATGTGGTGCGTGCATGCAGGAGTAGTATAAGTGCTTGGAACTTACATATTGTCAATAGAATATATTATGTTATGCTTCTAACTTGTTTATTTTTAAAGTTTTTAATTTTATTTCTTTTCCAGGTAAATAAATTTGTGGCCCTTTGTTCCTCTTAAGGAACCATAGGACATTATATATATATAAAATTGTATAATGTCTTCATACTCAATGCAAGAACATGTAAACATTGTTGAATTTTGATTGATTTTGCTTGCAAGAGAATATTATAACTTTTTGAACAATCTCATTATGAGAGTCCATAAATGAACTGTGAATAAACAGAACTGCTGAATTTGGCGTACCCAAACCCTAGAGCAGTGCATCAGCGACAATTACACCCTCTAAGATGCACGGTTTGGTGTGGAATTATGACTGATAGAGTTATCGGTCCATATTTTGTCAAAAATGAAGCAGGGAAACCAGAAATCGTCTTCGGGCAGTATATCGGACCACGTTGGAAAATTGTGTACGTCCGGTAGTTCTCAATAATCCTGACATATGCTCCCAAAAAGATGGAACTAGATTTCATACAGCGAGAGACACAATGTCTATTCTGTGAGAATTTTTTGATGACCAAATGATATCAAAAAATTCTGATTTTACGTAGCCACTTTGACCCAGATTTGGCGGCCCCTCCTTTTTTTTTGTGTGGTTTCTTGAACGGACGGGTTTACGCCAGCAAACCACAAAACATTTAGCAACTTAAGCTGAATATTCGCACAGGAATTGCAGAATTGGAGCCAGAAACGTAGCGCAACGTAATACAAAACGTCTTGAAAAGAGCCATTAAATGACCCAACAGGAAAATGAACGTCAATTTAAATTTTTAATTTTTCATACCTACAAGGGAGGTAACCCCCTTTGTGTTTGTATGAAAACTTGTCTTTAAAATACGAAAACTAGATTTATTTGTACACAGGGTTAAAGTATTCAAGAAAACAAAAAAATTGATAACCATATTACCTTTATAATGGACCCAAGTTGCCATATTTTTTTAATTATTTCAAATATAATGAAAAAGGCTCTTCGGAAAAAGTCTCATTGAAACCGAACGATTTTGAATATCGGAAAAGCTCGGACACCAGCTCGATTAAATTAAATAGGCATAACTATGCATTATTTTTAGCTTAATACAACTACAATTTCTTAATAAAACGTTAGATTTAATGTTGCTCAAAACACATTTTTTGAATAATCAAAATACTTGACAGTCTTTATACATAATTTTTATACCAGTGAACGCGTGTAAAAAAAAAACTTTCATTCGATACCAAATTTGTCTATTGTTACTTTGAATTGTACGAAATAAACCGAAAAAAACTTAAAATGGGGTAATATTTGACCCCACTAAATAACAACTAAGCATGAGATTGGGCAGCTAAAAAAAAGAACATGTGTCAATTAAATTTGTATTCTCTACAACATATCCGAAGCTCATTAAGATATATGGGTTCGGGTCAGGATACCTCCCTTGTTCGCTAAAAAAAAAATTTATAAGTTATACTTTCATTTAAAAAATAAATAATATAAAACTGTAAAAATAAAAAATTTGGCCCACCCTGTATAAATACAAGGTGGCGCAAAAATAACCTTCCGATGTTTTTTGGCTGTAATTTAAAAAAAAAATGAAAAACTTTGATTCTTCTTGTGGATTATTTTTATTTGGTATTTTAATTTTTTTTACATCAAGTCGAGAATATGATGTCATTTAAATGGCCGCCGCCACAGTTGATTGTCATTTGAGCCCCTTTTTATGGCATTTTCCATCACTTTGGCCAAAACTTCCGGCGATAGGTCCTCACATTCTTGACGGATATTGTCTTTAAGAGCTGCAAGAGTCTGAGGCTTGTTGACATAAACCCGCGACTTCAAAAAGCCCCACAAAAAGAAGTCTGGAGCGGTCAAATCAGGCGATCTTGCTGGCCAGTACAAATCGCCAAAACGGGAGATTAGGCGCCCGGGAAATGCATCCTTCAGCATATCGGTTGTGGCACGTGCAGTGTGTGCCGTTGCACCGTCCTGTTGGAACCACATGTTTTCCAATCCCAATTCATCAAGTTGCAGCAAAAAGAACTCGTTGATCATTGCTCTGTAGCGCTCACCATTCACAGTAACCGTTTGGCCCGCGACGTCTTCGAAGAAAAAAGGTCCGATGACTCCTCCAGCGAAAACAGCACATCATACAGTGACTTTGAGCGGGTGTAATGGATCTTCGTGGGTTACACGCGGATTTTCAGTGCCCCAGAAGCGTTAATTTTGCTTATTTACGTACCCGCTAAGATGGAAATGGGCCTCATCACTCATGATTATTTTTGATGAAAAATCATCTTCCTCTTGGTGGTGATTAAGGATGGCTTGAGCGTATGTTACACGCGATTGGCGGTCAGCAGCTAACAGCTGATGCACCGTTTGGACTTTGTACGGAAACATCTTCAAATCTTGTACCAAAATTCGCTGTAAAGACCGTCGACTGATACCCATTTGCGTGGCACGTCGTCTGGTCGATGTCGACGGCGCTTCCATGACATCCTCGGCTACAGCAGCAATATTCTCTGCAGAACGGCTACTCCGGGGTCTGCCACGCCTGGCAGCATCTCGTGTTGTGCCAGTCTCTTCGAGGCGAGCGGCTAAACGTCGCAGTGTTTCACCAGTAGGCGTTGGACGGCCAGGAAATCTGCGACGAAATTCACGTTGTGCCAAATAGTCACCAATATTCCGCGTTCTGGAGCAGTGTAGCGTAACATTGTTTATTAACGTGTATTTCGCATGTGTTTACTACACAAATGTCAAAACAGAAGTGACATTAGGGGCCAATCGCAAAATTTATAGCATTTTCTGATAGAAGGATTACTTTTGCGCCACCTTGTAGATTATAACGTCAGCCAAATTTATTATAAATTAATCACTTTTGGAGTTTAAAAACGGATGTTTTTTGTTTCGGGTTTTATTACTACATAATAATAAAGTAGATAGCATGATAAATAAAAAGTGATGTGATACTAAAAATCATTTGAAAATTCAAATTTGTTGTGAGCACTCACTTTTCGGAGTGACTGTATAATAAAAACAACCGGTTTCATTGTAATTTGTCAGTATTAAGTCAGTCAGTGACTGTCTGACTGACTAGCTGGCTGGTAGGATGACTGAATAACTAACTCTTAGTACTCTTCCATCTCTAGAGGGCTTGTTGAAAAATAACTTCAAAACAACCACAACAATGACAACAACAAATAATGAAGAAAAATAAAAGCAATTGGAAAAACCAGCTGGGAAAGTGCAACAAACCACCCGATGAAAAAAGTTTATATATACTCATATACAACTTGATATCATTATATATGTGAGGCAATGTATTACGATATATGTTCATATCTTATACATACTTAGTTTATTCAAATTTTTTTTATATGGCGTAATATATCATTGTATGTTATATATTAGCATATATTGTATATCTAATCATATGAAATATATATAGATCTATATATGAATATATATTTTACCATATATTCTAACCATGCAATTAATCAAAAATAATTCAATCACTTTTTTATATAATTATATATGGCAAAACATACTACATAATAATAATAATAATATTTAATGAAGAAATTTTATCAAAATTAACACAAATTAACACAAAATTTTGTGTTAATTATACAAAACTTACGTAGAGTATCCATTAAACAACAGAAATTAACTTTAAAATTTAATTAAAATTGCATGAAAATTAATTTAAACTACCACTGTTAACACATTTTTTTCGAAAATCTCTAAAACCAGTTCAGGTTTAAAGAAGAGAGTGTTGGAAACGGCCTGTTTAAACAAATGAAACACCGAACCCTTATAATATGGGTAATGTATTCTAAATTTTAAAAATTAAATAGTTGCTTAGTTCCATTATCTGCTTTTTACCACTGATCCAGTTTTGTAGTTTACAAAATAGTTGTTTTAAACAATCAAAAATTATGAAGTACTCAATAGGGAGATTTGTCCTTCACAAATTTTCACGGATCAAACCCATTTTCACGGATCAAACTTTATGAGATTAGATCGCATGAGATTCCTTGAGATCAGCGTATGTATGCTATTTTTCGGATCAGATGAGATGGGATGTGATGTTTAGTTTTATGTGATACTATACACACAAAAAAATATTTCTTAAATTGCGCCAAGTAAACATTTTGTTGAATAAAAAAAACATAATCAATTACTTTTATAATTGACTCAATTACTTTTTTAATTGACTCAATTACTTTTTTAATTGACTCAATTAAAAAGTAATCAATATTTTAAATAATATTGATTACTAATTATTTTCGTTTATTTAACCTTATTTCTTATTTTTCAATTTTCTAATTATTTGAGTTAAGGTTTGTTGTTTTTATTTTATAAAAGTTTTTTATTTTCAATATTTCGAAAATAAAAAACTTTTATAAAATAAAAACAACAAACCTTAACTCAAATAATTAGAAAATTGAAAAATATTGATTACTTTTAAAAAACAAAAATATTGATTACTTTTTAATTGAATCAATTAAAAAAGTAATTGATTATTTTTTTTTATTAAACAAAATGTTTACTTGGCGCAATTTTTTTTTTCTGTGTATACATATACATAATTATATATGATTATATCGGAACTTTTTTCGTCGGGAAAGCAAAAATAGACAACAAAAAATACCAAAAACGAATTAACTACAAAAAGGAAATTACAAAAATAATCAGACCCACAGAGTTGCTTTAAAGTTTAAACAGACGATTAAAATGTAAACAACAAAAACATAAGGGCAAAAAAAAAAGGCAAAAGAAAGGGAATAAAGACAAGGGAGAATAGAAACAACAACAAAAACACAGAACAAGTAAATACACATGCCTGGAGAACATGTACGTACGCTAGGGTTAAAACTTTTAATTTTTTTGCAATTATCAAATTTTACGTAACCTATCCGTATACACGGAGAGAATTTCTTGGAAGAGCTTTAATGATGTTTTCTTCTCAATGCGAATTAAAAAAAATCCTTAATTTTATGAAAAAGCTTCAGTTTTAATGAAAAAAAAACTCTTAATGAAACTTTTTCATTAGCCGTATTAAATTTTTAAATAAAAAATATGAAATTTTTCATTAAATTTTATGAAAATTTTCATTAATTTAATGAAAATTTTCAATGGACGAATTCCAGTGACAATTCATTAATATCATGCAGATAATTCTCTCAGTGTAGTCCATAAAAATATATAAACCCTAAACTCAGAGAAAAAAGTTTCATAATATTGATGAGATTGTTTCATAAATCGTTTGTCATCATAAATATGATGAAGATTTTCATAAATATGTATGCCAAATGTTTCATAAATCTTCAATCATTTCATAAAAAAGTTTCATAAACCGTGTAAATATATTTTATTTTGTTTTCCTATCAATTGAATTTTTCAGAAATTTCCATTTGAAATTTAGAAATGATCAATAAAAATTAAGAATTTCCATTTAAAATTAAGAAAATGTAATTTGTAATTTAGATTTTCTATTTAAAATTGTTATTTTCTATTTAATATCATATCATCAATTGAAATTTAAAATTTCTAACCAGTTGATGATGTTCTAAATGTTGCATGAAATTTTGTGAATGTAAAATTTAATTTTTATAAATTTCAGTGGCAACGGAAGTTCTTAACATTAATTAATGTTTTTTAATTTAAAATGAAAACTTAATTTATGTTTTCTGAACTTTAATAAAAATAAATATCAATTGATATTTTCTGAATTTAAATTTGATATTTTGAGTTTTAATTTAACATATATATTCTGAATTACAATTGCAAAAATATTTAAGCCCGTATGACACTGTATAGTTTTTGTATTGAC
This sequence comes from Delia radicum, assembly GCA_021234595.1. Classification (NCBI taxonomy): domain Eukaryota; kingdom Metazoa; phylum Arthropoda; class Insecta; order Diptera; family Anthomyiidae; genus Delia; species Delia radicum. The sequence continues at coordinate 315,991,702 of CM037851.1, read as the reverse complement.
AATCTAAATTAAAACAGTACAAATATATTGTTACTCAATTTTTTAACTAGTGTAAAGAGTACGAACACATAGTGCCAAATTGTAGTAAATGTCAAAACAAATACTTTTGTTATCGATAAATCAGCGAAAAATTGGGATATCTGTAAAAAGTGCAAACGAAAATTTTGAACTTTATCTTGACATTTCTCACAGGCAAATAAGTTTGTTGTCAGTTTCTTTTTGGAACTGTCAGTTTAAAAAAAAAACAAAACTGTTTGTTTACAAATTGTATATATGTTTCATTCGCACATTAATGTTGTTTCTTTCTCCCAATACATCTTGAAACTATACAAAAACTATACAGTGTCATAACAGCTTTAGTTTTAAAAATTGAATTTAAAAAGCATTTATTGTGTTCCTACACCTATAGATATATATTAAAAAAATGTTTTGCCATATTTAGCTCAAATTTAGTAGAATGCAAATAACAGTTTATTTTGCTAAAATCTACAGAAATTTTTGTTAAAAAATTGTATATTGATGATATCATAAGGGCAGACTTTTATTCGCATTAAAAAACTTAAATAAAATAAAAAAAAATAATTTTCAAAAAAATAATCTTTTAAAATTTCACATTTGTTAATGATTTTTTTGTCTACTAATAGTTAGTAAATGTTTTTGGTGATTTTAGCAGATTATTTTGTTACTTTCAATTAAATAAAATTTAGCTCAATTATAACTAAATATTTGTAAAATTAACAGATTTATTTTTGCTATTCTTATATTACTAATATTTAGTAAAAAAAAAAACATGCAAGAACATTATTAACTAATTTTTAGTAGCTTTTTATTATTTCTATGAGTGTACTAAAATATTTAACGAAAAACCGTAAAATTTCCGAATTGCAAAAAAAATGTTCTTTGGTGATGGATATGATACTATCGTTCACATTTTCCAATCATATTAATCCTTACCAACACATACTCGTATCTTACACAACCTTTTTAATCAGTTTATATTGATTTTATTAATGTTAATGATAAATTGTGAGATGCTTACCTAAAAAGAGAAAGAAAAGAAAATATTTGATTATTAATTTTATAAATTAATAAATTTATAAAAAAAAATCAACTGCAAAAAAAATATTATTTGTAAATATCGACCATACAGTCAACCAATTTTTGGTTCACTATAGGTTAGGTTAGGTCGAAAAGAGGATTCGGAGAAAGGAAAATGCTTCCCTAATCCGACTCAAGTCCCTGAGGACTTACACTTAAGCCAGAATGTCGGCTTGTTGTGCGCTCTAAACAATCGGTCCTATGTCACCTTTCTACCCCAGGAACTCCGTCGCACTGACGAAACTCCTCAACTTCTTCCATCCTACGCCCCTAAGATCCCCCAATGTGGATATTGGGTCACTGGATAGTTTTTCGACCCGGATTCATTCACAGAGATAGTGTTCCAAGGTCTCCTCGTCCTCCCCACAGGCCCTGCACACTTCCGAGTCCGCCCTACCAATACGGTGGAGATGGGCCCTAAGTGTCGAGTGTCCCGTGAGGATTTCCATCAAAAGACTCAGTTCCTTCCTACTGAGATTCAGAATTCCCTCGCGTTGTCCGTGTGCGGGTTGCCAGTGTCAGTCCACCAGCTCCGCCTTGAGAGCTCGAAAAAGTTTAGCGGGTCACTATAACAAATATATAAGAACTCTTAATAAGGGTAGTCTTCTGATACGTTCTCTGTTAATGAAATTTCGGATATCTGATAAAGAAAAAATAAGGCACACGTATATTTTTTTTAGCGGCATTATCTGATGTTTAGGGGTTAAAAATCGAGGTCTTATTTCGAATTGTTGCAGAGAACTTTTAGCCAAATGGAGTACCAAATGAAAGAGCTTTTAAAAATACATTGACTGGTATACGAAACATTTCCGATAACTTTCAAGTATTTTTGTTATTCAAGAAATGTGTTTTCAAACATTTTTTTTTATATGAACTGGATTTCTTGAATTTTAAACATGTTTTCACAAAAAAATTATGTATTTTTTGGCATCCCTTTAAAAGCCGTAAACGTGCAAAAAAATACGTGTCTAATATTTATTTCATTAAAATCTGAGGATTCGCCACTGGTAGTTTCCTTGTAAGTGCTAGTAAAGTTTACTCATTTTTCTTACTACTTTCACTGTACTACTCTCATAGAAAAAAGTTAGTAGAAAAATTAATAAAGCCATTAGTAGTGCAAATTTTCAAATTTTTAACAAATTTTTAGTTCAAATTGAGATTTTAGTTAAAAAATTTGCTATTTTGACTTGACAAAATACTAAATTTTTAACAATTTTTTTTTGTTGAATTTACTAAAGTCTTAATATATTATTTTGATAACCAGGGTCCGGAAGTTCATGCAAATGCATGTTTTTTTCTGTAGTCAAAGAATTTGCGTTAAAATGACACCGATTTGTTAGTGCATATTTTTTTTTTTTTTTTTTTAAGAGATGCAACACTCAGGAAATTCTTCCTATTAATAACTGTATTGCTTTCTTTGGAAAGAGGATAGTGGAGAGATGAAAGGTGGTGAAAGATGAAGGGCTTCAAACATGGCAACATTGTAATTGCGCGAGATGATAAGTCTTAGAACAGTTGTTGCACGCCACCTGATGTAGAGTTGGTGAATTTATTGAAGCTTTTTGTTTCATAGCCCTGATTCATTATTTTACTTCGGTGGGGTTAAGTGCTATGGGAACACCGAAGGTGGCCGCAGCGATACATATAAGTTATAGAAAACTCATACATATTATTTTTTCTAAATTGATGTTGTCGTCAACGGGAATCGAACCTGGGACCATCTGTGTAACAGTCCAACGCGCTAACCATTATACCACAACGCACCACAAGTTCTCAAGTTCTTTGAAGTGTTCTCTTAAAGTTTTTCTAGTTTTTAAATGCAAATTTTTTAATAAAAATAATTAGAATTTGGTACTATTTGTGCTAAAAATACGCAGAGAATATATTAAACAAACACAAATTAACTTTAAAATTAAATTTAATATTGTTTAAAAACATGAAAAAAAATGATTAAAAAAAATTTTAAATGCCCGGTTAAAAAAGTTCATATATGCACAAATATGTTAATATATGGACATATATGGACATATATGTTTCATATATGGGAATATATGGAAATGTATGGGATTTCATATATAGGGTCCCTATATGGAGGTATATGGGATTTCATATTTACAAAAGGTGCTCATATATGGACATGTATGGAAGTATATGTTATTTTATATATGCTAAAGAGGGTCATATATGGACAAATATGGAATTAAATGGAAAGTTCTCATATATGAATATATAAGGAAGTATATGTGACTCCATATACCCAAAGAAAGATTACGAAACATATAAAAATGGTGTATTTAATCAGTTTTATAAAACCTATTTTAAAGACCGATTGTAAAGAACTTCAATTCTTAATCTAATTCATAAGGATTTATTTTAAAATTGTTTTTTCTATAATTTTTTTATTGTTATTTTTGACAAATAAGTCCATACAAAAATAAAAAATGTGTTTCAGTAATTATAATTCTTTTTTATAAAAGATTATGATGCAGGTTCATAATATTTATGAAATGTTTCATAATATATATGAAGCACTTTATAAAAAGTTATGAAACTTTATCATCATATTTATGAAACATTTTCTAAATATGAAGAAGCCTGTCATCTATTTGCTCTTTTATGACACAACTTCATCATATTTATGAAGTGTTACATTGGACGAAAATCAGTGAAGGGAAAAAGCTTTTTGAAGTTTTTCAAAAAGCTTTTTCCCTGAGTGTAAGATCAAAATCTACTATTAAGAACAAAATATGCAAAAATATTTTCTAACAAATGCAGAATTCTTGAAACTTAGTTATAAAATTAATAAGCACTTTGATAATATTGCCCATTTCATGGTGATATGTAAAAATTTTGCAAAAAAAAAAAAAAAAAAAGTTATACCCCTAATGGACACGTACTTAGACATTGTTGTTGTTGATGTATGTGAAAAAGATTTTTAAATACATATTTTCAAAAATATACACAAACAACATCATTACACTTTTTTATTCTAATTTTTGTTTCTTCAATGTGAACACCAAACAACAATGACGACTAGTATGAAGTTTGTATTTCCCTCCCCCCCCCCTCACCCTATCCACTTCAAAGTTCATCTCCACATACAGGAGATGTAATGCAAAAGAAATTTTCAAACCAAAACATAAAATTGTTGGAAAATTTAAAATTGAGAAAAATCGTTGCATTTTCGTACTCTTTGGTTTTTCTTTGTAAAAATTTCCATTTGAAACGCATGCGTCTGAAGCGATTATAAAGATACAAATTTCAACATACAATAAAAGGGAAAAAGGCAAAAAAAAAACATTGCTTTGAGGAGGGGAATAAAGTCAAAAATAAATGCCTATAAACAACAAAAACATCATGAAGACTATTTACAACACAAAAAAAAAAAAAAGATAAGTGTATAAAAATAGACCACAAATTGAAAAACTTTCAAATCCACAAGAATAAATAAAGAATTTATTACAATAACTTTATCTTCCAATTACCTTTTAGTCTTTAAGAGACTTTCTTATGATAAAATTTTAACAGAAAATTTTTAAGCTTGTTCTAATTTTGTGTAAAATTGTTCCAAAAGTAGTTGGTTGTAGTTTGTACCGATTGTTTTCAGTTAGTTAGGCACTACATTTTGAATCGGTTGAACGAGTTCTAGAATTAGTTTCTAAATCGGTGGAACGAGTTCTGAAATTAGTTTATATTTATCATTCTAGTTGAATCAGTTACAAAATAATTGAGGTTGGTAACCAATTCTAAAATAAATTTCTGGGCAATATATACGTCCGAACTTCGAAATAATTAATTCAATTTGAGCTTAATTCAAAAAAAATTTAATTCAGAATTAAAAAAAATTGCATATATAGTTCCGTTAATCCATTCCCTAAGAATTAATTCATTATATCATGAGATCCATGATACATCACAAATGGAATAGACCGAGGGTCTTCAATTTCATAAATTTTTTGTACACACATGCTCCATGTAATCCATTACACATCCCCATATTCAGTTTTTCAAATTTTCAAAAACTCGCAATTTTTACGGGTTTAATGTTAAAAAAAAAAAATTCAAGAAATCTTAAAAGTACACTAAGAATACTATGTACTGCAATTGTAGTTGAAAACAAATGAAATTTCACTTAATGAAAGGACGACTTACATTACAGTAAATTCAACTAACATTGTCATTTGTTTTTTAATGTTCAAAAAATGACTAGCAATTGTAGTAAAAATGAACCACATGGTAGTAAAAAATAAACAAACATTTGAATTTTTTTTTTAAATGAATGTAAAATCATAAAACAGTCATTTGATGTGGCTTGTTTTTTTAAATGAACTACAGGGTTAGTAAATATTTTAATTTGTTCTACAAATGACTGGCATTTACATTAAAAATAAAGAAATTGTATTACTACCCAAACAACTACATATTTTTAAAGCAGAAGTTCCCTGAGTGTAAGTAATTGTGAAGATCTTTATATTGTTATCGGATTTCTCTGATTTAAAAAGCCTTTGATTTATGTAATTTTTCTAACTTATGCAACAAAAAAAAAATACATATTAAAAATAAATGCATTTTTTATGCAAATGCAATTTTGAAATGCATTTTTTTTAGCATGGAGAAATCGAAAATTTACATTTGTTATGTAAAATTAAACTACGCTTTTACTGTGACGCAAATATCATCTTCTCTAGATTTTTTGACAGCACCCTTCTTTATTATTTCCATACAAAAAATTAAATTTGTTTTATAATTTGAAATTTTCATATTTTGATCATGTTTCTAACCAGTTTAAAACTTGCAATACATTATTTATAAACAAAAAAAATATTTTTTTTAGTTGTATCTGTCCAAAAAAAGCATTTTTGATACAAATACAATTTTGCTTCTGCATCAAATATTTTTTTTTTAAACAAATTAAGTTAAATAAATCAAGTTTTTGTATCGGTAATAGCCCTATGGGGTATGAGGAGTCAATTGACCTAAAAGTGACTGGTTAAAGAAGGACTTATCACAGGACTGGTATAATTTAATACTGAAGTGGGTTAAGCAGTGTCAATTGTCTTAAAATTACTAATCCTGTGACTGGTAAAGGGAGAACGTACCACTTAACCAGAATGTTTATTAACAAGAAAAAGTCAGTTGGCCAGAATTTTACCCATTGGAAGCTGTTTAGTTCTCGTTTATTTTATACGACATGGCCCTTTTGCGACAGTCTTGTGGTATGCCCATCTTTGGTTAGTCCTGTGGCATGCCACTATGTGGTTTGAAGCAGGACAAATGACCCCCTCCTATGACAAGCCAATGTTAAAGTTGCCAGTTGTTTACATAGGGTAGGGTTTAGCAGAGGACCGGTCTCTGGGACGAAGGGACCGATCCTGTGGCACACACAGAATCGGTCCCATTCCCCATTGTGGAGTGTGTTCTGAATTTTAAACTGTTTTAAAAACCTGCTCAAAATATAAAAATTACAAATTGTAACCATTGATCAAAAAATAAATTGAAAACTTGTTTGATGTGCAAGGTCCACCTCTGGTGGATATTCAATACACGGTTTTTGTTCTCTCCTTTTTATATTTTGTTTAGTTTGTAAACAAAACAGGGGAAGTAAACTAGGCGGTACTTTGCCTTTTATACAAGTTTGTTGTAATTTTTATTAAAAATAAAAATTATGTTTTTTTCGACCTTTAATTGTGCAATGAAAATGAAAATTAAAAAGGAGAGAAAAACAAAAAACGTGTATTGAATATCCACCAGAAGTGGACCTTGCACATCAAACAAGTTTTCAATATATTTGTTGATCAATGGTTATAATCTTTAACTTCAAACTCATATGTATATTAGTTCTCATGTAGTGAGTAAACTAGTTCATATGAATGTTTGATGTTTGGCATGGGTTTGTTACCGCTTTCAAAACGTGTTCTGATGAACCTAGAATATTCCCGAAATAGATCTATCAACACATTCCTGAAAGGGTCAAATAATAAATTTGAAAACAAAAAATAGATTATTTGTTAGGACAATATCCTAATGATGAAATATAGAGTATGGCCTCGAACTTGAATAATTTTCATTTTAATTTTTCACTAAGCTTGTATATATTTCACAAAAATGAACAGAGAGAATTTCTTGGACGAGTTTTAATGATATATTTTCACTAAACTGATGAAGTTTTCTTCACAATGTGAATGAAAAATTTCTTAAACCTTATGAAAAAGCTTCAAAGTTTTAATGAAACTGCTTTAATGAAACTTTTTCATTAGTCGTATGAAATTTGTAATAAATAAAATTAAATATTTCATTAAATTTAATGAAAAACTGCATTAATTTAATGAAAAGTTTCAATGGACGAATTACAGTCTAATTTCATAGATTTAATGCACAAATTCATTGATATCATGCAGAGAATTCTCTCAGTGTGTGTAAATATTTTACTAGAACTTTATAAAATTAACTTGTGGTTGTATAATTACTAAGCATTTCGATAATATTCCCCCAGTTTTTTTTTTCTGCATGTACTTTTGGAATTTTTTGAACTTTTTTAAAAATTAAAACCGTGAAAAAATCGTGATTTTTTGAAAAAAAATAAAAACTGAATATGGAGATGTGTTAAAGGCTTTATAGAGAATATATGTTTTTAATCTTAAGAAAATTGAAAGACATGAGGTCAAAAATGCCAATTTTTTGGTCAATGAATGAATTATACATCTTCCATAGGCATCTGCAAAATACTATTTTTCTAAGCTAAAAAAAATGTACTGTTCTAAATTGTTTTTATTAAAAATAAGTCTCAAAAATGTGGTAAACTTTTTCGCTGTGGATTTTGATTGGCTATGAATTTAAAGGACATCGTATAGCAGGATTTTTATGAAATTTGGCAGAAATATTAATTTTAGTATTTGTATCAAGCCTTTATAAGTTTGAGGTGCGTTTTCTTCTCGTTTTTCGAAGAACGAAAATAGCAGGACATTCTTAAGTGAAAAAACAAAAAGTACAATTTTTGAACTGAAAGAGCAATAATTTATGTCTAAACTTATTAATTTTTACAGATTAGTTTTTAAAATTCGCTATAAACCTATTTTGGCCCATATCGCTTAAGGAAGAAAACGAAAAAAAATGGTATATAGTTGCAGTTTTCATCTACTGATCAGTCAAATTTTGTAAAAAAAAAAAAAAAAATATAGTGTAGACAAGCATTTCTTTTTAATTGTCGTAAACTTCGAAGATCTTTTAACAAAATATATATATTTTTCCGATTTTTAAAAAAAAATGGTTAGAAAGAAATTGTATAGAAGGAACACTGAGCTGATACCTTTTTTAGCCCTTTTTATGGATAAGAAATCAAAAAAATTGTTATCAGTTAAAACCTGAACCGTTTCTCTACCGTGAATATTGTCCGATGACCCCATATAGATACAATATAGCGAAAGCGTACAAAAAACATGCACAAAAACCTTTGCCACACTCTTTAAGCATAACAATGATTTTTGTTAAAAATTAATCCAAAACAAATTTAATGATTTTAAAAACACTTTCAGAAATCAGATTTGTATGAGTTTAGATTTACATTTTATTTCAATCACAAAATCAGGTTAACAACTGATTATGTGTTAAAAATTTTGCTGGGAAACATCGATAACTTTTTCATAAAGAAAATGTTCACAGACTCTAAAAATGTTCTATGAAGTTTTGCTCAAATGTTTTCCTTTGTTTATTTATAAAAATATGTTTTATTTACCTGCGTGTAACAAATTCGTATCTTCACCTCTAACATACTTTTAACTTTTTATTCTCAAAGATAAAAAAAAAAAAAACACAATTTGACATTGTGTGTGATTTCATCATTGGAATCGAAATATGTTATCGCTGGTGCTTGTGTTGATTATTAAACAGATTGTTAAGCTTCAAGCTAAATCTGTAAATCTTTATACTACACACAGAGAAATAAAGTGCCAACCGAATTAAAAAGTATATTTTAATGGTAACAACTTATAAATTCAGTTAGTACAACGATATTTACATTAGATTTCAGAATATTTCCGGTGTTGCAACTAAAATTCAGTAGATTTACCCGAACTTTGTTGTGAAAACTAATATTCAGTTGTACAAAACGACTGAAATTCGTTATAACCGAATTTGAGTGCTAACCAAATTTTAGTTGGAAAATATCTAAATTTTTCTCTGTGTGTACACTCAAAGTAAAAGCTTCATAGTATGAATGAAAACCTTAACACATATGATAAAAGTTTCAATGTTTTACGTCCAATGGAATTGTTTCATAAATATTTATGAAAATATTTCATAAATACATTGCTATGGTAATGGTTTTAGTGTGGAATTTACTCGGATCTGGCTAAATTATGGTACAATTATGTTTTAGTACTTCTCTAGACTATACAATTTGTCCGTTTTGCCCAATCTCTTTCGGTTTTCGAGATATAGGACTTTATCATAAAAAAAAAATATTGATGACATTTTTCTTTGAAATGATGAAAAAGTTATGAAAAATGTTTCATAAATATGTACACACCAAAAAATATAAAAAACACCCAGTTAATTTTTTTGTCTTATATAAGAAAATCGCGATTTTATTGGAAAACACGAATCTTTCGCCGGTTTAATGATATTTAGTTTGTTACTTGCTTGCAGGAAATCATATTAAATTCTTTTAAATTCATAAAATTTTAAATTTTATATAAGGATGCTTTCTGAGGTTATAACATTTTTTTGCTCCATAAAATTTAAAGTCTTTTCGTTAAAATCTTTTATTTGATGTACAAAAAGGCAGATTTGATACAGCGCTTTATTTGTCAAAAAGCGAAATGTGTTTGGAAAAAACACCCGCTATGAATGAAAAAAATTTAACTTTTTTTGCACTTTAGCAATTAAGTCCGTAGTAAGGATTCCCTCTAAATGCCTAACATAGTTAACCACGTTTTTATAAAAAAAAATGCGAAACAAAAAGTTTTTTAAAAAGTTCATAAAATTTTTTCTCGGAGGTGCCTTTTTAACTCGGAGGTGCTGAAGCATTAATGTTGTCAATGCACAAAACAAGCGCTTTTCGTTTCCTACGAAGGCATGCATTTATTGCTTCTTAGAGCACATTAGCGAAGCGCTTTTGACCTGCTAAAAAAGAGACATACCAAATGGGACATACCAATGGCGGCCTGGCCAAACCATTAGGAAAAAAACTTAAAATTTGGTGTGTGGGTTCCAAATTCTGAGCAGACAGCCGCTTAGACGGGATTTTTGGAAATCCTTACAGGAAGGGGAAAGTTTTCCCCTTGACGGCCTCGCTAGAACGATTTATTTAAAATTTGTATTTTGGAAGAGCCATTCTCGTGGCGGCCTGGACAAACCGCTAAAGCGAGGAACTTGACATTTGTTATGGCGGTTCTTTATCCTGCGTATACATCCGGTTTTTGGAAATTCCTACTGGCAAAAATGAGAAAAGTCACCCGCTTGTAGCTCTGGCCAAACCGCTAAAGCGAAAAACTTGACATTTGTTATGAGGGTTCCCGAGTAGACATCCTCTTAGACGGAATTGTTTTAAATTCTTACGTGAAGGGGCTAAAAGGAGAAAAATCCACCCCTTGGCCAAACAATTAAAGCGAGAAGCTTGAAGTTGTATGTAAAATTTTTGTGAAAACAATTTCAAATTGTCTATACAAAATGGTACATTTTAGTGCTACGCTAAAGCGAGGAACTTGACATTTGTTAGGGGCGTTCCCCCTTAAGGGGAATGGCTAAAAATGGAAAATCAACCGCTTGAACAAACCAATAAAGCAAGGAACTTGAAGTTGTAAGTAAAATTTTTGTGTGAAACAACTCAAAATTGTCCATATCTCTAAAATATACACTCAAAAAAGTTTGTCTTCAGAAAAAATAAAAATCCTAACAAACTTAGTATAAATGATCATATACTTTCATTTTTCAAAAATTTCTTGTTGCATTGTGTCAGTCATTGTTTTTACTGCAAAACCAAGTGTGTTAAATTTGCACAAATGTTTTTACGTTTTATTTTCTACAAACTGCTTAACAAACTAACAACGCTTACTCTTGGTTACACAGACATTATTATTGCTGGTGATCTTAATGAAAATATATTAACCGACCAAAGTTTGGCTGGGGATATGAATGCCATTGGCTTGATGCTGGTTAATTGTTCTATATCAACCCACTTTACAAAGACTTCAAGTACTCTACTTGACCTTTTTTTCATTAATAATCAATCGAAACTTTTACTCTATGATCAGCTCTCCGCATCTATGTTCTCCAGACATGACATGATATTTTTGTCTTATGACTTTAACATAGAAATTCAAAAACAAGCACAAACAATAACGTTTAGGGACTTCAAGAATGTAGATTTTCAATCGCTGGAGGCTGAGTTGTCGACCATTTCATGGAACCAAATCTTCTTCATGCCAACCGTAGATGAGCAACTAACTTTCCTGCAGAACAATATTCTTTATTTGTATGAAAAATACATTAAAATAAAAACAAGGAAAATACGTAATGAAAAACCATGGTTCTCTGACGAAATTAAAACGTTGATCGAGGAAAGAAACTTGGCATATGAAAGATGGAAGCGGTTTAAAACAACCGGGCTCCATAATGTTTTTAAAGACGCTAGAAGAAAAGTTAATTCGAAAATTAGATCTTCAAAATCAGTTTTCTATAAAGAGAAGTTTGAGTCAGCTATTTGCTCGAAGAAGAAGTGGAGAGAAATCAAAAATATGGGTATTGTTAATAGTTCTGCTAAAATTGATAATGCAATTGATATACATCAGCTAAATTATGAATTTACTAATATTTCAATGCCTGAAGTTAATGTAAACTTTTACGATAACTATATTAGCACCACGGATGTGAACAATGATAATGCTAATGGCAGGATATGTTTTGACTTTATAAATTTTACCCAAGAAGACGTTCTAGAATCTCTTTTGAGTATTAAGTCTAATTCAGTGGGATATGATGAAATTCACCCAAAATTTATTAAGTTAATCATTACATATACTCTTTTGCATATAACACATCTTTTCAATACGATTGTTACTACATCCACTTTTCCATCAGCGTGGAAACACGCAAAAATTATTCCTATACCAAAAGCTGACAATACATATCGACCGATAGCTATACTACCTTTCTTATCTAAAGTTTTCGAACGTCTAATTCACACTCAAATGACTAAATTCTTACATGAAAACTCTCTTCTTACCAAAAATCAGTCTGGTTTTCGACCAAAACATAGTTGTACTTCTGCCTTAATTGAAGTTTCAGAGGAGCTAAGATCCAACATCGATGTCAGTATGGTATCATTTCTCATTTTGCTTGACCATTCTAAAGCATTTGATACAGTAGACTTTTCAATCCTATGCAAAAAACTGCGGTGCATGTTTCATTTTTCAGAAACTGCCGTGAAGCTGATATTTTCATATCTGTGTGACAGGAGCCAAGCAGTGTACCATGGGTCTGATATATCTTATAGCTGCTCAACTATGAGAGGCGTGCCACAGGGTTCCATACTTGGTCCACTATTGTATGTATTATATTCTAATGACTTGCCATCCCGACTTAGTTTTTGTGGAATACATATGTATGCAGATGATGTACAACTTTTTATAAGTTGTAAACCAACTGATGTCAATGATTGCATTACAAAAATTAACTATGATCTGGATAGTATTAAGGAATGGGCATCGGCAAACGGTCTCTCTATAAATCCACTGAAGTCAAAGGCCATGATAATTGGGAAAGCCGAATCTTTTACAGCTTTTTTACCACCAATTCTCATCGGAAATTCGGTAATCAAAATAGATGAAACTGCCAAAAACCTAGGTGTAATTTTCAACAGGAAATTAGACTGGTCCAATCACATTAATGTTATATGTGGTAGAACTTATGCCATGTTAAGAAACCTTTGGTTGTCTCAGCATTATACACCTTTTAATATTAGAATGTTGCTTGCGAAGACTTATTTGTTGCCAACACTATTATATGGATGTGAACTATTCGCTAGCTGTGATACTTTAAGTATGAATAGACTTAACGTTACGTACAACAACATTGCCAGATATGTGTTTGGTCGCAGTAGGCGAAGCAGAATCTCGCAGTACTCATTACAAATATGTAATTTACCATTCCATAGCTTGCTAAAGCTTCGAACACTACTATTCTTTCATAAAGTGATTTACACAAAGCAGCCTGAATACCTATATAAAAGAATAAGCTTTTCAAGGTCTGGCAGAGGAAACAGGATAAATTCATTTCGCTTTAAAAAAGATATAACAAAAAGACACTTTTTTTTCAATGCAATTAACCTTTGGCGCCAACTTCCCCCAAATATTCAAACCATAAGCAATGCAAAGCATTTCAAAATTGCAATATTTAATCATTTAGGACAATGATTTTAGTAATATTACTTGTTTCTCAATTTTGTTAAATGTCAACATGTAATAATAATTTTTATATAATTTTTATTTAACATACATATATTTTAAATTTTTTTATTTTTGAAATAGCTAATTCTTTAAAATAATAAACTTTAAGTATTATTTTTTTTTATATCCTATTTTTACTAACAAAAATCTTATTGTGCCATTATCTTCCCAGTACTATTAAATAAGACTAGTTCTTGTTGTGCTGTATTGATTATAATAATTAAATAAATAAATAAATAAATAAATATAATCATATTAATGACTTAGTTACTGATTTCGAAATTCTCTTTCGAGTATAATGTAACTGCTAAAAATAAAATATGTTTTAATTCAATACTTAACTTTTAGCTGCAATCGTTCAGAAACCTTTATCTTCTTTTGTTTTTTTTTTTTTTGGTTTTGTCTACTTTATTTTTAATATAAAATTTAGATTATTGACCTTTTAATATTTGTATTGCATAAATGATACCTCATGATTGATTGCAGATATAAATAAGTCGTTAAGCTTAGTTAATTAATTAAACAAACAAAAAGCACACGAGTGTTAATAAGTTATATATGATTAACTATAAAAAAACAAAATAATTCTTGCTTAAATACGTTAAAAAAAATATTAATTTTTTTTCTACCAAATATTTATACTTGAGTAAAAATGTGTGTACTACATGTAGGGGAAAGTGGAGTACCTTGAAAGTGGAGTACCATTTTTTTTTGTCGTATCTATCTTCTAGATAGTGTTTTATTTAGCCTTGCGCCCATGTTTACCATAGATCTATGTCCATAATATATGCAGAGAAAAATATGGTGGTGTGCCTTGAAACGCCCAAAGTAAATTTTCAGAAAAATGTTCAACCGAGCACTAGCTACTATGGCCTTCGGCGCGTTGTAGCGAAAACAGACCAGTGCCTCTGGTGGGAATCGATCCCACGACCCCCGCACTGATAAGCCAGCACGCTACCAACTAGCCTACCGGGGCGCACTTCAAGTCAATTTAATTTGTATATGTGCACTATTTTTATTCGGAACTAAAAAAATATTAATAAATTAAACTTTATTAAAGCCTAAACACAGAGAAATAAAGTCCCAACCGAATTGAAAAGTGTATTTTAATGGTAACAACTTATAAATTCAGTTAATACAACAATATTAACATTAGATTTCTGAATGTTGTGGGCGTTGGAACTCAGTTGAATTAAACGAACTTTTTTATGAACACTAATGTTCAGTTGTACCAAACGACTGAAATTCGGAATAACCTAATTTGAGTCCTAATAACCAAATTTCAGTTGGCAAAAAGCTAAATTTTTCTCTGTGTGTAGGATTTAAAATTGATGCACTTATTTAGTGAATAAATGTAACAGTATACATTTTTTCTAACCAGTAAGTGTATCTTGAAACAATTTTCGAGTGTACACGAAATACAAATACTTTGTTAAAGTTCTGCCTATTATGGAGGCTCTAGCTTTTCTAAAACTTCGGGTTCTGATGAGATCTTTAGCCAGATCGAAATACTAGTATCAACCTAGCTAATATGTTTGATTTGCTTTATTTTTGTAAATATACGGAGGTTGAAAGCTCGTTATAAATTGAAAAAAAAAAAAAAAAATACTTTTTCAGTTAAATGTTTATTTCAATTCTGGTCCACGGTAATAATTAATTATTTTTATCAATTAAGCGTTAAACATAAGAAAGTTCCATGTAAGTCTAAAGTCTAAAAAAGCCTTAAATCTTCGTTTTTTTAGGATTTTCAATATTAAAAAAAAAAGTTTTTTACATTTAAACAGACCCATATTAAAGTCTAGTGAATATAATAGAACTAAAATTGCTTTTTATTTATTCCATTTTTAATGAACCGAATCAATAGAATATTTAAAAAAATAGGCGTTTAGTCCCAAGCAGGTGCTTTTTTAAATCAGACTACACTAGTTTCTGCCTTTTTATGGACAGGCGTAGGAGTCATTGGTGATTTTCCATTTTAAATTGTATTGTTATTTGTGTCTTATAAAGGGTGTCCCAAGAAGAAAGCAATTTTTAAATCTGGCAACATTGGAAGTGTCATTGTTTGACATTTGAACAATTGTTATTGTTTGCTAGTAGAAGGTACGAGGTTAGTAAAAATGGAGCGCTACACGAATGAACAACGAAGGGAGCTCGTTAATTGGGTATTGGAGAGACAACATGAAAATGCTGATTTTGCCGATAAAATCATCTTCAGTGACGAGGCCCATTTTAATCTTGATGGCTTCGTCAATAGGCAGAATTGTCGCATATGGGGTGAGGAAAATCCTCGAGTGATTCACGGAAGCAAATGCATCCTCAACGTGTCACAGTGTGGTGTGGTTTTTGGGTTGGAGGAATCATTGGACCTTTTTTTTATGAAAATGAGGCAGGTCAAGCGCAAACAGTCAATGGTGTTCGGTATCGTGAAATGATAACCAGTTTTTTCTTGCCTAGAATTGAAGAAATGAATGTGGAGGGCATGTGGTTCCAACAAGACGGCGCCACATGTCATACAGCCAGAGAAACAATTCAATTGCTGCATCAGTCATTTCCCGGTCGTGTTATTTCGCGTTTTGGAGATCAGAATTGGCCGCCTAGATCGTGCGATTTAACACCATTAGATTTTTTTCTTTGGGGTTTTTTGAAGTCGATGGTTTACGCGAATAAGCCGACGACGACTCAAGTCTTAAAAGAGGAAATTGGACGCTGCATTAATGAAATACCGCAGCATTCATGCAAAACGGTCATTGAAAATTTCATTAAAAGATCGCGTGCATGCCAGCAAAGCCGCGGCGGCCATCTACACGATATATTGTTCCATACATAACCTCATTCTGTCTACTTTACGATATAATAAAGTTTCACGATTTTTTTTTAAATATCTGTGTTTTATTTAAAATTTAAAAATTGCGCTCTTCTTGGGACACCCTTTAATTGTAAGATTGTCTCTACACAGAAAAAATTATCAACCTAAAATATCTAATTAAATTAAATTAAATTATTTGATTTGAATTTAATTTAATTTGTTTCTAAACAAATATTTAATTAAATCAATTAATATTTTAATTGACTTTTAAATATATAAATACATATTTTATTTTAGACGCAATTATCATATTATTTTTTCATACACTGTACGCATAAATAGAAAATTTTCAGTATAAAACACCAAATACATTTGAAGTTAACAAACAAAACAAGCACACACACAAACAGACTCAGCATTGCAAAAAACACACATACCAACGTATAGATCACACACTTTTTTTTGTGAGTATCATATTTTTTTTTGTAGAAGTTATTTTTAACTTTTTTTTTCCTTCTTAATGCCTATCACGGCAATGATATTATCAATTAAATAGTATCATTGCCGTGATAGGTGCAAAATCAATTAAAATATTAATTGATTCAATAAATTTTTTAATTGAAACCCGTTTATAGTTTTTTCTGTGTATATGATAAAAAATTTTCAACAACCTGCTGCTGTAAGAATCAAACATGCGCTTCTTCTTACATTACAAGTTTTTGCAGTTTTCTTTCCTATTAGCTTTTCTGATATTATATATTTTACTCAGAAGTGACCAACACTAACAAACACAAATATTCTATTTTTAGATTTTTGTTTATTTTTATAATCTCCTCCGTCTCTATTTCACAAAGTTACCATATTGAAGTATGGTTTTTTCGATCAGTGTTGACAACTTTGCGTTTAAGTTGAGACATAGCCACAGGATAGTGTTTTTTTAACGTCATATAGACAGTCGCAATTAATTTTTAATTAATATGCATTTGACAAATTTAGTTTAGAATTCTATTTAACTGAAACAAAAGTTAATAATAATTAGTTCAGTTATTTTTAAATATTTTCATTTTAACTGAGGTTTTTTCGAACTGAGAAATTTTTTCGTTGTGACCTTTTTTTTTTGTCTATTTATTCTCAACTATATATAGTATGGTTAAACTTAATAAAATCTGACAAGCGTGGTCTAAAAACAACGTATTTTAAGTATAGAAATTAACGTTTCAAGAAACACTCTGTGTTAATATACACCCAAAAGTGTACCTTGAAATAAAAATTTCAAAAAATGTAAAAAAAAAATTTTTATTTTGCAAACTTCAAATTTCTTGAAAATTTAAATAAAGACGATTTAAGTACGATTATAGACAATTATGTCTCACTTTAAACTAACCTCTTTTTTACATGTCTTTTCTGCAGAGATATATCATTTAAAATATAAATAGCAATTGTTTCAGGGTACACCACATTCCCCTACTTATATAGATTTTTTAAATATAAATATAAACAATTTTAATTTGTTTATTTTTGATTAAAATTATTTTTCCAGTTAGGTTTTTTTTTTCAAGAAATTGTTAAATTTTTTACGTTTTAAAGTAAATTTTGTGGTTTTATTTACTTTATATAAAAACGACCTTTGAAATCATTACAATATTTCGAAAATATGTATTTCGATAGCAAGGACAGACGTTTACGAAACACACAATGAAATCGTTTCGTGAAACTACATCCGCTACATCCACTGTAAAAAATAACACATGGTAATTGTTCCATAAAGCAGTCTTTCAGGAAGAAATTTAAAAAAAAAATATTTTGTTACAACAGTGATTTTCCAAATTTTTTAGATAAAAAAAATAAAGGGTTTTGTGCTACTGTCTTATAACCGAATAATTCTGCAGAATAGTGCCACTATACGGTATTCGGTCGAATAGTAAAAACATGCCAACCTAATAGTAACTAAATATTCGTAACACCTCTAAAAACAGGCATAAGGGATCTGAATTTCGGGATCGGCACCCCTAATATGAACCCTATGCTAAGGCGAACTATTTCTGGTAGTTCTGGTAGGTTTTTTGTTAAAGCTCTACCTATTTTGTAGGTTCTAGCTTTTCTAAAACTTCGGGTTCGGATGAGATCTTTAGCCAGATCGCTAGTATCAACCTAGCTAATATCGCACACCTAGTTCAAAAGTGACTTAACTCAAAATTTTAACTTTTCGGGTTTATTTGCTTAAACTATGAACAATACACTAGTTTATCTATAAAATTAATATCAGTGTATTTTGTTGTTGTTAACTGTTGCTAAAAAAACAGTTCTTTATGTTTCAATTGGTATAAAGTTGCAAATATTTCTTTTCGATTGTTGAAAAATTAAAAATTTTGAGTAGAGTCACTTTTGAACTAGGTGTGCGATATGTTTGATTTGCTTTATTTTTGTAAATATACGCAGGTTGAAAGCTCTTTATAAATTGAAAATTAAATTTCATATAATTTAGCATTTTTAATAAGAACTTCCCAAATCTTTGCAATTTCTACTATATTTTTTTTTTTTTTAATTTTTTTATGTATTAAATGTAATGCAATCAAATTTTTTAAGAAAATTTCAAAATTTTTCAAATAGTTTTAAATTTTGAAAGATGATAAAGATATTTTAACTCGGTTAATATAAACCACATAGTATAAGTAGAATTTTTCATAAAAAACATTTGTTCGATACGATTTAAAACTTTTAAATCACCATTCATGCATTATTTCATTCTTCTTTATTTCAAATAGTTTGAAAATTACAATTTTATTTCAACTTTTCTAACTTTTAAAATGCAAATCTCACCTTCAGTGAAAAATTCAATAATGTTTATTGAAAATTATAATTCATTCAAAATTTGTTTTTAAATTCACATAATTTTATTAAATTTTATGTATTAAGATATTTAGTACAATAATATGTGGTCAAATTTCGGATTTAATTGTATATAATTTAAAGGAATTTAAGCTAATATGATCCACGTAGATACAATTGTGTTCACCATTTTTGTATTTGATTAGTTATTGGCATGGTTGGTAACCGATTCGATTCGATGCGGGTATAGGTGAGGGTATCGCTATTTAAGAGTAAAGATATTTCAGTTATTTCGGTAATGGTATTTTAAGGATAATGTTATTTAAGTAATTCAGGTAATGTCAATGCATATCGGCCCCATGATGGCCGAATTCCAATGACTAGCTAGTTTATGATCAAGCTTTGGTAAAATATATACATACATATCTATTTATAGCCAATATTTTTTCTGATTTTGTCGGATTATTTCGTTAAAGGTATTTTAAGGATGACGGCATTTCAGTTATTTCGATAACGGTATTTTTGAGAGAAAAGTATTTCAGTTATTTCAGTAACGGTATTTTAAGGGTATTCGTATTTTAGTTATATCGGTAACGGTATTTTATGGATAACGGTATTTTAATTATTTCGGTAACGGTATTTTAAGGATAATGTTATTTAAGTAATACAGGTAATGTCAATGCATCATGGCCGAATGCCAATGACTAGCTAGTTTATGATCAAGTTTTGGTAAAATATATACATACATATCTATTTATAGCCAATATTTTTTCTGATTTTGTCGGATTATTTCGTTAAAGGTATTTTAAGGATGACGGCGTTTCAGTTCTTTCGATAACGGTATTTTTGAGATAAAAATATTAAGTTATTTCAGTAACGGTATTTTAAGGGTATTCGTATTTTAGTTATATCGGTAACGGTATTTTATGGATAACGGTATTTTAATTATTTCGGTAACGGTAGGGATAACGATAGTCAGTCGAAAGGGTTGTGAATCGATAACGGTATTTTAGCGGTATTGCCGGCCATCCTTGATTATTGGACACTATCTAACTACATATGTTACCATATCAATTTTTTTTACTCGGGAACATACAACATTGGATCTTGCGTGTATTAAAATCGACCCTATTTGCAAGACCACACTAAGATTGTGGTAATTTCGTTACTGAGTGTGTCATTCATAATAATCCCTTCTGCCCCCCAATCATCAAAAAGTATTAGCCAACAATCAGAGAAAAATTAATGACAGATAGGGTGGTCCAAAAAAAAAGTCGCCAAAATAAAAAGATGAAAGTTCGAATTTGCAATCTCCACAAGATTGCGCCTATTCCTAAATGTCGAAAAACTCCATTGTGCCAAGTTCTCGTTAAAATCGTTAACATTTAGAGCTCGCAGAAAAATTTAACTTTTAAGAATTAGTATTCTGTCTCGAGAAGTAGTTCTTACAAATTTAGGGGTTTGACTTTAAATTTAATACTTTCTTAATCTACTCAATGTACCTAAACTTTCCAATCTTTTTTTTTTATTAATTAATAATCATATAATTACAAATTATATCTTATTACCCTAACCGAGCACTAGCTATTATGGCTTTCGACGCGTTGTAGCGAAAACAGACCCCATGGTGGGAATCGAACCCACGACACCCGTACTGATAAGCCAGCACGCTGCCAACTAGCCTACCGGAGCGCACAACTTTCCAATCTAGTCTAAATTTATGTGCAGAATATTAATATGAAATCAAAATTCAAAAAAAAATTTAAAAGTTTTAAGTAATACCCGAGTAAAAATAATATTATATATTCTTATATAAAGTGATGCAGTTTTGTATAATTACTGCTTAATTAATAAGTCCCAAGTATGGAAAAATCCAAAACTTTAAATGTTAAATGTGTAAAGTTTCATCGACATTATACAATGGAATCGGAGGGGGGTGGTCAGGCATTAATGGGTTAAATATTTGGCAAATTTTTATTTGTTCTTAAAATTTCAAAATAAAAAAAAAATCATTAACTCTGAACTTACCGCTTAACCATTTTGTTGGTTATGCCTGAATTGTTTTCCTGTAGAGATCCAATATCGTCGGATTTATTATAATCCAGTTTTGAAAAAATCTTTATGCGACGGAAATTAATTTTGACTTGCGATATTTATTTACACGTTTAATTTTTCGGAGTTTTTCTAACACACGGTTTTACACAGTAAATTTTTTTTTTATTTTTTATTTAGATATTTTATCTATTACAACAAAAACAAGAAAAATTAACGAAAATGGAAAATGAAAAAAAGGTTAGAATTGAAGTTTTTTTTTTTTTTAACAACTGCACCCTAAAAATCAAAAAATTTGAACACCGTAATAAGAAAAATGAAGTGTGAAATTAAAAGAAATCTAATAGAAATACTTATTTATTTAACAATTTGTTAATAACAAAGAAATTTTATTTTTTTTCTTAGCAGAATTGTCTGTTCTTGTAATCATTTGTTGTTTATATGACGTCGTTTGTATCAAGAGTGAATGTACGTGTGTATGTATTTGAATATATGCATGAGAGTGTTTGTGAAGTTTAATGTTGGCTTAATCATGCATTCAAATACCAACCAAACGAATAAATTCACTCACTACACCCGCCCCCGCTAGATAAAAAGAAGCAGCAGCACTCTACAAAACTAACAACAACAAAGAACTCTACAAAGAAAATGACAATTATAATAATGATGATGATGATGTACATATTAATTTGATATTCTTTTTTTCTTTTTTTTTTTTTTGTTTTTTTGAAAACTAAATAATCAAAGAAATTCCTAAAGTATTTAATAATTTTTTCTTTTTTTTTCATTTTCCCTTTCGGCTTTTTTATTTTGTTTCTGCCAAAACACAAAAAAAAATCATTAAATGCAGTTTTTTTCCAATAGGGAAAAAAACCTTTTAATGGATTTTGTGTTTTTTTTTTGCTCAAGATTTTTTTTCAACTTTTATAGTTTTTCATTCTTCTTTTTACATATTTTTTATAATTTAATTATTTATCTTTCCAGCAAAAATATAACTTAAATTTTGTAATTACTTTTTATGTTGTTGTTTAATCGTTAATAGATTAATAAAACTTAAAATTTACAACTATAATAATTGATATTTCATTTTTTTTTTTGATTATAAAGAGAAAATATTATAAATTATATTACTTTTTATATTATAAAGAAAATTTTTAATTATGGGATTTCCTTCTTTTAAGAAACACTCATTTAAAGTACACTTTAATCATAACTTCAAGTTTATTTTAATAATGTTAATAAATTATTTTAAACAATAACTTTTTTGCTTCACTTTTTTTAACAAATTCGTAAAAAAAGAAAATACATCCACACCACCAAATGAATAAAATTGGACTGAAAAAGAGTTGTGCTTGGTGTTGCCAGGAGCCATTTTCAAGAAAAATCGTCTGAAATATCAAGTCCATATGGCATCACTGTGTGTCATATTTCACCAGATATGGTAACTTTTTAGGAAACCATTACAAATTGGAAATTGTAATAGACTACCAATGTTGTCAAACCTATTTTAAAGTTCATCGCCAATCATATATTTGTTTTATATATTTGCATTACTAAAAATAAACAAAAACAAACACTTTTTAGTTCTTGTTCGAAGTATAAGTCTAGATAATTGCATTATCTTTCCACACTATCGTCTGAAATAGTCATATTTGTTGGGGTATAGGCTAAACAACAACAACATTGACAAATGTTTGTTTTCAGTTACTTTTACAATTTGCAATTTTTCTTAGTATATTGTATTTATTTTTACATGTAGCAGCTCTTCCCAGAAAAGATGTTCATTTATGATGTAAATTTCAAAAATATTAATATCTTTTAATCATTTCCTATAAAAATGGAACGTCTACACTTTTGAAAAATGTGTATAAAAAATTATTCTCGTACACTCAGAAAATTAAGAAGGTAGAAATGAATAAAAATGACAAATGTGGTCAAAAAGGCGATGACTGTATATGTTTAAAAAATTTAGTAACCTAGTAGTCATTTTTAAATATTCATAAAACAACTACAATGTTAGAAAAAACGACTATCGAAGCGGTCAAAGACTGCATAAACCACAAAAACGATCAACAGAACAATAAAAACGACTACATAAGTTGTAAAAACTACTGTTATTTTTTCGGTATTTCAGAAATATTTTTTAATAAAAAAATATTTTTTTCTTTTAATTACAATAAAAAATTGTATTTCCTACCAACTATTTAAAACGCAAAGTTAAAATTCCAAACCGTATTTCACTTATGACGTTTTTATACATATTAGATACAATGAAATTTTCTTATTATTATTATTTGCAAACTATGTACATATCTATAGTAACAAATGTAAACTAAACGAGAATTTTGTAAAATTATTCTATTTTTAATTAATTATCAAAATTTAACTGTTTACTGCTAAATTACTTGTTTATTAATATACTAAAATAACTACTCGCAACAACTGTTACTGAAGTAGAGTATTTTTGGTTGGTTATTTTTTAAATGGCTGTCGAAATTAGTAGTTTTTAATTTTCGCATAGAAAAATGACTACAATAGCAGTTAAAAGAACTACTACTGTTTACTACCCAAATGACCTGCATTTAGTTACTGTAAGAATATTATGACAGTACATTAACTGATGGGCTGCATTTCAGAATGCTTATATTGTAATTTAAAAATCGTAGTCATGGGCGCTCTACTATTACTTAAAACTTTTTTTGAGTTTAAGTTTGCAATTATTAATTTAAAAAAAAATTCTGTCAACATCATCTGTGTGAAATTTTTTTAAATCTTGAATTTATGAACTTAAAAAAATTTAATTTTAGGCTGCTGAACACGAATATATTTTAACTCTGCCAAAGGGCTTTTGAAAATTCCTAAATGTATACATTTTCCATAAAATAATATGTAAAATTTTTGTAAATCTCATGTTCAATTAAAAAATGTAAACATATTCGAGTTTAGCATCCTAAAATTAGTTTGAAATGACGTATCACACTTTTAATTTAACAAAAAATAAATTTTTCCCAACTTTGGCAAAATATACATAAAAATTACAACCGTAAGAAAGTCTTATAAATATATAATTGTATACCATTTAATATGTAATTTAATTACAAGCTTAAAAAATAATTAAATTTATGTGTTTTAAAATTAAGTTTTAGGCGCAGGTTATATTATAATTTTTATATTTAAATTTCATAATTTTTTGAATTTGATCAGATTCTTAATTTTTTTTTAATAATTATAACTAAAGACGTATATTACATTTAAAAAATCTTGAAATTTACAAAATATAACAGATAATAAAAAATAAATAAATAATTAAAAATTAATAATAAATAGACAAAATAATAACAATTTGAATAAAATGCATAGTTAAATTTAATAAAATGCATTGGTTAAACAACAAAATAAGTATTAAATTTTCTTAACTGAGCTTGCTAGCAGAACAAAATTTTGTTCACTGAAAAAACAGTAAGCACTAACAATGGAATTTGTAAATACAAATACCCTCTTATTTATATTAAAATTTATTTCCAACAATTTTTTTTTTTTTTTGAAATGTTTATAATTTGTAGTTGTTCATATAAAAAATCTTTAAAAGCAAACATTTTAAATTACAAAAATATCAACAAAATTGTGTTTTGTATTTACAAATCCCCAAAATATTTTTTTTTTTTTGTTAAATTTATCTTTATTAATGCAATCTATCAAAAATTGATATTATTCATTACTTTTGGCTTTTACATTACAAATATAGGAGTGGTGAGAATTCAATAATTCCCCCACATAAAGTACATAATAATTAATTTAGTTTCTATTCATTATTTTCCTTCTTAAAAATAGTTTTGAGGTTTTTTTTATCAAAATTGTATTTATTAATTTGTTTGTAATTATACACACAGGCATATATACAAATGTATATATTATATATAATATTTACATATATAATTAACATATATATATAAGCACATATATACATATATATATTTTTTTTTTTTTCTTTTTCACAACAAATCCTGAGGAGCTTTTCTTTTAAGTCTGACAAAAGAAGCCGGGTTTGACATCAGTACTGTTGCTAATGGGTTGGGGTGGTGTTCGATTCTGGATTTATAGGATAGTAATTGTTTTTTGGGACTTTGATTGTTGGGACTTTGAGTTCTCTGTGAAGTTGGTTGTTTGTTATATACTGCGGAGCATTTGTGACTTTTCTGAGAATTTTTGATTGGAATCACTGTAGTATTTCAAGATTTGAGTTTGAAGCTGTACCCCACAGCTGAATGCCATATGTCCAGATTGGTTTTAGAATGCATTTGTATATCAATAACTTATTTTCGAGAGAAAGTTTTTATGAATTTCCAAACAATGTGTTAAATTAACGGACATATTTTGTCAGTTGTAGAGTGATCATCAATTTAACATTTAACCTCTGTTTTTGGTTCAGTGTATCAAGTATTTTATGTCTCGTTAGCTCAGTTTTTTAATGAAATACCTATTTTTAGACCACCTATTATTTGGTTTTGCATGTGTTTTTCCAATGTTAGCATTTTCGAGCGCAGTCCGGTTCACAAAGTACTAAAATATTAAAAATTCAGTGTTCTGACAAGGCTAGTACAACCGTCAAAAGTGCTTTACCAGCACTTTGCCATTTGAAAGTCGAAAAAATATCTTACAAACCGGAACGTATAAAATGCACTGTATTGATATATACAAAATTTTTGCACTTTTTATCCCACCATCTAGTACTTTCTAGCACTATTTTTTAACGATCTAGCCCTTTTTAACATTCTGGATATGACAACAATGGTCCAGCGGCAAGTTTTGAAGAAAAATCGTCGAAAAAATTACATCATGATCATTATCACTTTTTGTCATATTTTAGAAGATATGGTAGCTTTTTCTAAACCAATTGCAAATTTGGAATTGTAATAGAGTACCTGTAAACTTTAATAAATCTGGTAATCCTATAACATTTTGACAGCCTGATGATACCCATACACTAGGCAATATTCTTGTACAACATTTTCTTTTGCGTCAAACATCATTTTGACGTTTCTTGTATTTTGTTTTATAAATTTTTTCTTTTTCTATGTCGAATTCAGTGGGCCAAGTCGACGGGCGCAAAGCCGGCTAGGCGCCGCTGAATTTTTTTTATAGTTCAAGCCAGCCGTTACAACTAATCTGGCAGCCATATAATCTTTAATTATAAAAAATTAATAGTATGGTAACATTAAAATATATTTCATAAAGCTTTTTTGTAAAAAAAATATATTTTTGTTTTATATTCAAAATACCATTTTGTTAATTCATTCTGTGCACGCAGGTGTATCATTTACAAAAATTAGAGTAATATTTTGCTAAGTTTCCTGGTACAAAGAATTAATGACAATTTTGCCAAAACGCTTAGGTAAATGTTCGAGGTGATATATAAGTAAATAAGCCGAAGTTTTTTTTTGTATAATATTGCAACGCTTTCCAGGTTAAATAAACTATTTATTTTTGTAAATAAAAAATATTCCATTATATTGCAAATAATATTTTTATTTTAAATTAATAATTTATTTAGCAACAAATAACACTTTTTAAACTATATATAATTAAAAATACCTAGATGCAGTTAACCATGATGTGTTTTGGATACTTCTCAACATCTTGAGAAGTTCCCAAAATCTGCAAAGAAAATATTTTATAAAAATACACCATTTTTTTTTACGTGTGTTTTATGAAAAGTTCTTGCACATAATCTAGCAATAGAATTATTAAAAAAAAAAAAAAATACATCGGCTTCAGTCGACTAACAGCCGGCGCCGAGCATTTTTTTGCCAAGCCGGCGTCACCGATTTTGTTTTTTTGTCGGCTTGGACCTCTAATGATTAAATTAAAAAATATACAACAAAAAACCAGAATAAAAATTCTTCTACTTAATCAAAGTTTTGCAAAAAAAAATTTAACAAAAGATGTCTTATCAGCTATATCGCAATACTACTTTAGGTAATACCCTACAAGAAAGTCTGGATGAACTTATACAGGTAAAACATATGTTTTTTCAACTCGAAAACCACCTCCCTTAACAAATTTGTCTTCCACCAGTATGGACAAATTACTCCTGCTTTGGCATTTAAGGTTCTACTGCAATTTGATAAATGCATTAACAATGCCTTAAGTCAACGTGTTAAGGCCCGTGTAACATTTAAAGCCAACAAATTGAATACCTATCGTTTTTGCGACAATGTCTGGACTCTTATGCTAAATGAAGTGGAATTCCGTGAGGTGCATGAATTTGCCAAAGTGGATAAAGTGAAAATTGTAGCATGTGATGGTAAAAGTGGTGAATTCGCTTAATATATTGTACTTTAATTCAACAATTCATATTCAATGTGTTTGCCTGTTTGCATTATTGCTGAAAACGATGGTTTCATAGTTTTGTTTTTGGAACGAACACATGGAATGGAAACTTTATTCTAACGAAAAAAAAAAACAAATCATACTTTTAAGATTTTATAATAAATATATCAATTAAATGGAAAACAATAACCCACATCATACATAAAATTCAAGTTAACAAACGATGATGAAAATAAGTTATTAAGGTATGTATGCCTTAAACAAAATGTTTCCAAATTTTACAAAATTTAAGAAAAAATCTACGGCTTAAGTCTAGTTTAGGGGCCTCGCTCGGATTTATTTCAAATTTTCACCATTAGTAGAACTTTTAATGCTGAGCTCAAAAATACATTTTTTTTTTGTCGGCGACTCTCGGTTCCCGAGCTATGGACTTCCAAAGTTTGAATTTTGAATCTTTGCATCTTCACCATTTCTGATCGGATCAAAACAATATACATATCATTTGAAAGCTTATTAAAGCACCTTTCATTTGATATATAATACTTCTAATTCCATTAACCCGTTAAGCGTCAAATTAAAAAAGTCTGTTTTTTAACCGAATTTTTTAGACAAACCTCGTATTTTCTCAAAATTTGACTATTATAAAGGTACGATACAAATAATATTTATTTGCAGCTAAGATTTCAAGCTTTAATTTGATATATAATATTTCACTTTAACCCTTTTAACACCGTAGATATTAACATTTATATCGTTATTTAATTTTCTTCATTTTTGTACTTTTGTTCTTATATGTATATGTAAATTAATAACTTTGTTAAATTGCTAATTTTAGAAACAAATACACTTTTGTAAACACGCCGAAATTTCTGCAGCCCGGGGCGAAGCCTCAGCGAAGCCGAGAATTGGACTGATGGGAGTAAAAAAACCCCTAAGCCCGGCCGAAGGCCGGTTACACAGAAAAACTTTGCTCGGCATATGTATATATAAATTAATAACTTTGTTAAATTGCAATTTTTAGAAACAAATAGACTTTTGTAAATACGCCGAAATTTCTGCAGCCCGGGGCGAAGCCTCAGCGAAGCCGAGAATTCGACTGATGGGAGTAAAAAAACCCCTAAGCCCGGCCGAAGGCCGGTTACACAGAAAAACTTCAAACTAAAAAGTAAACTAGTAAACTAAAAGTAAAAAAGTAGTAAAAGAGTATAAAAAACTATAAGAGTAAGCGACTTGGTCGTAAGGGGAAATGTGTTACTACTCGTTACTTTTTTTTCAATGCATTCTTTATGTAAACTAACCACTTTAGTTAGCAAAACAACCCACTTTAACGACGATCGTTCATCTTAATATTAAGGTCTTTGAAGTAGTAGTTATTGCCACTTTTTTTCCCCCCAAACTTACCTATTTTAACTTTAATTTCGGTTTTTTTCTGAGCGAGGCCCGTAAACTACATTTGTTCCCCAACTTTAACCATTAATAACTTTTTTATTATAAGAGATATAGTAACACATTATACCTTAAATGAAAGCTTGTAAAATGGGCTATAATTTTCTATAAATTTTTTATTTACATATATAGACGTTTTTTTGAATAAACAGATATGTTATACAAAAAAACTAGAATAAAAAATGAAAAACTTAAAACTGGGCTGTAATGGGTTAATTTATGAGGACATGTTGTACCTCATTAGAAAGATATTTTAAAGAGCTTTCATATGACACCCATATTGTCGTGATCGAACTTGTACTTTTTGAGATAATCGTTAAAAACTATTCCAACTTTAATGCCCATTTCTGACGCAAGGGGGCGTCGCCGACAAAAAATTTTTTTTTGTTGAAATCAGCTCAAAAAGTACTATTCAGGGTAAAAAAAAAAAAAAAATCTGAGCGAGGCCCCTAAACTAGACTTGTTCCAAATCTACGAATTAAGTTTAACCAACCCTCGGTCATGCACATGTTCCGATAGTCACATACGTAGCAAATGTGTCTGGCCAGACACACTATGTATTTCAATACATTTATATGAAAAATATGCTATTTTATTATTCCATTTTTTTTTGTTCTTAGTACACGCTAAACCACCTAACCAGGAAAAAAAAAAATTAAAAAAGAAAAATTTTATTTTTGTGTTTAATTTCAAGCAAATAGTTGTTATAAAGTTCATTTCAATTAATTCTAAATTAAAAAGTCTTACAGAGCTTCAGGCAAGCAACTAAAACATGTATAATCTGATTTCGATTGTTGTAGGTATACCGGATTCGAGCACTTGGAACAAAAAAAAAAAACGAGTTAGTCGGCGAAACTTTTCTTCTCCCGATGTACAAAGCTGACAACTTTTTCTTTTTTGTAGAGTATCATTAATATCTACTCCGAAAGAATCTTTCAGGAATCCATATATAATGTACGGAAAGGAATATATATGAATGGCATGTTCCTCAATAATATTCGATATGCCGAAGACACCACCTTACTGGCTGATAGCATTTCTGGACTTCAAGATCTAGTTACACTGACTACATACAGTGAAGTACATATATGGCCTGAAGATAAATATCCGAAAAACGAAATATATGATTGTAAGCAGAAAAAGTAACCACAACATAACCACCTTAAGAATACAAAACTCCTATGTCGATAAAGTACAGAGCTTTAAGTATCTGGCGGTTACAATCAATGACCAGTGGGAGGGTTCAAAAGAAATAAATGCCGTATTGAAATGGCAAGAGAAGCATTTTTTAAATATAAGAAAGTTCTCACCAGCCATCACATTAACCTTGAAACAAAACTTAGATTCGTCAAAACATATGTATGGTCAGTACTCCTATATGCAACGGAGGTGTGGACTATTAAAGCAGTTGACGTAAAAAGACTGGAAGCCTTCGAAAAGTAGATCTACCGACGAATACTGAAAATACCATGGACCCACTTTATATCTAACAACGAAGTACTAAGGCAAGTACAATGCGATATAGAGCTCTTAGCCACTAAAAGATAAGAAAAACGGCATACTTGGGTCACATTATGAGAAACCCAAAACATAAGCTTCTACCAACCATTACGAAAGCTAATATTGAAGGTAGACATACTAGAGGAAGAAAAGAAACTACATGGCTTAATAACATACAAGAATGGAATCCGAGATGTGGGGAATCTCCTGAGCGAGAAATAGGGACGCTTTTGCAGAAATTATGAAAAATTTATGAAATTATTTATCATGCAATGTAATATAATCTACTTCAAGTGTATTGGTCGCTAAAAAACGAAACGGAAAACAAATTGGCAAATAAAGAAGAAGAAGAAGAAGAAGAGTATCAGCAGCACTTGAGCTAGGAACAACTACTGGAATTTGAAATCAAAAAGAAAAAGAGGAAAATAAGATGAAATGAAGGGCAAATGTTATATCAATCAAACTTCCATGGCCAAACGAGTGCTGTACTGTTTGCTGATGTGAATGTTGTTCATTCGTTTTTCAATATTTGGAAGAACCAATGTATCAGTTAACGTAGTGAGAAAATTTCTTCTAGCATTATTTTTATTGAGACCATCGACTTCTTTGCAAATACAAAATACAGCCAGTGCCATGATGTCCAACATGTTGCAGAAGAACACAAAAGCTCATCGTCTTGTTGGCCGCTTTTTAGTAAAATGTGTAACCATTTGGTCCATACAATTGACGCCAGCTTTATTTTCATTGTAAAAGAGAATTGCTTCGGGTTTCATTGCTTCCCCTTTACAATGTTTCCTATAATGGACTGTCGAAAGTAGGTTTACACATTTATTTTTTTTTTTTGGCACGTAGCTGCAAATTGAAAACAAATTTTCTTGGAATCTAAATAAAGATGACAGAACCGGACAGGAACGATCCATTCTCATTTTGTTAGGGATACATCTTTAATTGGACCGAATGGTACCAGCAAATGCAAGACCAATTTTTTACTATTTCATTAATTTTATTTATTTTAAAAAACCAACCGATACCATTGGGCCATATATAGTTGGTAGACCAACATTAAGAATCGTCTTCATTATATCACTTAAACCTATAAAACCTTAAATATCAGGTTTTCTATCAATATAAAACAGTTTGTATATAACAAGTTTAACTTACAAAAATTAAAGTAAAAAGTTTAAAAGAATTATTAAAGAATATGGCATAAACACACATGAAAAAAAGTATTGCAGTTAAAAATTAAATTTTAAATGATTTTGATTTGTAATTTTTGATAATGGAGTAGTATTTGAACCATATTTGGCCTTAAAGGCTTGGTTCTTAAATTTGAAATAAATAAAAAAAAAAAAAAAAAAATGAGAATTCAAATTATTCAAGTTCGAGGCCATACTCTATATTTCTTTATTAGAATATTGTCCTAACAAATAATCTATGGAGTTTTTGTTTTCAAATTTATTAATTGACCACTTTCAGATCAATTTCGGGAATTTTCTAGGTTCCCAACATCAGAACACGTTTTGAAAGAAGTGACAATCCCATGCAAAACATCAAACATTCATATAAACTAGTTTTCTCACTAAATGAGAACTAATATTATTTGTTAGGACAATATCCTAATAAAGAAATATAGAGTATGGCCTCGAACTTGAATAATTTTCATTTTCATTGCACAATTAAAGGTCGAAAAACATAATTTTTACTTTTAATAAAAATTATATCAAATTTGTAAAATGAAAATTTTTTGAAAATGTTTGAAAATTTTTTGCACATCAAATATCATTTACAGAAGCATATTCTACAAGTTTACAGTTGAATGTTTTTAAAGATAGATCAAACGATCTATTTACCCTTACCACGGTAAATAGTTCCAACACTTAGCTACACGAGCATGAAATGATCGTTCAAGAATAATATAATTTCTAATGGTATATAAAAGTCGAGGTTTCTTTCAGTGTTCTGGATTATAAAATGTCTATGTACATATTCAGGGCATTTAGAGACTATTACTTTATGATAGAATAATAGCAATCGAATTCGACCAAAACTATTAAAATTGCATTGCCAAAAAATCAAAAATATGCCTCGAAACATGATTGAGCAAGGCTTCAATTTGTAAACAAAACGTATTATTTTATTAAACAGTAAATTAAATCTATTGAAGTCATCCACACACTACATCCAGAATAAACTTCAATACAGTATAATAAGTTGGACATTAATAATGAATGTGCTATGCGTTTTCTAATAGAAAGTGGCAAATTTAGCAGATTTAGGCAATATAATCTACGCAGGGTAAAATTTATTTTGGAACTTAACCAGTCTATATGTCGACCGAATTCTAGATTGTTATCCATTAAAACACCTAGACTTGTCATAACTTCAACGAATACAATATGCTAGCCGTTAATTGCAATAGATACATCCACTTCAGAGTTATGAGGTTTAAAAAGCATAGCTTTTGTCTTGGTAGAGTTTATACTCAAATTACAATTTATCATCCAGGCAGAAATATATTAGATAATAGCAAATTCGTGTAATATTCGAAAACATCAATGCGCTGAAGATAATAAAATATTGAAAACGAAACGAAGATCCAAGACTTTAATAATACCTACTTTTAGCAAACATCACAGGTTAGTTAATTTTTTTTGAAAAATCTCGAGTACTTTCTATTTTTGTTTAAGAAAAAAAAAAAAAATTGCTTTGCTTTTGTCTCATCAAATGCAATGTCCGTCTAAGGTCAGATCATTCTTTAATTTTTAATTAAAGTTTCTGTATTTATATCTTGAGTTGATGATTTTACTGAATTTTGGAGATTATAAAGTTTGAAATAACCAAAATTTGTTTTCTAAATAAAAAAATATCCAAGCTTCTGAATTTTTTTTTAATATTTTTTATAAATATCTATAGTAACTACCGAAATGTAAAAAAAAAATATTTAAAAGTCGATTGGTAAAAAAAAACAACTAACTTTTTTTCGAATTCGTCCCACTAGTTTTTGCACGAGACTTTCATGCACTTTTCTGGCTACCGAATTCCATTCAGATTTGAACTCTTTTTACAGTTGACACTGTCATGCCTGTATTCTTTTTTATTTAATTGACCAATATTCTTCTATTTGACGTAGTTCTGGACAACAACAAAATCGATTTTGTTGTTGCTATACCATTCAATTGTGGCTTTTACATAATGACAACTGGCTAGGTCGGGCCAAAATAACGGTTTTTTAGTGTGAGATCTTACAAATGGTAACAGAAGCTTTTTTAAGCATTATTCTCTATAAATTTCAACATTTATTGTACCAGCTGTAAAGAAAGGACTTGATTTTCTCCCATAAGAACAAATTGCTTGCCAAACACGGTACTTTTTTTTTTGGAAATTTGGACTTAATTGAGATAATCGAAAAAACTGGTTTTTGTTACCTTTGACCTTGAATACCTCACGACGCAGACACGAGATTTTATGAGACTTTTGAGACAGTATTTAGAACACCAAAATAAAGCCATATACGAGTTTCCAGCCTATTACCTGGAATTCGGAGGTGAAACCCTAATTTGACTGGACTACCAAGTGAGTTGTGTTTTGCTTTGTCTATTATTAAATCAAATGCTTCTGGTCCAGATGGTTTACCATTAAGATTTATTAAGTTGATATTTCCACTTATTAATAGGCAGCTATTGTGTATTCTTAACAACGTTTTAACAAGTTCTGTATGAGAATTGGATATTAATCAGTTTTTGGCCAAAGTTGTTATTTGGATGTCTAATAGTAATCTTTGACCTTTTAAGACAAAGGCAATGATCTTTAAATCATCTACGGTTTGTAGTAAATATTAATATTATGATTAATGATGTTCTTGTGGAGTTTGTCGACACTATGAAATGCCTTGAGGTAATAATAGATTCTACTCTCAACTTAGGTCAACATATTAACTGTTTGTGTTCTCAAGTAAATTTCACTTTATTATGGCAACTATACGCCCTAAATCTTTATTTATTTTATTTTATTATACAATTTCAAACCAAGCCCTTAGGGCCAAATATGGCTCATATACAACTCACTAAAAAATACTAATATACAAATATTTAACAATAAATCAAATCTTAACATAAACTAAACAATTTTCAGAAACATTAAATGAAATGTATTTAAAAGTAAAAAAATAAAAATAGGTAGGTACAAACGTATATATATACTCCTCATTTGAACCCTATTAAAAATTTTCCCTAATGAATCCCAGTATATAAAGGGTGATTTTTTAAGAGCTTTCGGATTTGATTTAAAAAAAAAAACATAAAATTTAGAAAAATGTATGAAATCTTTATTTGAGTCGATAGAGCGATCTATATAATCCAATGTTTAAAAATGATTTCATGTAAATGTTGACCGCGGCTACGCCTCAAATGGTTCATACGCTGTGTCCAATTTCACGAATAAATTCATCAGTATTGGCTTCCAGTGCGTCAACCGTTGCGGGCTTGTCCCTTATAGACATGAGCCCTAACATAGCCCCACAAAAAATAGTCTAAATAGTCAATTGACCGGCCCCAAATGTGAAATAAACTGTTCACCAAACTCGCCTCTCAATTGGGCCATTGTTTCGCGTGCTGTGTGGCATGTGGCACCGTCTTGTTGAAACCCAAGTCCAGCTCTTCCATTTTGGGCAAAAAAAATTTGTAATCATCGCACGGTAGCGCTCGCCATTGACAGTAACGTTCCTGCATTCTTCGCCTTTGAAAAAGTACGGTCCAATGATGCCACCGGCCCACCACACCAAACAGTGCATTTTTCGGGATGCATTGACAGTTCTTGCAATGCTTCTGGCTGCGCTTCACACAAAATACTGCAATTTTGCATGTTCACGTATTCATTCAAGCAGAAATGAGCTTCGCCGCTGAACACAATTTTCCGATAAACAAGTGAATCTCCATCCAACTTTGCCAGCGCCCATTCATCAAAAGTTAGCCGTTGTGGTGTTTCGTGTGGTTTCAATTCTTTCTCCAGCTGTATTTTAAAAGGTTTTACACCCAAATGCTTCCGCAAAAGTTTCTACGTAGTGGAGTAACAGAGGCCCAATTGCTGCGAACGGCGCCGAATCGATAATTCACGGTCATCAACAACACTGGCGGATACAGCTGCGATATTTTCCTCTGTCCGCACTTTACGTATGGAGGTTTAATGATCAATAATGTAAATTTGATGCTAAATTTAGTCACAAGATTCCGAATAGCCGCCTCAGAAGGTCGCCCAAACTGACCATAAATTGAGAAGTGCACGATGCACTTTCTTAACCGAGCATGAATTTTGATAATAAAATTCAATAATCTGCAAGCGTTGTTCGTTTATAAGTCGATTCATGGTTAAATTATAGACCAAACTGAACATGTTTAACAGTAACATGTTACACGAAAACAGCTGAGCTTCCAAAAAGAAAGTTGCTAAAAAATCACCCTTTAATTGCGCGTTCAAATATCTAATATATCTAAAAAAAAAGTTTAAACATTGTTGCAGCAGGCATACTCTTTAAGTTTGGTTTTAAATACATTGACAGAAAAGTCAAAATGGCAAAGTAATAATGGCAAAGAATTTCAAATTTTAACTACCCTGTATTGAAAAGATCGTTGAAGAATTGATGTATTATGAAGAGAATACATCAATTGAGGGTTTCTTAAAGATATTGAAAAACAATTTGTTAAATAAGTTTTGGGACTTTAGCACATTTAATTACTATAAATGAAATTAATGTTTATCCCGATGAAAATAAATTTAAATAACAAATATGCAGGTGCTTGTGCAAATTTAAATGTAACTGACACTAATAGAAACCATATGATTTTCTATTGTTGATTTACTTGAATAAACGTCACTACATTGCTAGGTCTGTCAAAAAAACAGAGTAGTATTTGGAAGATGACAAAGCCAATTGTGACAATATTTTGTTGTTGTTTTTGTTTTTTCTTTGATATTTTAAATTTTGAATCTCGCTCCTAGACGAGGACAAGAAATTCTCATTGAGTTTGTGATTTAACATAACAAATATCTCTAGAAATTCTAATAACAAAGTCCCCTGAAGATTTCCTTAGGCAGGAATGAAATCCGGATAGGGACACGCCTACATCAGATTGATTCACAATTTGTTAAATAAGTTTTGGGACTTTAGCACATTTAATTACTATAAATGAAATTAATGTTTATCCCGATGAAAATAAATTTAAATAACAAATATGCAGGTGCTTGTGCAAATTTAAATGTAACTGACACTAATAGAAACCATATGATTTTCTATTGTTGATTTACTTGAATAAACGTCACTACATTGCTAGGTCTGTCAAAAAAACAGAGTAGTATTTGGAAGATGACAAAGCCAATTGTGACAATATTTTGTTGTTGTTTTTGTTTTTTCTTTGATATTTTAAATTTTGAATCTCGCTCCTAGACGAGGACAAGAAATTCTCATTGAGTTTGTGATTTAACATAACAAATATCTCTAGAAATTCTAATAACAAAGTCCCCTGAAGATTTCCTTAGGCAGGAATGAAATCCGGATAGGGACACGCCTACATCAGATTGATTCACAATTTGTTAAATAAGTTTTGGGACTTTAGCACATTTAATTACTATAAATGAAATTAATGTTTATCCCGATGAAAATAAATTTAAATAACAAATATGCAGGTGCTTGTGCAAATTTAAATGTAACTGACACTAATAGAAACCATATGATTTTCTATTGTTGATTTACTTGAATAAACGTCACTACATTGCTAGGTCTGTCAAAAAAACAGAGTAGTATTTGGAAGATGACAAAGCCAATTGTGACAATATTTTGTTGTTGTTTTTGTTTTTTCTTTGATATTTTAAATTTTGAATCTCGCTCCTAGACGAGGACAAGAAATTCTCATTGAGTTTGTGATTTAACATAACAAATATCTCTAGAAATTCTAATAACAAAGTCCCCTGAAGATTTCCTTAGGCAGGAATGAAATCCGGATAGGGACACGCCTACATCAGATTGATTCACAATTTGTTAAATAAGTTTTGGGACTTTAGCACATTTAATGACTATAAATGAAATTAATGTTTATCCCGATGAAAATAAATTTAAATAACAAATATGCAGGTGCTTGTGCAAATTTAAATGTAACTGACACTAATAGAAACCATATGATTTTCTATTGTTGATTTACTTGAATAAACGTCACTACATTGCTAGGTCTGTCAAAAAAACAGAGTAGTATTTGGAAGATGACAAAGCCAATTGTGACAATATTTTGTTGTTGTTTTTGTTTTTTCTTTGATATTTTAAATTTTGAATCTCGCTCCTAGACGAGGACAAGAAATTCTCATTGAGTTTGTGATTTAACATAACAAATATCTCTAGAAATTCTAATAACAAAGTCCCCTGAAGATTTCCTTAGGCAGGAATGAAATCCGGATAGGGACACGCCTACATCAGATTGATTCACAATTTGTTAAATAAGTTTTGGGACTTTAGCACATTTAATTACTATAAATGAAAATACAAAATGTTTTTATAAATATTCTGGACATTTAGTCCTAAAAACTTTATAAAAATGTATAAACAGTCGCCTGTGAATAAAACTTAAAATTGCATCCGAGAAAGTCTACTACATAATTTGAAACATGATCACGATATTTAAGGTTGTACACAAATCGAATAATTCGATTGAAAAAAAGATTGTATCTACGCATAAACCGACCCTTCACACTTGTAAAAACTTCAGCACAATACAACATATTGGACATAAATAATGCGGGCGCAATGCACATTTTAATATAAACGGGTAGATAAAGATTTAAAGAATATAATCGACGTAATGTTGAATTTATAGTAGAACACAACCAATTTATATGTTGATCAAAATTAAGACTCCCAGACATTTAATACATTCTGAAAAAACTCAGTTTTAACACTATTTATGTGCCATGATATCGAAATTTACGTCAGACCTAGGAGATTTAAAAATATTTGCCTTAGTTTTCAAAGAATTAATGCAAAGATTACAATGACATCCAATCTGAGATATCTAACATTAAAAAATGTATCGCTCGCTCCATAACATCAGAAAACTGACGCTCTCTAGAAAAAGAATATCAATATCATCCGCAAAAATAAAATCCTCACAAGAAAACCCTTCAACAATATTCATGATATCATTCATGTATAATAAAAATAGCAGCGGTCCAATCACAGAGCCCTGTGGAACACCACTTGTTACTGTCGACCAATCAGAAACAGACTTCTTGCAATGAACATTAGTGGCCGACCGAACAGTTCGGTTAAAAAACTATATTTTGTCGGTTTTTTGATATCTAGAGGCAATGATGACAAATTTTGGTATTGGAAACATTTTTGTTGAGCCGATTTAATTCGATTTTGTGTATAAAATTTAAGAGAAAAGCCGAAGTTTAGCTATAAAGTTAAAAGTTCGGCCGCCGAACTATTTTCAATTTGGCCGAACTTTCTGAGGCCGAACAGTGAATTCATTGCTTAACTACAGACTTTTTGACACTCAAAATAGCATCTAATCAGTCCAATAAACATTTTTCCATCCGCCAAATTTTTCCATAATGCTATAAAATACCGAATACAGACCAAATGCATTTTCTGGCCGAACTGTTCGGTCGGACACTAATGAACATATTTAAAGTCTTTCTGTTAAATAATAAAAAATCTGTATGCTGATTTGGAGAATTTAAATAAATTGCACAGTTTGCGAATTAAAATTGCGTGACTGATTCGATCAAAGGCTTTAGATAAATCGAGTGATAAAAAAATTCTTACATCATTTTTATCCAGAA
Organism: Delia radicum; assembly: GCA_021234595.1. Classification (NCBI taxonomy): domain Eukaryota; kingdom Metazoa; phylum Arthropoda; class Insecta; order Diptera; family Anthomyiidae; genus Delia; species Delia radicum. The sequence goes on along the minus strand of CM037851.1, from coordinate 315,952,372 downwards.
TTCTTCTAATTTAATCTGTAAGACCTACTAGTAGGGATGAGGTCTTATAACCATGTCGAAATCCTGACTGATAAGGACCAATTAAGTGGTTGTCATCCAAAAATTATACCATTTGTATTTTCGTAACATGTTCAACAATTATGGATAATATACATTAGAGCGACTTGGACTTTTTTAAGATGACATTTAAAATATTTCGGCTCCAGCTTTGACCTCTCGTGAGCTGGACCATTTTGAAAATGGGTCTATTTTTGCATGTTTTGTTAATTTGAGAATCTGTTTCCTTACCAATATATACAATATGGGTATCATGAGAAAGGTTTTTTAAGGCGCGTCAAACTGTGTATACAATTTGTCCAAGGACGATCATCCATGTCCTTTTTTTAAGGATATTCTGTAAAAAAAAAACGGTTTTTGAATTTTTTGTTCGGGGTTGTTTGTAATAAAAATGCCAAATTAACATATTTTAATCTTTAGTCGATTTAATTAAATACGGGTCTCAGCTTTTTTTGAAATTAGTGCTAGTTCGCGTTTTGACAAAAATGCAATGGGGTGGTAACTCTTCGTTTTAAATAGGGCAATATGGGTATCAAATTTTTTCTTTTGCCAAGTACATCATCTTTGTATGTAAATAATTTAGAATTTTGCAAATTAGATGCATTTTACACGGTGCTCTGGAATATATATAAATGCAATTTTGTGGTAACTCTAATATGATAGCGGATTTAGTTTCTAGATCATGTATGGATGAAAATAGGACTAAAGAAAGAAAAAAAAAATGATCCACTACTTTTTGGCGGCATATTTTTTTTGCAAATTAAATATTTTAGATGTCATCATAAAAAATACCAATGTTCATTTTGAGCGGGGTACACCTTGCACGAATTTCGCTTCCATACAACTTGAGTCGCTCTAATATACATAGGTACTATAGAGAGTAAGTTGTATTTACATATTTTGTTGTTTTGTCGGCTATCGATGTTCTGTTTATTGTTGAATGTTTTATGATTTCTTGTTTTTTAAGTATGTAGGGCAGGGGTGCCCAAGGCATATGCGCTTGGTGCTCATTTGTTTTTGTAAAAACACTTAGCTATAGGCTGTGTGTTTTAATACACATATAGAGCGCTCAGCACTAGCAATACGAAATACACAAACAACTTTGTCTTATTAGTTTTTTTGTCGTTCTTCACTGTATGCACGCAAGCGCAAAGCAACAACACTTTCGTATGCTTTGCTGGTAAACATTGAAATATTTTTTTCTTTTTTCATTGTATGTATTGGTTTTTACAACAAAAAATATTGAATAAAAATTAGTTTTTCTTTAAATGTATTGGTGTTTGCTCTTCCATAAGGAACTTTTGGGCACTCCTGATGTAGGGCATTTTTTGTTTGTTGATTTGTGTTGATAGTTGCAGTTGATGGATTTTACTGTTTGGCATGATGTTTCTTCGGTATGAGTTGGCATTGAGCATACGCTGCACATTGGAACTCTTTGCATGCATTTTTTGTGTGTCCAATTCTGTGACATGATTTACACTGCATTGATTTTGGAATATAATGGTCTACTTTGACGTTTTGGAAACCTATTTTAATTTCAGGTGGTAAGTTGTAAGTGTCGAAAGACAAAATGTGTAATGGACAGTTGACTTGTTTATCATCTATGATTTTTTTAATTTTTTGTACTTCCTTGACATGTTGGTCAGACAGACCTAAAGTTATGTCGGTTTCAGTTAAATCTTTTAATTCTGGGCAGAAGATTACACTTTTAACGGTATTGAGTTTATCATGGTATGAGCATGTAATATCGCAAATATTTGAGAGTTTTTTTTGCTTTGACTAATAATTCTGCTTGTCTTTTAGTTGTAGTTAAGATGAGTATGTTTCCATCACGTGTAAATTTTGCCATTTTCCTTTGACTTTCTGATATTATTCCATTTAGTGCTTTACTAAGTAGAAATATGTTAAAAGTATTTAGAGGTTTATCAATGTTTGTACTTTTCATGACAACGACTTTTGGAATATCTTTGGCATTTAATGAAGAGAATGATAGTTTAGGAAAATCAGATTCATTAATATATTTTTCTTTAACTTTTTTTCTGGGTGGGGAGGCATCGAATTCTCTGCTTCCACCCAGAGGTAGAGCACTGTTCATTTTGTTATATTTTCTTCAGTTTTTTTTCCGAGTTAAATGTGAGAAAATAGAGAGTAAAGAAAATGGGGGGAAAAATAATACTAATTTGGTTTAAGAGTAAAGAAATTCACTTAAGCGCACTTGTTTATATACGACTGTCGAAATCCTGACTGATAAGGACCAATTAAGTGGTTGTCATCCAAAAATTCTACCATTTGTATCTTCGTAACATGTTCAACAATTTTGGATAATATAATTCATTAATTGATACATTTTCGCTAATGGAAATACAATTAGTAATCAGAATTAGCAACTTTCCAATCGGAAGGAAATACAGAGCAATTGAGAATGTTATTAACTAAATGTAAAAATTGACGCTGAACATACGGGAAAGTAATTTTCAAAAATCTTAACGGCAAACCATCCGGACCAGATGATTTTTAAGATGTAATTTTTGAGAATGCAAAACATAATTCACCCAAATCAATAGCACGAAATGAAAAGCCGTTATCAGCGAAACTCAAATTAGAGTTAAAAGGGACGATGCCGTCAACTAATTTAAGTAGTTTGTTTTGCATTAATAAAAGATTTAAATAAAAAATTTTAATGAGCTTAAAACTAAAATCGAAAAGGCATCAACAAATTCTAAGGACTTTAAATATTATGGAGCAAACAAAATTTTCATAACCTCAAAACGCATCCTTCTATAAAATTTTTAGTTTTTCGGATTTAAAAGTATTTAATATGATTTCCTGCAAATAAGTAACCCTAAACCAAGCTAAATATGAAAAGATTTCTGCTTTCCGGCCAAAGATTCCTGTTTTCCAAAATAATCGCGGTTTTCCTTTTAAATCCTAATATATGAAAAAAATTGTTTGAGTGTATTTTTATACTTTTTGGTAGTGTAATATATATTTTAAAATGTTATAAATGCAATGAGATCAATAAATAGATGTAGCTTTTATTATTTAAGCAAAAATTGTAATTTTAATATTTTTAAATAGCTTGAAACTTTAAACCACCATAATTTTTGCGCCGTTAAAGATAAATGTTTTCGAATGATTAAACAACGGCGAACATACACACAAAAGCTTATTCGTGTCATACAAACAAATTGTTTGAAAATAGTTTACCTCAAAATGACGTACATTTTTGAAGTTCCCCTATCAATTTCTATTTAAATCTCATCGATTTCATGCAGGGATGGCAGGCAATACCGCTAAAATACCGTTATCGATTCAAAACCCTTTGAACTGACTATCGTTATCCCTAAAATACCGTAGTCGAAATAATTGAAATACCGTTATCCGTAGAAAGAAGTTACCCAAATAACTGAAGTACCGATATCCTTAAAATACCGTTGCCGAAAGAAGTAAAATAGCGTTATCGCTAAAATACCGTTACCGAAGTAATAGATATACCGTTATCTTTAAAATAGTAATACCTTTATTTTGTATTAATTTGTTTTATTGATTGAAGTCGAGATTAAAAAAAATAATCATATTTTCCAAAGTGTGATCCTAAACTTGCCACTAATTATAATTCCGTCATGATGGAGTTAAAAATATTGGTGTACATTAATATTACCGTTATCCTTGAAATACCGACACCGATAACCTTACCCTTAAAATACCGTTACCAAAATAAATGAAAAACCGTTATCCTTAAAATACCGTTACCGAAATAACTAAAATACCGTAACCAAAATAACTAAAATATCGTTATCGTTAAAAAACCATTACCGAAATAACTCAAATATCGTTACCCCTAAAATACCGTTACAGAAATAACAGAAAATAGCGTAACCTTTACCGATAGCCTCATCGAATAGGTTTCTATCCCTGATTTCATGATGTGCAAAAGATTTAATTGTTTTGAAGGCGCTAAATCAGTCTGTTATTATTGTTTATAGGATTTTTTAAATTTAGGGATTTATTCACAAACGTTAAGTGTTACACTGAACCAAAAACAGCGGTGAAATCAACTAAATCCCATGTTAAATTGATGAATGGGGTGATCACTATACAACCAACAAAACCTGTCCGTCATTTTAACAAATTGTTTATTAAATTTATTTTTTGACCTTTAACTATTCGTTGATTGTTATTTTGACGAAATATCGTCAAATCTATTAACAGAAATTAGTTATTTGAACAAATTTATTTAATCAAATTGAATAATTATTTTGTTGTTTTAACAATGCGCTTTATTCAATTTAACAATGCGCTTTATTTAATCTATTCATATTTTTGTCGATTTATTATTAATTCTTAATTTTATAATTCTTTATCTTTTATATTTTATAAATTGAAATTTTTAATAATATACGTCTTTAGTTAATATATTAAAAAAATAAGAATTTGATAAATTATAAAAATAATAATACTAAAAATTATAACGAAGTACGTACAAGAGTATTCAAATTACTCGGGTTTGGTTTTGTTCGAGTAAACGAGTTACTCAATTTTGAGGTTTTCAACTTACTCGATTAATCGAGTAAGTTCTTAAAATTACTCGAGTAACTCGAATAATTTCAATAGCTTTATTTCATTAATTTTTACTTAAAAATACATAAACAAAAACAATAATTGTGAAAGGCGTGGTAGAGAAGAATGAGTGTATTTTCTAAAATTATAACTGCATTGCAAATTTTGAATTTTCTGAATCAGACTGCGCAGTTTCTGGTATTGAACCTTCGTCAGTGACCCAGTTTTTTTTGAATAATGTAATATGTAATATATGTTATGTTTTTATTTGTTCGATTGCGTCTATATGAAATTTTCTGTGCAATAACTGACCGTGGTATAGATAAACTGATTTCTAGTGCCACATGTACTCGCACTACACGTTAGACAGAGCGCTTTAGCTCACTGATCTATCGTCAGGTCAAGTTTTGTTGTGATTAAAACTAGTTTTATTCAATACACGGTGTTTTTGTTCTTGCATACATAATCTCAGAAGTACAACTCCAATAACACAACAGTTCTATTTTTAGAAACTTACCTCACTCTAATTTCCACTGTTTTCCCATATGTTGTAAGTGATGCCAACAATAATACAAAATCAGGAGTTCCGAAATGTTTTTTTTTATCAAAATTTTATAAAAACGTTAGTTAATATTATTAATTGCAAATTAAAAATAATTTCTAAAATAGTATATTATTAAGGTGTTTGACTTTTTAGAGTTTTTTTCTTTCGTTTTCACAAATTTTGACATTGAGAACACATGAGGGATATAACTTTTATAATTTTTTTTTGCAAATATTAAAAAGATTTCGAATCAAATATGTTAAAGTTTTGGCATCATTTAATGAGTACAAGTATTTAAATAATTTGTTTAAAAACTTAACCTTAAATTTCCTTTTGATAGGATGTGGTAACGAAAATCTGAGTACGCAGTTTAACTACATGTGGTAGCCTGTTTAACATGCATATCGATTTTCTCATGTGAGCCAAAAAATATTGAAATTTGTCTTAAGGTACGATCAAATTATTCAAATATTTGACAAAAAACATGAAATATTTCTTTGCCGTAATCTGAACACAAAATATTTTTGTGTGTCAAACAGCAAATCTGCTGATTTTGGTCAAATATTTGACAAACTTAACCATAGTGTGAACATTAGATATCAAATATTTTCTTCTGATTTGAGCAAATATTTAATCGATCTTACAAAAAAAAAAAAAAATGTAAGAACAAACAATGGCAAATAACAGGTGGTAAAAAACTGAAATGTAAATAGATATTAAAAAGCGAAATTTGATGATACAATATTTTGAGAAATTTTGTTTAATAAAATATTGTTAAATGGATAAATATGCAGTTTTAAATCAAATTAAAATTTAAAAACAAAACAAATTCACAATTAAAAATGTTCGGGTCAATTGCTATGGGATTCGTTAAGCTACAATTTTCAAACCATACATGAGACTAATTAATTAAATGGACTAATTATTTGGTGATTTCATTACAATTTAATTGATATCTATTGTAATGAAATTATTTTCATTACCATTTGTTTAATTAATGATAATGAATTTCATTGATTTGATTTCATTGACTAATGGTAATGATTTCAAATTTCATTACCATTAGTAATTAAATTAAAGGAAGAAATGAATTAATTAAAGAAAGAAAATTTGCAATTGACTGAATGCCAATATTCTAGGTTTGGGAAATATTCCGAAAGATTATTTTTTTATGAAAAACAATTATTTTTTTTACCCAAAAAAGTACGTGAAAATAAAAATTTAATCACTCAGATAATGGATTGGAACATTGGTCCAAAATGGAACGATATGGAATGAAACGGGGAACGATTGGAATCGGAGCACTGTACACAATTGTGTTGTCGTACGTGAAAATAAAAATTTAATCATTCCGATAACAGAATGGAACATTGGACCAAAATGGAACGATTTGGAATGAAATGGGGAATGATTGGAATCGGAACACTGTACACATTTGTGTTGTCGGATTGGCGCTGTCTGTTAAGGTTTGTAAAAGTTTTGTTCATTTTGCGATATCATGCTTAGTTTTCGAGATACAAGCCATTTTACAAAATGGCGATATTTTAAAATGTCCAGTATCTCCAAAACTAAGCGAGATAGACCAAAACGGACAAAATATTTGCTCCAAAGAGTATTAATATACCCTTATAACATAAATAGGCTAGGTCCGAGAGAGATCCCGAGTGATCAATTTTTTAAAAAAACAATTAGTTTTTCGATTAAATAAATCTATGTTTTTTTAACTTTGATTAAATAAATATTTAATACAAATATTTGTTTCAATCTGAACGCTCGACAAATATTTTTTCGTTTATTTTATTTGACACTATTTGAGAGCTGTTTGAACAAACAAAAACCATCAAATATATATATATATATATTTCAGAAAAAATAATTATGGATTTTTGAGATATTCCCAAAAAAAAGAAAACTTTTCCATTTTGTTATCCTTTTCGCGTAGAAAAACTTTTGTGCAACACTGTTTAAAGAAGAGGATCTGATCTTTCAAATGACACCACGTTTGACAATTCAATTACACATGACAATTTCTTGCACATATATTAAAAACCGCAAAATTTGAACATCGACTAATCCTGAACTATTACGATTTTTGAAAAAATAAAAACCACGAAAACTTCATATTCATATTAACTAAAAAAATGTTTACAGCTAGTTTTACTAAAATCCGAAGAGGTAAAGTTGAAAATCTCGTTTTTTGTGCCCATTATTTTTGAAATGTCCCTGCACACAGAGAAATAAAGTGTCAACCGAATTTAATAGTGTATATTAATGGTAACAACTCATAAATTCAATTAGTACAATGATATTTACATTAGTTTTCTAAAGATTTTGGGTGTTGCAACTAAAATTTAGTTGAATTAGCCGTACTTTGTTGAGAAAACTAATGTTAAGTTAAGCCAACCGTCTGAAATCGGTAATAACTGAATTTGAGTCGCAGTACCTCAGACCTTCAATCCTATCTACTCTTTTGCAGATGACAGCAACATTTGTCATTCATTTTCATTCGATCACATACCAAGCTCTTTGGAGATAGAGGGCATGCGGCAGAACATGAATGACACACTCAATCAAGACCTTTCTACAATCTCCGAGTGGGGTCGCGCGAATAAGGTCGATTTTAATGCACGCAAGACCCAATGTTGTATGTTAACCCACAGACGGGCTGTGGAAGTAACATTGTCATCTGTATCGGATACTCTTGATGTTCTGGGCATGAGAATACAGTGTGATGTCCGTTGGAATAAGCACGTATTTCAAGTGTCGAAAGAGGCATTCAAGTGTCTCGGTTTTCTAAAACGGTGCAAGACTTACTTCACTCTATCCGATCTCCTTACTATTTATACCAGCTATATCCGGCCAAAAATGGAATACAACTCTCATATATGGGCAGGGGCTCCACTGTCTATTCTGAAGCTTCTGGACCGTATTCAGGGGAGGGCGGTGAAGCTTATCAATGACAGTAGTGTATCCAACTCTATTGATTCATTGGAGCATCGTCGGAATGTGGGTTGTGTGACACTTTTCTATCGATATTACCATGGGAGGTGCTCATCTGAGATAAGTGAACTTATTCCTCGAGCCCGAGTTTTTATTCGTAATACTCGCTTATCTAGTAGAGCACATCCGTTTGTAGTTGATTGTCTTTTGTTTCGCACAACGCATTACAGAGAAAATTCGTTTTTAAGTCGAACGATTCGTATGTAGAACAAACTTCCCGCAGAAGTCTTCCCTGTTACTTACAATTTAGAAAAAATTTAAATCAAATATCCACAAACACTACTCCCTCTTTCCTCCTTCCCATACCCTATTTTCCTGATCAAAACAATGCACTGCATTAGTATGGGGCATCCCCTGAGTATTGGTAAAATTAAAAACAAAAAAAGTAATCGAATTTCTGTTAGCAAATAGCTAAATTGTTCTCTGTGTGTGTAATAATGTTTGTAATTGTTCAAAAATATTTGAAAAATAATTTTATTTTTAGGCATTGGTCTTGGTGTGGAAGGTTTTGGTTCTAAATCGTTTCACTCATATCGCGGTAGCACGTAAAAAGTTATACCCCTACTTAATAAATATGATATGTAAATTAAAATTGTTACTGACATATTGCTTTATATTTTATTAAAACTATTTAAAAAATACAAAACAATTTAATTTTTTTATAAAAAATATACTGAACTAGTACATATTTTGATTTACTCGAATAACTCGATTAATTGACCAAAATTGTTAGAGTTATTCTATACTCGAAATTGTCCATTTTAATTTACTCGAACAATTTTTTGATTAAAATTCATTGATTAATCGAGTAATGGTTAACCGATTGAATACCCTAGTGCGTACCCAAAACCCAATTTTTAAAAACACATGAAACATTACATTTACAAAACACATTAATTTATTTAGTATTTAAATTAATAATTAATTACATTTTTTACATTTTTATTAATAGTTTTCTTCACTATTATAGATGATGATGACTTATATAAAACAATAAAGTAATGACAGTAATAAAATTTTACAATTTACATAAAACAGTATGAAATTACATTAATTTATTTAAAAATAATTAATAAAGACACACTTAACGCAGTAACAAAACGCTGCTTACATGCAAGTAGGTTTGTAAGGGAGTAAGCACAAAAGAATCCCTTACAAACCTGTTTACATATGCCATGATTTTTATATGGCGAATTCCCACTTGGAAGCATTACTTTTGGGGCATAATAAGCGCGGATTTTAGCGGAAAAATCTGTTATTTCATGGCTTTCAGTAAAATCATATTTCATGTCTACATTATTACGATTAAAAGTAATAATATGAATAATATGTACATAATTTATTTTACATAAAATTCTACAGATATTAATTATTTCTTGGTAAAATTTTTGACACAAAATATAATCATTTTATTTTTATTTACCGCTCCACATGCTAGCTTAGCTCTTCAGAAACAGTTAAATGACTAATTATTTTTTATTACATACTCGAAAATACCAAACACAATCGGAAATCACTCGGGAAAATTGGTACAGATCGTTTATAATACACGATATGAAACTTTCTGCATTACAACCTACATCCTTATAAGGGATTAGGGTAAGCTGCTTACAACCTGCATCCTGGTTACTGAAAACAGTAAGCTCAAAATTTTTGTTTGTTTATTTTTATACGAAAATTATTCGTCTCTTTTGCTGTTTCTCAGTATTATAAAGGGTCCGCCAAATAACTTTTTTTTTTTGAAAATGCTATAAAAAAAATGTACTTAATATTTTCTCAAATTTCTTTTTTTATTTGAAAGTACAATCCTTCCGGTTAATAATGGAAAATAATTGCATTCAAATGGCTGCCTCGGCTGGCCATGCAGTAGCCTACACGATCGGTCCAATTTTTAAGCACATTATCGATTGTGTGCAGCTGTATTTCACCAATGGCTTCACGAATATTGTCCTTTAAAGCGTCAATTGCCTCTGGCTTGTTGGCGTAACACTTATCTTTGACGGCAGCCCACAAATAATAGTCCAACGGTGTCAAATCGCAGCTCCGAGGTGGCCAAACGACATCAGCTCTGCTGCTGATAATGCGATCTTCAAAAACAGGGCGCAAAACATCGAGTGTAGCTTCGGCTGTGTGGCACGTAGCGCCGTCCTGTTGAAACCAAATGTTGCCTATATCCTCCTCTTCAATTTTTGTGAACAAAAATCCGTTCAACATGGCCCGATAACGATCGCCATTGACTGTAACGGCTACTCCTTCACACATTCTGCAACATTACCATGATTTTCAAAGTAATGTCGCAATATTTCCCAGCGTTGTTCAAGCGTATACACAACCATATTCGTTCAGCGGAAGGATAAAACTAATTATCTGTCAAATCAGACATGAGCTAAGTATTACCATTCACGAAATAAGCACTAGTTGAAAAAAAAAACGTTATATGGCGGACCCTTTGTAATAGTAAGCACTTAGATCAGCGCATTTATAATATCCTGCTTCTAAACTTACGAACATTTTTTACTGGGTAACTAGCCACTATAATTCACTGAATTTAATCACAATTCTTTTGTAAAAACCCATGTCACATTAATTTTTCCAACTTTTACAAATGGCTCTCACACACTAACGCCAGTAATGACGCCACAAGACTAAAAGCCCTCCAAATTGACTGCCTTTTTTTTTATAATTTTTTGTGGAATTAACAAATGGAATTTTGTTATTTAAATGACAAAAATTTGTCAAATCGAGAACTGCTTCGTAAAACGATAAAATTTGTTGGGTTTTACAAAAAACTAACATCAATTTGAATAAAACAATTGTTGTTTTAACAATAAAGTTTGTCAAAAGTTAACAAAAATTGTATGTTGATTTCACTTATGACTTTTGGTTCAGTGTATTGAATTTATTTAATACGCCTTTTGTTTTCTTAAACGTTTGTGAATAAACACCTTAATATTTTGCTTTTAATTAAATATATTTCTTAAAGTGTGTTAATTAAATTAACATCTGTCACGAGACTTTATTTGCGTATTTCTATTGATCTTTAATAAGAGAAAGGCAAAAAATTACCGATTTCAAAAACTTGCCAATGGAATAAATTAAGATTTTATGGATCTATCGTAAATAATATTAATATCTATTAAGATATTGGATTACTGAACATAAATATTATTACGCTAATTTATTTAAAATCTTTGTATACTGGTATTTTTTATGATTTTTTTACATTTATTTTATACAAATTAGAAAAAAGACAGACTACGAAAAACGTCACGAATTGTATGACTCAAATATAACGAAAATTCCCTTGGGTGACGATCAAGGTCCCCTTTAGGTTAAGTAATGTTAATAGGGATGAGCCAGTAATGAAGTCTTAACCAGCGCCCATAGAGACGCAGAAAGGTCCATTATGATTCCCCTTGTCCTTCTTCCTCTTCGAGACAATGCATCCAATCATGCATTCCAATTAGAAGTCCTGATGTCAACAAAGTCCAGGAATTCCTTCCGCAATTATCATTGAGGTCCTGAATATTAAATCTTTCGTATTTTTTGCTAAATTTAGCAACACATGTCGGCTGAACTGTAGTAAAATGAAATTAGTAAACTGCAATTTAAAATTAATTTGCTAAAATCAGGACTGTCATTACGTATCTTTTTTAACCATAGTCATCTTGGCGATACTTAGAAACGTTACCACTTTTGTTTTGCTTTATGTATGTCTATCATTATCGTGTCGTGTATCGTTTTCATTTGACGTTTGAAAAATGTCAAAAGTAAAAGAGAATGACATTTGTTAGTAAGTATATTTTGTTTTTATGGTGTTAGAAAATGTTGAATGTATAATTTTAGGTACGTTTCACAAACGCAATTGGAACATTTGTTAGCCTTTATGGAAAATAACCCATCGTTGGCAAAATACTACTTACCTAAATCCACCCAAGGTAGGTATGAACTAAGTAGCCTGTGGAATAAGCTGAAGGATGAATTAAACGCCCTAGGATTCCCCAATAAATCCGTACAGGAATGGAGAAGAGTGAGTATTTCTACATCACTGTTTATAAATATTATATTTAATTTACATTTTTGTTTTAGTATTGGACGGAATATAAATATAAAAATAAATATAAAGTACATTGAGCCATGCTTAGTCCAAAATCGTTTCCTGAAAGCCACTGATATCCACCTGAACCTAGAGTTTCCAAAGTGGTGCAATATACGTTGAACGCTTTCCATTTTTTAAACAAACAGTGTCTAAAATATATTTGAAAGCATCTTTATTTAATTTGAATCGTTGAATAAAGCTATATAAAAAAAATATAAATTAATATAAATACAAAATTTTAAAATGTTCTTACCTCTTTGATGGAAGTGAAAATGGGTCGGATTCATCTCTTAAAAATCTCCTTTTTATACGCAACTGTTTTTTCCTCCTCTTCAATATTTATTGTTGAAAAAATTAAAACACTGCGACGAAACATATTTATTTATTAACATATAATAATTTTAATACCAAAACGACAATGAATTCATTGTCGTCTAGATATGCTTAAAAAAGGCGCGACTATCACTCTTTTTTAACATGTTTATATTTTATATAAAGCTTAATACCTATCGCCAAAACGATAATCGTTTTATCGACATTCTTACATAAAGCAATGGTATCGCTGAAACGATGTCATTGAGTGACAGTGGTCTTACATAATTCAGGTCCAGCAAAAAAATTTGCTTAATTTTGTACATCCAATAGAACTTCACAGAATAAAAATTAAAAATGTAAAATAAAACGACTTTGTTTTTCAATCCTTTACATCCTAATAGATGAACATTATTTTAATTTTAACTCTAACTCAAAAAAATCTTCAGTAATTAATTGTAATAAAATTAATAAGGATTGTCATTATATGGCGGTTACAGACACTTTACCCCAGAACAATTGAAAAACTTGACCCCAGAACAATTGAAAAACTTAACATACACTAAAGAATGTGAATAAAGCGCATCATAATGTGATAATTACTTGTGAAAAAGAGATAACAATAGGATCAAAAAGAGGAATCATTCTAGTTGAGAAATAAATTGTTCATAGGTATTAGTTAACTCTGTCTCTTCTGATTAAAACAATGCATTGTGAATGCTGTGATTGATAAAACATCACCTAGCCACACTAATCATGGTGTCTGTCGCCCGTGGCTCAACTCGCTAAGAGGTAATGCTACGAGTCATAGCCTGATGTATGGCTGTGGGTTTGAAACTCACTACGACACAAAGTAAAAAGTTTTTCATATAGAGCAATTTACGTTGTCCCTCGAAGGGGGGCGAAACAGCGGCAGTCTGGCATACCCATTGTGTCCGTTAAATGTTTTAATAAAAATATTTCTTAATGTAAAAATCTAACTTTACCCCATAAAAAATTTTATTTGTTTAAAATATATAACTATATATATTTTTTGTCATAAGCAAAATATTTGGCTTTCAAAAATTAGTAAAATAGTTTTCTAAAATCGGCAACAAAAATGAGTACAAAATTCAGTAACTTGTAAAATGTGAATATTTTACTAAAAATTTTACTAAAATAAAAAATTGTACTAAAAATTAGACTGCCGCAGTTTCGTACCCTCCAAGGACTCGTCAGTGGTTAATTTATGTGTCAATTGAACAAAGTATTTTAAATTAGTAAAAATTAGTAAAGTGCGATTGGAACCTTTTTGTACTAACTTTTTTTTCTGCGTGTAATTACCGTTTAAATAACTAAAAATGATACAAAAAAGAATGAAGTTGAAATACCTGGGAAGTTATAAAATTTTGCTGGTAAATGTTGTCGAGTACAAAAAGAATCTGTTTTTTAAATTTGCCAATAACCTCCAAAATCTTGAGTTACGGATAAAAACCGCGTTTTCGGACTTATAAGTCAGTATCTTAGTTGAATATCATCCGATTTTAAGTTTCTCAGCAGATTTAGAAAGAAGAAAGGTATACCTTTCGAATGGTATATATTTTGTTTAAGTTACCTTGAGAAATCTGTGGGGATTTCTCCAGCAAACACATTTTTTCTTTAATTTTTTCGCCATTTTTTAAATTTGGAGAAGTTTTTACAAAGTGTTTTGTAAAGGAGCCGTACTATATATGAATATATTAACAAAGCAAATTTATTTATGAGTTATTCAACTTTTTATTAACACAAAATATTTGCAAAAAATACAATTTTTGGCCATTCCACTGAAAAATGTTTGCTTGACGGTTTTATTTTTAATTCAGCATCCCGTTGAAGTGTCCAACAATATTCTGAAATAATTTTTATGTTATTTTTTCAACTCAAAACGTGCAACAATTTCTTGGTGAAAATATTCGCCTTGTCCATCGCTGAACTGGCCCAAGTTTTCTGGGAAGAAGTTTAAATGTAAATGCAGAAATGAATTTTTATGGACAATTTGCAGCCCATTTCGCCATACGCACTTAAAAACTCATTAACAACCGCTACAAAGTCGTCGCTTTTGCGATTACGTCGCTTCTGGATTTAAAGATACAACATTTTAGTTATACTCGAGTTGAATTCTAGTCGATATAATGTAGCAATTTACTCTACTAAAATCAGAAAAAACTTTTGCTAAATATTTGTAGACAAAATACAGCAAACATTATTACTATAATTAGCTGAAATTTAGTTAAATGCAAATCACAATTTATATTGCTAAATATAAGAGAAATATTTTTAAAAAAAAATTGTAGATTGCTGATTTCGGAAGGTCAAATTTTTTGTCGCATAAAAGAAATGTTAAGAAACTTTGAAAACTTCACATTTTTTTGGTGAATCTACTAATATTTAGCAATTTTTTTTCTGATTTTAAGAGATTAATTTGTAACTTTCAATTAACTAAAATTTAACTAAAATATCAATAGTTTTTTGTATACTCGACAGATTTATCTTTGCTATTCGTATCTTACTAATATTTGGCAAATTAAGCTGGTAATTTTAGCAGATTTTTCTGCAATCTCATTTTTAACAAATTTTTAGTAGTTTTAGCAGAAATGTTATTGAATATTAAAAGGTATTTTATTGATCTTGTAAGAATCTTGAAAATTTTTCTTTTTTATTATCAAACTTTATTAAAGTTACTTTAATCCATGCGATTAATGCTTTTAACATAACTTCACTCAGGGAAAACGCTTCATCAAATTTATGAAAAACTTCATAAATATTAAGAAAAACTTCATTGATTTTCCTCCAATGTAATATTTCATAAATATGATGAAGCTGCTTCATAAAAGTTCAAATTGATGACAAGCTTTATCATATTTATGAAATGTTTCATAAATATAAAAAAGTTTCATAGTCTTTCATGAAATGGTTCATTAATGTTATAAGACGCTTTATAAATATGACGATGCAAATTCATGAATTTTTATGAAATGAGAAATTTTTTTTGGTAACGTACAAACACAATAGAGGCTACAGCCAATTACGAAAATTTATTTTTATTATATTATTTTTAAAACCCAATATTTTTGCACCTGCAATTCAGAATATATCATAAAACTCAGACTTTCAAATTGAAATTCAGAAAATATCAAATATCAAATATATTTTTATTAAAATAAATTAAGTTAAGAATTTCATTTGGAATTTGAAAACATTAATTGAGGTTAAGAATTTCCATTTTCACTGAAATTTATAGAAATTAAATTTATATTCACATAATTCCATGTGCAATTTGGAGCACATCTGATTAGAATTTTTGACATTCAATTGATGTTATGATAGTTTCTGAATTTTTAATAGAAAATGTAAATAAATTTTTTTTTTTGATTTCAAATGAAAATTCTAAATTTCTATTGATGATTTCTAAATCTTAATTACAAATTCTTAGTTTTAATTGAAATAAAAAAATAATATGTTCACTCTGTTTATGAAATTATGAAGATTTATGACATATATATTTATGATAACTATGAAAACTTCATAAATATGATGAATAATTGATGAAAAACGATGCATGAAAGAGTTTCATCAATATGAAGAAACATTTTTCTCCGAGTGTTGGTTTCAATTTATTGACAATAACACAATTTGAAAATATGATTTCTGGAAGAAATTAGTAAATCATCAAAGTTTAGCAGAAATTAAAAACAAAATCTGTTATGCAAATACAACTCCGATGTGGTGCAATTCCCAAAGTAATAAGAACACCAAGAAACCTAATTTAAGTCCCTAAAATCAGTAAATCTCCAAAAAATTTTGCAGAAAATAATTTAATTAAGTTATGCTGATATAACTCAAATGTGGTCAAATTCATGAAATGTTCACAATTGCTGTAAACTAACACAATTTTTTGTATAATCAAAAACTGCAGTTTTAATGAAATTTTTTCACTAAACTAATGAAGTTTTCTCTGAATATCATTATAAAAAAAACTTCATAGTTTAAATGGAACTATTTTTAATGAAACTTTTTCAATAATCGTATGAAATTTTTAATAAATAAAATGAAAGTTTTCATTAAATTTAATGAGAAACTGCATTAATTTAACGAAAAGTTTCAATGGACGAATTCCAGTGACAGTTCATAGATCTAATGCAAAAATTCATTGATATTCATGCGTATAATTCTTTCAGTGTATATAAAAAACTTACCGAACCGAATATTTTAAAACAAAAAACTGAAAATTAAACAGAATAGGTTTTCAAAAATTTTATTTGGTTTCATAAATAAATTTACAATTTTAATCGGAGAAAAAATGGTTAAACATTTATTTGTGTCAAAAAAGTGCTACAAAAAACCAAATAATTTTAAAAAAGTGCTATATAGCATCTAGCACTTTTTTTTATAAATTGTGACTGCTATATCACAGAAAAAGTGCTAGATCTAGCATCTATTATGCTAAAATGGCAACCCTGCATGTAGAAACAAAACAATAAAAAAAAATGAACATAAAACGACTACATAAGTTGTAAAAACAACTGCTTTTAACAGTTATTTTTTTGGTATTCAGTTATTTTTCTTTTAATTACAATAAAAATTTTTATTTCATATATCGAGGGCTTATATTCAATACCGTCTATCTACATTTTCACGAATTTTTTTTTTTATGCCAAACTCATCTCTGACCCCATCTGCATGTAATTTAAAAATTTCAGTGGAAAAAAACTATTTTTAGTACTATATATCCTGTATTTTATCATTTGTCTATCTACAAAGATACTTATTTATGAATTTTGTGACGGCAATACCGTCTATCTACATCATAGAATTTTGTCGTTTTATTTAATTTCAGGCTATTTCTCTGTTTGATATCTATTTATTCACTGTTCGTTTTTCGGATACATACTTCTCTTGTCGAACGATCAATACCTACCATAATACGCTGTGTATGCGGTGGTGTGCCCTTTATGTTATTTTCTAGCTACAAATGAGTATGCAAATAAATGAATTCAAACGCAAAAACTCAAAAACAGAAGCAAGAATGTACCAATTTGATACTGATTTGAAATTGCCCACTTTACCTCGATTTAAAATCTAATGCCCAATTCACACTGTGATTTGTGCATAATGCACCATTTGTCAACACACTGTCTAACAGATACTCTACCAATAATAATTTACTCCGATGGTTGCGGTTACCAAAACCGTAATCACTTTTTGTCGAATGCTTTGTCCAATTTTTCAATAGAAAACAACAAAATCATAGAACAAAAATACTTGCAGAAAGGACACACCCAGATGGAGTGTGACAGTGCCCATGCAAAGATAGAGACTAAGTTGAAAAATCAAACCATATATTTGCAATACGACTACGTCAGGGTAACCAAAGATGCCCACAAAACAGTCAAAATCAAGAACAAAATTATTAAAATGCCATTTGATGCATTACATTTAAAGTATGATTTTTTTAAGAACTATAAGGATACGAACCTTATTCGATTTTCCAGTATTAGACCTGGTCGAGCAAAAAATGATCCGACAGTATCCCAACTAAGATCTCTCTTATATTCGCCAAGTGGTACCATTAAGTTTAAAGTGAATTTTGATCATAATTACACTGAACTACCTATTAGAATAAAGCAATATAAAGGTCACATAGAACCAAAACAATTGTATACCGGTCGACTACCAATTCAGCAAAACAAATGGAAACATTTACAGGAGTTAAAGGCGGTAATTCCAGAGGAGTATCACTACTTCTATGATAATCTTAGCCACGCGCAGTAAAAATTAGAATAAATTATAATAAAAAAATTATAAAAAACATTGTCTTTGAATTTAAACTGGTTAAACAATTCTTCTGAACACACCTACCCTCTATCTGACACCCTTTTTGAGACACCCATGCCAAAAATAAACAAAAACTAGTCAAAAACAACCCCTAGCTCCCTGAAGGGTTCAAATGTTAGAACAGGTCCTGCTATTTTTCTATCCCCAACATTTATTGTGAACGTATCTACCCCCTATCTCCCACCTTTTTCGGTGTCCCCATACAAAAACCGTAATACAAACTTAATTTTAAAATAAGGCAATACCGTCTATCTACATATTATTTTCCTACACAATGATTTCACTTTTGAGGCAA
This sequence comes from Delia radicum, assembly GCA_021234595.1. Classification (NCBI taxonomy): domain Eukaryota; kingdom Metazoa; phylum Arthropoda; class Insecta; order Diptera; family Anthomyiidae; genus Delia; species Delia radicum. Next base: position 315,933,652 of record CM037851.1, on the reverse strand, counting down.
TACCGTCTTTCTATCATAGAAGCTAAAATAACGCGAATTTCAAGAAACTTTTTAGTTAGAACGTTTGTTAAACACATTCTGTTAATATTGTAGAAAATGAGTTCATCGAAATTGTTGCTTATTTGCGAATAAAACAGTTTTTTGGCTCTCCTGAAAATTGTGTTTTTGTAGATAGACGGTATTGAATATAAGCCCTCGATATCCTATTTAAAATGCAAAGCCAAATTTCCAAACGGCATTCCAGTTATGATTTATCTAACTGGAATGCCGTTTTAACTGCTATTTTACAATAGCAGTTAAAACAACTACTACCTACTGTTTACTACCCGAATGACCTGCATGTAGTTACTGTAAGAATATTTTGAGTGCAAGAGTAAAATATTTTATGGGTCAGTTTTTTGGAGAAGTGCATCAAAATTTTTTTTTTATTTTTATGGATATAAATTCTATATAAAATTTCCGTATCGGAAAACGGTCAAGCGTGTTTAAAAGACTTCATTAGGAACTTCAAAATTGTATTTGTAATTTTAAAAGATAACTTTGCTTACAAATTTTGGCACATATGTATGTATACTTTATACTAGACACATCAATAAATAAATCTCGGGGAAAAACTTGCAAACTAGATTTAAAAATGTTGAACCAAATTTCTACTACAAATGTTGGGGAAAAAAACTAGATTTTTAACATACTTTGGCACAGAGTCATAATAATGCTTATCAAAGTATTATGGCCTCCCAACCACAAATCTGAAGCAAAAAACTCCATCGAATCGATGATATGAAATATCGCGCTTAGTTGTATAATAAAAAAATTCTAAATAATTTTCACATATTTTTTAAATATTAGTGAATCTACTTAATGAAGAGAATTGCATAGACCAATTATCGAGAACTGTTATTTGTGACGTTACCCAGAACAATAACATTTCAAAATAGAGAAACATGGACATAGTCGACCTTAATATTCAGTACACCATTTCACTTAATCTCACCAAATGTCCTTAGAATTTCATGAAAGACTACATATTAGATTTTAAATTGAAATACAGTTGAACCTCGGTTAACCGGGTACATCTGTTAACCGGCATGCTGTGTGTTTGATTTTATACATCTATTAACCGTGCTTTACCTCTATTATCCGTGCTTTGATTTTAAACCTCTATTAACCGTGCGGCATATACATACATACATGTAATAGCTATTTCCATTTAAGTGAATACGCAGAGAAATAAAATTCGGGGATTTCCATTTTTTGTTTTTATGTAATAAGTTTGTATCAAATTTCATTTTCATTCAGTCTGTAAGTGAAATTTGATTTCTTAACTTTTGTTTTTGTGAAAATGTCTCCATGAAAAAGTAAACTGAAAAAAAAGCAAGAAAAGTTCTTTCAATTAAGAGAAAATAGAACTGAATAACGACTATCGCAAAAACACATCCGTTAATTTTTTATCAGAAAAATTTTGTGTTGGCAAACCAACTGTTCGCGACTTAATAAAAACGAAGAAAACATTTTGAAATATGGCTCAGAAAGTGATTCAATGCACGGTTTAAAAAATAGACATATACTGAAAAAATCCGAAAATGAATTAAACATAAATTCGTATGCAATTATTCATCTGGTTGGCTGGAAAAATTCAAAAATCGGCATGGAATTCGTAGGCTGAAATCAACAGGAGAAAAGAAGTGTGCTGATTATGTGTCTGCAACGATGTTTGTGGAAGACTTACAAGAATACATTAAAAATGAGCAACTTACAACTGAACAAATCTATAATGCAGACGAAACCGGTCTATTTTGGAAGTGTTTGCCCCAGAATTTGTTGGCGAGTGGTGATGAACAGCGGCGTACCCAGGATTTTGTTTCGGGGGGCCCAATTTTTGTTTTTTATTAAATTTTTTTTTTGTTTGAAAAGCATATAAAGGGTCCGCCATCTAACGTTTTTTTCTTTCAACTAGTGCTTATTTCGTGAATGGTAACACTTAGCTCATGTCTGATTTGACAGATAATTAGTTTTATCCTTCCGCTGAACGAATATGGTTGTGTATACGCTTGAACAACGCTGGGAAATATTGCGACATTACTTTGAAAATCATGGTAATGTTGCAGAATGTGTGCGAAAATTGAAGAGAAGAGAAGCACCGTCATCTCCGTAGCTCGGAGCTGCGATTTGACACCGCTGGACTATTATTTGTGGGGTGCCGTCAAAGATAAGTGTTACGCCAACAAGCCAGAGACAATTGACGCTTTAAAGGACAATATTCGTGAAGCCATTGGTGAAATACAGCTGCACACAATCGATAGTGTGCTTAAAAATTGGAGCGATCGTGTAGGCTACTGCATGGCCAGCCGAGGCAGCCATTTGAATGAAATTATTTTCCATTATTAACCGGAAGGATTGTAGTTTCAAATAAAAAAAGAAATTTGAGAAAATATTCAGTAGTTTTTTTTTATAGCATTTTCAAAAAAAAAGAATTTATTTGGCGGACCCTTTAATTTTTTACATACGAGAGCCTATATTTAATATTTTGTGTCTGTTAAATAAGTTTTGGATGGGAAAGTTACTATTGAAGTTATACCCAGTTATGATAGCAATTTTGAAGCAAAATGTTTATGTTTTGACATGTCTTTGTTATTTTAGTTTTTTTATATCTACAAACAAGTTTTTTTTTTTTTTTGAAATATTAAACAAATTTATGTATCAATTAAATAATTTTATTTTGATTTTTAAAGTGAGCTATCATATTAATTGAGATCCTTATATACTATTAACAAAACTCTTAAAAGTTAATTCGACGATTTTTTTTCATAAAAGTGTCAATGATTTTGTCAGGTTCAACCTTTTCTCGATACACTGATGCAAGAGCTAGAGCACCAAGTCTAGCTTCACCCATAGAATTCCTTAAATATGTTTTCACTCTTTTTAGGGTGGAAAAACTTCTCTCCGCGGATGCAGTTGTAACAGGATTTACTATCAGTAAATGTAAAAACATGTAAACGTTTGGAAAAAGCTCCTTGTTGCAATCTTGAATAGCATCTAGCGGATTGATGGTCTTTCTGTTTTATTTTTCCAGTAGTGCTTCCATAGATCAATTTCAGTTAATATAACATTAGTTTGATCTTTTAAATCAATTTTAAAAAATTCTATAATGTTATTAAATTCTTTTGATGGGGCATTAACGACTTGACTTGGTACAATGTTATATAAATTTTTAACAACACTTTCATGCCCAGTAAATCTATCTTTCATACTTGTTATAACTTCTTCTAAATGAGAATTAACAACACTGCTCTATAGTAATCCTTTGGGTCAGCTGCTTGTAAATTTAATCGGTAATTCTGTGTTCCAACGCGTCTTGGCAGTTGTGACTCAATACTATACGCCGTTACCATATTAATGGTTTCAGTGTAAATTAAAAAGAATTCTTCTTCGGCATTTGTTCGCATTGTGCTTAACATGTCAATTACTACATGGATGTGATCGTACGCCTTAATAATATCTAAATTGACAGACTGCAAGAATTTGGACAAGTTGTGCGTGATATTTAAAATTTTATTGCAAATTGCGACACCCAGAATAAATTCGAATTTACATATTTCACAAAAATCGAAAATATTTCGGGGGGGGGGGCTTTGGCCCCCAGGGCCCCCCCCCTGGGTACGCCACTGGTGATGAATATTCTACTAGGGGTACAAAGAGTCCAAGGAAAGAATAACAGCTTTACTTTGTGCAAATGCAGCTGGGACTCAAAAGTGTAAATTGATGATAATAGGAAAAAGTGCTAATCCAAGAGCTTTAGAAAATGTTGGATACCTTCCTGTAGTTTATAAGTCTAATAAGATAGTTTGGGCAACACAAGAGCTATTTCTGGAATGGTTTAACAAAAATTTTGTACCAGAGGTAAGAGAACATTTACAACGTATTGGTCTCGACATGAATTGCAAAGTTCTTTTGCTATTGATAACTGTCCAGCCCACCCGGATGTAAATGCAAGGATATCTGATAATGTTACAGTAAAATATCTACCACCGAATTGTACATCCTTGATTCAGCCTATGTATCAAGGAGCCATTCGGAGTTTTAAATGCCAGTACCGTAAATTTATTGTGCAAAAACTTGTAGATTCTAATAGTCGACATGAATTTGTTAAATATTTGAACATTAAGTCAGCTTTATATACAGCAACGATTTCGTGGGACTCTGTAATCCCACATGTTTTAAATAAAGTTTGGAATAACTTACTATCTCAAGATGATGAAAATGATTTAACTTAATACCACCTGGTTTTACAGCTGATGCTATCTCAAAGTGGATGGAGTGCGATGTTGATGTCGCACCGTTTGCTATTGTATCTGACGATGAAATCGTTAACATGGTCAATCAAACAGAAGAATATGAGCTTGAGTCAAATTCCGAGGAATCAGATGGAGGTAATACGGAAGATATCTGTATTCATAAGTATGTTAATAGATGCAAATTCACATGTTCTTTTTAAAATTAAATAAAAATAATAAAACTTGTGACCTCTTTTAACCGTGTTTTCGATTATCCGTGCTGAGCCTGGTCCCGAGCAACCCGGTTAATCGAGGTACAACTGTATAATTCAAATTAATGCAATAATAATGCAAAATATTCAAAACTCTTAAACATTCTTCAAACAAAAATATTGTAGTGTGAACATGTGTTCTATATGCCGAACTTTATTTTCTTATCACGTTTTGTAAATTCGTAAATATTATTGTTCTGTTTTATTTCAAAATGGTCTAGGGCAACCGATAAAAACACATATGTAGCAAACTTTGTTTAATTAAACCATGGAGAATTGTAATTTGTATGTTTTTTTCGTACTTTTATAATTTTTATTATTTGATAAAAAAATTGAAATCAAAATTTTTAGTTTTAACATGGCCCATATATGAAATATTTACAAAATGGTTTTTTTTATTTACCGGAGTACATTTATCGAAATTTTTTTTTTTATTAAAATAAAGATTTCTTTTAAGTATGCACTGATAGAATTTTACTTCATAGTATTAATGAAACAATTTCATTAAAATCGTTTCATTGGTTTAATGAAAAATTTCATTAACTGAATGAAAATTCATTTATATTGGTAGTTTTTTCATTAACATTTTTTATGATTTGTTCATAACTTCATAAAAAAATTCATTAAATCAATGAAAAATTTTAAAATTTTTTTCAATAAAACTTTTGACTTGTAATAAGAAAAAAAAAATTTTTTTTTTGTACTATCATTTTGAAATAAAAAAAATTGAAAAATTTCTTTTAAACAGAATTAAACAAAACTTTGATATAAATACATTAAATTTGCCTAGATCTAACAGTTTTTGACGAATTTGAATAGGTGGTCACTAAATCCCATTGATCAGATTCTCTAAGAAAAACGACATAGTTTTGTTCAAAACGAGACCTAAATTGTTATCGTTTTGACGATGTCACACAAAAACGTTATGCTAAACGATAATTAATTTTTGTTTTTTAACAACATTGTTAACAATATTTAACATTTTTATCTAATATGATCGTAATTTAACTACAAAAAGTGGACTATAATCGTCGATCGTTCTACAGAATTCCAAGCCAGATCGATAAAAAATTACATATTTTGTACCGACATAAAAGAAATTATAAAAAATGTAAAGAAAGTTTAAACAATTTTGTAAAAATAAAACAATAAAAACAGAAATAAATTAAAATTTTATCAGACCAGAGCTTATAAATAATATCAACGAATGATAATTTCTCAATAACCACCAAATTAGTGCTATGCTAAAATAATCATAAAAGTGCAAATTATTAAATATCAACGAAAATATTTCATACAAACTATGAATTTTATTCATTAAACACATGAAACTTTCATAACGATTAGGCTAGGATTAGTGAAAAAAATGTCATATACTTTATGAAATTTTCATTGGGTCAATGAAATCATTCACTAAAATTGATTTAATGAAACACCTTTCATTGACTCAATGAAACGTTTCGTTGGGGACTTTTTTATGAAAAAATTCATTGGATTAATGAAGGAATTCATTAATACTACGCACAAATTTCTATCAGTGTGGTATGAATAAAGTTTAAATGTGTCCAGATGTTTCACTAAATTTAAGACCATTCACCAAACTGCAATTTTAGTATGATTAAATGATTTTTCCCAAAATTTAAGTTTAAATGGAGAATTTTCATTTTGACTTTTTATGGAATGTTTACATTTTTGACTTTATATTCATTGTGTTTTTTTGTGGAGCAGTGTAATTTTCGGTTAGGGATCCATTTTAGACTATATTTTCAAATTCTGATCTTTAGTACCATTTATTTTTCTTATTAATATTATTTTTTTTTATTTTATTTTTTTTTATTAATTAAGTACTTTTTTAATTAAAAATTTATTTTATTAATTTTTTATTCGTTCTGGGACCGCATGCGGCTCGTGGGCCCCCTCTGCCCCCTACTGTCAAGTCAAACCCAGTCAAAACCCCGAAATTTTAATGTATTTTACCGGAAAATTGGTAAATTTGATTTTGACTACTACACTCAAATAAAAAAGTTAGTAAATTCAGCAAAAAATTTTGCTGAGTCAGCAAAATTTTAGTCAGGAGGTTTCTTGCAAAAAAATTGCTAATGTCAGCAAAATCTTTTGCTGAAAATCAGCGAACTGATTTTTAGCAACAAAATTAGTAGATTTAGCAAAAGCTTTGCTAACACTTAGTAGATTAGAAATTAAAAAACCCTTGCTAAAAATTAATAAAATTTTTGCTGAATATTAGTAGACTGAAAAAAACTCAAAAAATTTGTAGAAAAATTATACTTTAGTTAATTTATTTGCTGAAAATCATAAAACGTGTTTTTGTGACGACATGAATTAATGTAATATCTAAAAACAATAGAAATAATTATACAGAAACGAAATTATCTTTGAACTACTTACATCAATTATTGTCTAAATGATGCTATCTTTTAAAGGAACGCAAATGCCGAAGAGAATTATAGAAACGAAACGAAAAAATAACAAAATATAACATACATATACAACCCTTTTTTACAATAAGAAAAAGGAAACAGAAAAATCTACATAAGATGTATGTATTTGTCTTTCGCTTTAGTCTGTATACCTATTGCATATTTGTTTGCAATTTGACCACACAAGATTATTAACATACATATATTAACATTTAGTTTACAAATACACATTTAATCTTTATTAAATTTAAATATTTTATTTTGTCTTTTATATAATTAATAGACAATTACTTTCACAAGCCGGTGACGACGCAAAACTTAAGTTGTTTTAATCCACAATTTTGTTTTATGTATGGAAAACAGATACAAAAATCTTCCATGATTGATTTTTTTATATTATGTCTTACTAGAGTTGTACTTTTTAGTATAATTTTCCTCGTCACTACTACATCGTGACTGGCGCTACATCTAATTCATTCGGAGTATATCTTTCAGTCTGGTTGTCGTTCACACTATTGATGTGCTAATCAACACAATTTGTTTAGCAAAATAAATTAGTAAAACATTAGTAAACTATTAGTGAAACATTAGTTCAAAACAGTTAAGTGCTGAATAAGTATAACTAAAATTTTAGCTAAAAACATAATTTTGGCAAAAAATTTGCTAAAAAATGGTATACCTGATTTACAAGATGTTTTACTAACTTTTCTACTAATTTATTTTTTTGAGTGTAGTGATGCAGAATTTTTCCTATTTTTACCCGATACCGAATTTAATTATAAAAACTTGATTTCTAAATTTCAATTAATCGCCACTTTGACATCATTTGAACTCACAGTGCACCGTTTTACCTTTTTACCAAATTTCGTCAAAAAATTCCCACGAAATCGATGAGTGGTGTATAAACACGTTGATAATGATACCCATTTTGTCTGCGTGTAGGGTTATTGTGGGTTAATATAAAAAATATTGATATTGAATATTACACACAGATTATTTATTAATTATTAATGTTTTAAATGTTTTAAATATGTTTTAATATTTGACATGATATTACAAAAATAAAAATAAAATAACTGGTATAAATCAATGATAAGAACTCTCCACCTATAAAATTAATAACAAATCTTATTAATATTTAATTTTTTCATTAACGAGAAATTCATTTAAAATATCTTGGCATTTTTGGTGACCTTTGTTGGTATTAACTATTTCCATGAAATGATAGTCGGCTTTATATAAAATTGGATTTATAAATGTATGTTTTGCTAAGCGACTTTGATAATTTACCGAAGTTCGCAGTTATCATTAAATTAATTAACTTAAATTATTTTTCTAGGTGACAATTTGGTTTTTTTTATCGCAAATAATAAATATGACAGTTTGGTTTTTGATATTTGAAAAGGTATTTAATTAAATTATAAATTTTGTTAGCAACAACTTCGTGATAATAAGGGCGTGTGTGAAATTTTAGCATGGAACTTTCATGGTAAAAATATTTTTCCTATGATGAAAAAATTTTAAACTTTTGCTGCACACAGAGAAAAATTAAGATATTCGCGAACTGAAATTCGATTACTACGACTTAAAGGAATTCTGTCGGTTGGTACAACTGAACATTAGTTTATACAACAAAGTTCGGTTAACTCAACTGAATTGTAGTTGCAACACCCAAAATATTCAGAAATCGAATGTAAATATCGTTGTACTAACTGAATTTATAAGTTGTTACAATTAAAATACACTTTTCCATTCGGTTGGCACTTTATTTTTTTCTGTGTGAGTGTGAAATGAAATCTTTTTTTTTCACAATATGAAATTTTTGACAATTGCAAATAATAAAAGAAAAAAAAAACGAAATCAAAATTAAAATTTTTTAGTATGATTATCCTATAATCATACTAATGCCGTTTACTGTACGGCATAAGCGGAATCCGACTCCGTATACGTACCGTTTTCTGAATCCGTATACTTACAAGAAAACGGATTATAAGGAATATCGAAACTGATCCGTTTACGGGCCGTAATGTACACAAAAAAAAAACTAAAAACTGGTTTCAATTAAAAAATTTATTGAATCAATTAATATTTTAATTGATTTTGCACCTATCACAGCAATGATACTATCAATTAAACCTTTTTTTAATTGAGTAGGATAAAAAAGTTATAAATAACTTCTACAAAAAAACAATATGATACTCACAAAAAAAGTGTGTGATCTATACGTTGGAATGTGTGTTTTTTGCAATGCTGAGTCTGTTTGTGTGTGTGCTTGTTTTATTTGTTAACTTCAAATGTATTTGGTATTTTATACTGAAAATTTTCTATTTATGCATACAGTGTTTGAAATAATATTATGATAATTGCGTCTAAAATAAAATATGTATTTATATATTTTAAAATCAATTAAAATATTAATTGATTCAATTAAATATTTGTTTAGAAACAAACTAAATTCAAATCTTTAATTAGATGTTTTAGGTTGATAATTTTTTCTGTGTAGTGCTCAGAACGGAATGGACTACGTTTTGACCGTTTTCGTACCATTTTTTTTTTTTATATTAAAAAAACGGAGTTGTATATCTGCCTAAATTTACCGTATTTTTTTTTATTATTAATTTTGATAAGTTTTCCATGTTTTATTATGAAATTATTAGTGTCCGACCGAACAGTTCGGCCAGAAAATGCATTTGGTCTGTATTCGGTATTTTAAGCATTATGGACAAATTTGGCGGATGGAAAAATGTTTATTGGGCTGATTAGATGCTATTTTGAGTGTCAAATTTGAAGAAAAGTCTGTAGTTAAGCAATGAATTCACTGTTCGGCCACAGAAAGTTCGGCCGAATTGAAAATAACTTTATACCTAAACTTCGGCTTTTCTCTTAAATTTTATACACAAAATCGAATTAAATCGGCTCAACAAACATGTTTCCAATACCAAAATTTGTCATCATTGCCTATAGATATCAAAAAAACCGACAAAGTATAGGTTTTTGTCCGAACTGTTCGGTCGGACACTAGAAATTATTAATATTTGATTAAAATAAATATTTGACATATAATTAAAATTAATTTTTCGGGATCATCTTCATGTAGTTTGCTAAACTTTTGTAATTTCCATACCCGAATTAATTAAAGATTTTACATGTCAAAAGCACCAAAAATTGTTTTCTCTTGTGTTTTAACTGCTCCATCTTCCATTCCCCAAAATTTAATTAAATCTGCGAACAAAATGTTAAAAACTAGTTACTTTAGATTAAATATAATTTTAAATATATTTACCATCAAATTATTAATTAATTTATTTATTTATTTATACGTTGCCGCAAAGTATTTACAACGAAAATTTAACTGATATTTTTACATACATGCTTTGACGGATGAGTAATATACGCACCGATAACGTGCACTGAACCAAAAGTCGTAAGTGAAATCAACATAAAATTGTTGTTAACTTTTAACAAAGTTTATTGTTAAAACAACAACCATGTAATTCAAATTGATGTGAATTTTTGCAAAAACCAAACATTTTTAATTTAAATTTCTTTAAATTTTAAATTTCATTATTTTTTATATTTTACCAAATACTTTTTTTTTTAATAAATACTGACTAAAGACGTAAATTACTTTTAAAAAAATTTAAATCTCTAAAATATAAATGTTAATGAAATATAAAATTAAAAATTAAGAATGAATCAATAAAATTAATTAGTTGAATAAAATTCATTGTTATATTGAATAAAGTGCATTTTTAAAACAGCAAAATAATTATTCAATTTGATTAAATAAATTTGTTAACATAACTAATTTTTTTCTTTTTAGTTTAAACGAGCTTAAGATCATTTATTTATTAATTATTTATTTCCAATATTTCGTCTCCACATTGGGTGACTTCTTCAGGGAACAAATATTAAAAACTTATAAGTTTTAAAATCAATATTGGAAATAAATAATTAATAAATAAATGATTTTAAGCTCGTTTAAACTAAAAAGAATAAAATAAAAGAAAATCGAATAAAACTTAACAATAACTAATTTTTTTATATTCAGAAATGTTGAGGTTAAGAAGAAGAATAAACGTTTTTGAAAATGAAAATTATTCAAGTTCGAGGCCATACTCTATATTTCTTCATTAGGATATTGTCCTAACAAATAATCTATAGAGTTTTTTGTTTTCAAATTTATTATTTGACCCTTTCAGGAATGTGTTGATAGATCTATTTCGGGAATTTTCTAGGTTCCCATCATCAGAACACGCTTGCACATCAAACAAGTTTTCAATTTATTTTTTGATCAATGGTTATAATCTTTAACTTCAAACTCATATGTATATTAGTTCTCATGTAGTGAGTAAACTAGTTCATATGTATGGTTGATGTTTGGCATGGGATTGTTACCGCTTTCAAAACGTGTTCTGATGATGGGAACCTAGAAAATTCCCGAAATAGATCTATCAACACATTCCTGAAAGGGTCAAATAATAAATTTGAAAACAAAAAACTCTATAGATTATTTGTTAGGACAATATCCTAATGAAGAAATATAGAGTATGGCCTCGAACTTGAATAATTTTCATTTTCATTGCACAATTAAAGGTCGAAAAAAACATAATTTTTATTTTTAATAAAAATTATAACAAACTTGTAAACGTTTTTCTCTAAAAATTATAAACACTATTAATTTTTAAATCAGACTAGACTAGTTTCTGCCTTTTTATGGACAGGCTCATCAGTGATTTTCCATTTAAATTGTATTATTATTTTTATTTGTGTCTTATAAAGTGTCCGCCAAATAATTTTTTTTTTTGAAAATGCTATAAAAAAAAACTACTGAATATTTTCTCAAATTTCTTTTTTTATTTGTAAGTACAATCCTTCCGGTTAATAATGGAAAATAATTTCATTCAAATGGCTGGCTCGGTTGGCCATGTAGTAGCCTACACGATCAGTCCAATTTTTAAGCACATTATCGATTGTGTGCAGCTGTATTTCACCAATGCCTTCACGAATATTGTCCTTTAAAGCGTCAATTGTCTCTGGCTTCGGCTGTGTGGCACGTCGCGCCGTCCTGTTGAAACCAAATGTTGCCAATATCCTCCTCTTCAATTTTTGTGAACAAAAATTCGTTCAACATGGCCCGATAACGATCGCCATTGACTGTAACGGCCACTCCCTGTTCATTTTCGTAGAAAAATGGCATGATTTTCAAAGTAATGTCGCAATATTTCCCAGCGTTGTTCAATCGTATACACAACCATATTCGTTCAGCGGAAGGATAAAACTAATTATCTGTCAAATCAGACATGAGCTAAGTGTTACCATTCACGAAATAAGCACTAGTTGAAAAAAAAAACGTTAGATGGCGGACCCTTTACTGGGAGTAGTCGGTTGCAACGGTCTTTCGAGGCCCTGTGATCTGATGGCTACAAGGTCTTACCAAATACTTTAAAATGGTACCACGGGAGCCATTGGCCCGCCGTAAGGTACCATGGAGGGATCCTGATGTATAACACGATATGAGTCAAGACGTGTCCAAGGTATACATGTGATACCAGAAGATGATTGAGATGATGATAGATGTGAGCCTGGCGATGGTCTCAACTCTGGAAGAATGAACCAAGAAGAATAGGTATGAGCAGAAAAGACGAAAACGCTCTAGTTCCCGGAAGTCTTAATACTGTCGTAGAAAGATGGAAAGGAACTAGAGTGAGATGGTGTTGTTGTGATGGTACAAGGTTGGTTTGGTTCATTTGACTGGTGTTGTGATTTATCAAATGGCTATCATCTAGGTGGAAAATGGTAGAAATGATGGATGTCACGCAGAACAACTTTTATGAACTTGAAGTCGAATTTGTGCTTGGTCACCACGAAATGTTCTTCTTTAGTAATGAAGTTATCTGTAAAGAACATAAAAACCGATGTCTGGTAGTATGTTGGATGAGAATGATCTTTTATGAAATACAGTCGTATCTGTGTCCCTAACCACGGAAAGTTCTGTCAAAGTAATGAAGATGTATCTGCTGAAAGCGGTATAAAAGGATATCAAGGAAGGCGGGGTGATGATCATCTTTCTGGTAATTATATATACAGTGACATGTCAATGTGTTCATATCGTTTATACGGATACTATGATCCTGCTATGGACCATAACGGTAATGGCTATTGGGAAAGGCTCTTCGGGGAGTTTCGTGGTGGCTGTGGTTATGCCTAAGCAGGAAGGACTTAATAGTTCAATGTGGAGTTGCATTCTCAACCGGGTGCTGGGACCCATAGACCAAGCGGAGGTTTAGATAGGCCTCGGCCTCACCAGTGGTTATATGATATGTTCCAATTCAGCATACTCCAATACTGGAACCTAGGCTGGATCCTCAGGATCCAGTATGAACGGTTCGTTGGACGCCTCGTATTCAACTTGTGCTTTAAAACACCATGGAATTAAGTCATACGTTAGGAATCCATGTAAAACAAAAAACATATTACAAACGTAACAATACCAAGTCATGACCGTTTAGCGATCACACCCAAGTATGTCCTCGAATCTAATGCAGCTAAATTGCAGTTTTCTTTTCTTATTAGCTTCTTCTGTTATTGTATATTATACTCAGAAGTGACAACACTAACAACACAAATATTCTATTTTTAGATTTTTTGTTTATTTTTCTAATCTCCTCCGTCTCTATTTCACAATATTACCAGATTGACGTATGATTTTTACGTTCAGGGTTGACAACTTTTGTTAATATATTTGATGATATTTTGTCAAAATAACAATCAACAAATAGTTAAACGTCAAAATATACATCTACTAAAAAAGTGTTAAATTTACGGACAGATTTTGTTGGTTGTAAAGTAATAACCCATTCATCAATTTAACATGGGATTTAGTTGATTTCACCGCCGTTTTTGGTTTAGTATGCCATAAAAGACGGATTCATGATTCCGTACTTGCCGGGCAGTCCGTAAAAATGTTTCTTGGGTGGTATCTGCATATATATATTTTTGAAATGTTTTACTTTTAAATTTTAAAAAATTAAAACCAAAAGTTTATTTTTCGATCTTTTATCATAAATTATGTTAGCAAGATTATTCAAGTTCAAGATCATTTGTTTTTTGGTAAACAAAAAACTGTGCAATGTTTATTTATTAAATTTTTCTTCATCCGCTAATTTAAAGCAGAATTTATCTACTGACAGGTCCTTACGTTTAATTAGTTTAATACCTGCACAAATATATAGAAATAATTTTATATAACATAAACAAATTATTTTTTAACTACTTACATCAATGGTTTTCTTAAAATATGAAATATACAACCCTTTTTTTGCAACAAGAAACAAGAAAAAGGCAACATACAAAATAACGTGTCTTTCGCTTTAGTCTGTCTACCTGAAAGTGTATTTGTTTGCAATTTGACCACACTTCATTAATAGTCACTGTAATCATTTAGTTTACAAATACAGTTGAACCTCGATTATCCCGGCCTCTATTAACCGGGTACATCTGTTAACCGGCATGCTGGTGGTTTGATTTATACCTCTATTAACCGTGTTTACCTCTGTTATGCGTGCTATTATTTTTTTCCTACATTAACCGTGCTTCACCTCTATTATCCGTGCAGCACACATATTTATTTGCTTGTTTTTTCTTTTCACCTACATACAAAGAGTTGAAATTCGGGAAAAATAAATAACCTCCAATAACCGTGTTTTCGATTATCCGTGCTGAGTCCGGTCCCGTGCAACCCGGATAATCGAGGTTCAACTGTACACATTTAATTTTTATTAAATTTAACTATTTTGTTTTGTCTTTAATTTAATTAATAGACAACTACTTTGAGACCATGACCATGACAACATACAATTTAAGTTTTTTTAATCCGCAAATTATATGTATACGCTACACATTGTTGGCGTCCCTTTTGTTTTATTATGTATAAAAATTAGACACAAAAATCTTCCATGGTTGATTTTTTTATATGTCTTACGAAAGTTGTACTTTTTAGTATAATTTTCCTCGTCTCTATTACATCTTGACATGCCACGACATTACTTCATTCTGCGTATATCTTTCAATCTGGTTGTCGTTCACACTTTAAATGGGCTTATCAACACAATTTTTTTTAGCAAAATAAATTAGTAAAGCTTTAGTAAAATATTAGTAAAGCATTAGTTCAAAACAGTTAAGTGCTGAATAAGTATAACTAAAATTTTAGCTGAAAACATAATTTCAGCAAAAAATTTGCCAAAAATAGCATACTCGTTTTACAAGACATTTTACCAACTTTTCTACTAACTTATTTTTTTGAGTGTATATTTCAACCTAGGTTACCGTCGAGCTCTACTCCAATTTTTCTCCTTACCACCAGCCCTTGTTAATGTTAGCTTTTTTCTCTTTGCAAATATATTGCACAGTAATATTAACACATTATGTTACTTTTCTGCCTTTTTGCTGGTACATCCATATTAATTTCTTTATCTTTGTTAACAACTTTTTATTTTTTTATTTTTTTGTTTTTTATTTAACTTTCAAATTTCAAAAATTTCTATGCTAGCGTCAAAATTTTGTTTACCTGATAAATGTCAACAAATTTACTAAAAATCATACTTTGCTACCGTTTCACACACAACCCTAACCCCCGTATTCATAAAAATATTAAACAGCATTTCAAATACATTTTAGTTAACACACAAAAAATTAAAAAAAAAATATATATTTTAAGCTAATATTCGTTTATGAATACAGTTTTAAGGCTTAAAATGTGTTTTAACTAAAATGCATTTGAAATCTGAATTAAGATTTTTTATGAATACGGTTGTAAATATTTAAATAAACAAAATTTAATTCTGGAAAACAAAATATGACAACTTCAAGGTTTTGGTTTAGATTTTTGTGTGCCTACTTTGCAAATATAATTATCGTTCACTAAACAAAAATCATGTTTTTTTAAAAATATTATTTCAAAAAAACCAATTTTTTAAACAAAAAAAAAAAAACACATTTTGTTTGTCACAAAATTAGTATGATCCTCTTGCATAGATAGTTTGCTATGCTAAATACGTAAATGTACACAAAAAAAGTCTCTGAACTCAAATAATTTTTATTTAGAGACAAATTTATTGTGTTAATTAAATTAACACAATCTAGCATTTAAACATTGATGTATACATTGAATTTCGTTTTATTGATCAATATTTATTACTCATTAAAATATAATTTAATATAGGGACGTTCCAAAAGCAACGTTGATAGCATAGACCTGTATGAATGTCTTGTGAAACATTCGCAAAACATTTTTTTTGCGACAAAAACATGTTTTTTTGCTCCGATAATAAAAAATCTGTTACATTTTGAAAACATCGAAAAGATGATAGTTACCTATGAAAAAAGTTTGCTTTTTTGAAGCAAAATAGCCTATTTTTAGTACTAAAAATCGTCAAAGCTGGCATCAGTATACTCAATAGTGTCCGACCGTACAGTTCGGCCAGAAAATGCATTTGGTCTGTATTCGGTATTTTAAAGCATTATGGACAAATTTGGCGGATGGAAAAATGTTTATTGGGCTGATTAGATGCTATTTTGAGTGTCAAATTTGAAGAAAAGTCTGTAGTTAAGCAATGAATTCACTGTTCGGCCTCAGAAAGTTCGGCCAAATTGAAAATAGTTCGGCGGCCGAACTCTTAACTTTATAGCTAAACTTCGGCTTTTCTCTTAAATTTTATACACAAAATCGAATTAAATCGGCTCAACAAACATGTTTCCAATACCAAAATTTGTCATCATTGCCTCTAGATATCAAAAAACCGACAAAATATAGTTTTTTGGCCGAACTGTTCGGTCGGACACTAATACTCAAGAGAATGTTTTGCAAAACATTTACGCAGACATTTGGTTGATAGTCATCAGCTCGACTCCTTTCGATTTGCATGAAACTTGGCATATGGGCATTTCCATAGTCACATATGCAAATTTTTTTTTACTTCTTTATATTTTTGTGTAGAACGTAAAAAGCTAAATATCTCATTAATTTTTCAATACGATGCACAGGAAAAAACAAGAAGCAACATATTTCTGTGTGTGTCAGGAATGAAAAAGTTGATTCGATCGATTTTTTATACTTTTTAATTAAAAAACATACCGTAGCACTCACAAAAAAACTATTGACATTTTAAATAAAGTTAAAAAATAGTCTTAAATATTATAATAAATTTGGACTCATTTTGCTTCAATTTTAATTTAAAAGAACTCAAAAATTTATGAATTTTGATATTTAATTATTTTGTATTAATTAGGGTTAAAAACCACTTTTAAAATATTTTTGATTTCGAAATAAAAATTTCACTTGCCATTCCTAATGTGCACTCAAAAAAATAAGTTAGTAGAAAAGTTAGTAAAACGTCTTGTTAATCAGGTATACTATTTTTTAGCAAAATTTTTTGCTAAAATCGTGTTTTCAGCTAAAATTTTTGTTATACTTATTCAGCACTTAACTGTTTTATACTAATGCTTTACTAATATACTAATGTTTTACTATTAATTTTGCTAAAAAAAATTGTGCTGATAAGCACATTAATAGTGTGGACGACAACCAGATTGAAAGATATACGCAGAATGAAGCAGATGTCGCGGCATGTCAAGATGTAGTAGAGAAGAGGAAAATGATACTAAAAAGTACAACTCTAATAAGACATATAAAAAAATCAACCATGGAAGTTTTTGTATCTGTTTTTCATACATAAAACAAAGTTGAAGATTAAAACAACTTAAATTTTGCGTTGTCACCGGCTTGTGAAAATAATTGTCTATTAATTAAATAAAAGACAAAATAAAATATTTAAATTTAATATGTATTTCTAAACTAAATGTTTATAGATTAACAATCTAGTGTGGTCAAATTGCAAACAAACATATACAGACATGTAGACAGAGTAAAGCGAAAGACAAAGACACACATCTTAGGTAGATTTTTATGGTTCCCTTTTCTTATTGCAAAAAAGGGTTGTTTTTTTGTTTCGTTTGTGTTTGTTTATTTTTTCGTTTCGTTTCTATAATTATCTTCGGCAGTTGCGTCCTTTAAAAGAAAGCATCATTTAGACAACCATTGATGTAAGTAATTGAAAGAAAATTTTTGTTATGTTATATATATTTATTTCTATATATTTTCAGATATTAAATAAATTCATGTCGTCAATGTGGGAAAATGAAAATTTTTATATTTTGTAATTATTGTAAATTATTTTTAAAAGAATTACAAAAATATGTTTTATGATTTTCAGCAAATAAATTAACTAAATTACAATTTTTCTACAAATTTTTTGCGTTTTTTTCAGTCTACTAAAATTCAGCAAAAAATTTATTAATTTTTAGCAAGGCTTTTGTATTTCTAATCTACTAAGTGTTAGCAAAACTTTTTCTGAATCTACTAATTTTGTTGTTAAAAATCAGCTCGCAATAAAATTAAATTAAGTTATAATTTAGTGCGGTTTTCTTTGCGTTTTTTGTAATCAAATCTCCATATAAAAAAAAAGATACGCCGCAGCAGCCGCAAGGTTGTATCTGTACTTTATGACGTTTTCTTGCAAAAAATGGATTTTGAGTTATGACCCATTTGGTGAACAAGTGCGATATAATAAATTCAGATTGGAGAAAAAATATGTTCTTTAGAAAAACGAGTTTTTAGGTATTACTAAGGTTATATTTAATATAAAACAACACACATTTCCAAAACTTAAAAGACAATATTAAATATGAAACAAAAATAATCACAAAATAAATTTCAAAATACATTGATTTATAAACTCATTAAAAACAATTCTATAAAAAATCAAAATCATTTCGGGTGCGCCACAATCCTGGGTAAGCCACTGAATACAGTTATTGTTTTTTGAAGACCATCAAAATTTCTCAAGCTTATCCAAAATGAATAATAATTTTTCAAATAATAAACCTAATTCAAATTCATAAAAAATTAGTATAATTGTATAGCATTTAAAAACCGGTTAACTGGTTTTTTTCAAATTCCAAAAACCGAAACCGTTTTTTTTTTAAATTGCAACTATTTGGAAAAGCCGAAAAACGGGTTTCGAAAAATGTCGAAAAATCTATCACCCTAGTATAAATCAAATCTTCACAAATCTTCAGAGAAGACAGAACAAGCTTTGAAATGAGATATTAATTATTTTTAAAATCGGAATTTGAGTTAAATAATTACGACTATTTAAACAGTATGTATTTTTATAAACTAAAAAACAAATTCCATTTTTAAGCAGCGATAAAACGCGAACGACAACGAATTTTAAAAAAATAAACAAATTGTTTTGTCATACTAGTTAGGAGATTACATATCGTCGTATGAATATTGGTAAGACCTATAGACCATTTCTGGCAAAATTGAGTTAGAAATTGCTTATATATGATTAATGTGTTCTCTTTCTAAATCTTTAATCCGTTTTTATATACCTCGTATCAATTAGGAGATATCCAGCCCCATATGTGCTGCGTATCCCTTTTTTTTTTACAAATTTCTTAACATTGGTATGGTGTATTGACCACTTTTTGGCCAATGAGTCAAACTTTCTATAGAAAAATAAAAACATTATTCGTCAATCTTGGTTTGACACATTTGAAATAAGCAACGCATATAAAACAAAAAACAATAAAAAAGTTTAAGCATTGGTTTGCACTATGACAACCTAGTTTTATAATGGTTAAAAGAAAAAAAACTTTTGACCTACTTGAAAGAAAAACAATAAAATTGTGATAAAAACGGCTTATAGGCCATATAATAAAAAAATCTTTTTTTAAAAAATTGTTAATAACTCTGGATACTCAGTGCAAAAAAGCGTAAAAATTAACAATATTGTTTATAGCTATAGATATAGCAAACAAAAAAGAAAACCTATCTTGTAGAAATTTAATAATTTTGTTGTAAACTTTCTTTATCGTTTTTCTCGCAAAAATGTTTTTGGTCGGTGCGGCTCTCCAATAATCAATCGACGAAATACCAACCAAGTTTCATGCAAAGTGAAGTTGAAAAAGTCACATTTTCGTCAATAGGCCTTCTAGAATGACTGTATATGTTTTTTATTCACAATGTTTTATCTTTGTCATGATGTTAATTAACAAAATTTTACTTTTGAATAGTTATCATAAAGATTACACGCAGAAAAAAGGCGTATCATTTACAAAAATTAGAGTAATAGTTTACACAGTTTCGTGGTAATTATTCAACTACATAAAATTAACGACAATTTTGTCAAATCGCTTAGGTAAATGTTCGAAGTGATATATACGTTTTTTTTTTTTGTATAATATTGCAACGCTTTCCGGGTTAAATAAACTATCTATATTTGTAAATAAAAAAATACTCCATTATATTACAAATAATATTTTTATTAAAATTACTAATTTATTTAACAACAAATAACACTTTTTTAAATAAATATACTTCAAAACGAATATAAATACCTAATGCAATTAACCATGATGTTTTTACGATGTCCAACGTCTTGAGAAGTTTCCAAATTCTGCGTCGTAATAAAAAAAACCAATATAATGTGCCTAAAAACAACAATACAATCAGTAATTCGATTTTTGTATTTATATATAAGATATTACTTTACTTTAACTTTATATATAAGATATTACTTACAACGTATAAAGTAAGATATTACTTTATACGTTACATTCTTTTTACTTAATAAGATTGCATCAGAAATAAAATGCTTAAGAAACTCCACCGACATTATGCTTTTATGTTCGATTTTGCCATATTTAAAAAATATTGCCACATTGATTTGCGTATGTCAAACTAAATTCTAAGTGTTTTTTGTAATTTATCTTTTTTATTAGAAAAATACACTTTGAGCTTATTTTATTTTCCAAATTTCATTAATGTAAATTTTACATAGATTGTTTTGTATAATTTGATCATCAATGTAAATTTTACTTAGCACAAACTTGAATAAATTACCAAAAAAAAAAAACAACTAGTGAATTTTAACACAAACGCAGTTTAGCATTTTACACAAGCATTTGCGCTGTTATTTCAACACTAAAGGTACGTTCACATTATTCAAATCTTTGAACAAAATATTTGTTTACATATTTGCTTCCAATTGGTTCAAATAAAAAATTATTTTATTTTATGTTCAAACTATGATCAAATATTTGATGGTTTTTGTTTGTTCAAACAGCTCTCAAATAGTGTCAAATAAAATAAACGAAAAAATATTTGTCGAGCGTTTAGATTGAAACAAATATTTGTATTAAATATTTATTTAATCAAAGTGTAAAAAAACATAGATTTATTTAATCGAAAAACTAACTGTTTTTTAAAAAATTGATCACTCGGGATCTCTCTCGGACCTGGCCTATTTATGTTATAAGGGTATATTAATAATCCAATGGAACAAAAATTTTGTCCGTTTTGGTCTATCTCCAGTAGAATGGCTTGTATCTCGAAAACTTAGCATGATATCGCAAAATGGACAAAATTTTTGCAAACCTTAACAAACAACCTCAAGCCGACAACACAAATGTGTACAGTGTTCCGATTCCAATCATTTCCCGTTTCATTCCATATCGTTCCATTTTGGACCAATGTTCCATTCCATGCCGACAACACAAATGTGTACAGTGTTTCGATTCCAATCATTCCCCGTTTCATTCCATATCGTTCCATTTTGGACCAATGTTCCATTCTGTTATCGGAATGATTAAATTTTTATTTTCACGTGCGACAACACAATTGTGTACAGTGATCCGATTCCACTCGTTCCCCGTTTCATTCCATATCGTTCCATTTTGGACCAATGTTCCAATCCATTATCTGAGTGATTAAATTTTTTAATATCTATTTACATTTCAGTTTTTTTATGAAGCCTTTTATTAATAAATTTATTAAAAAAATATATAATTGACGATTTTACCACATGTTATTTGCCATTGTTTGTTCTTACATTTTTTTTTGTAAGATCAAATAAATATTTGCTCAAATCAGAAGAAAATATTTGATAGCTAGTGTTCAAACTATGGTTAAGTTTGTCAAATATTTATTTGAATGCAAATAATTTTGTTTGACCAAAATCAGCTGATTTGCTGTTTGACACACAAAAATATTTTGTGTTCAGATTACGGCAAAGAAATATTTCATGTTTTTTGTCAAATATTTGACTAATCTGAACGTACCTTAAGTAAATTTTGCAAGGAAATGCTTTTATAAAAACACACCAGTTTTTTTTCTGCGTGTATGTACATATTATTTGTATAATGTAAATGGTGTGTTTATGATTCATTGACAACTTTTAAAGGAAACGAAAATGGAATTATGATTTGTTTTTCTGACGTCTTTTTGTTTTTATTATTTCACATTAACTGTTATTAAATCCGTTCCCGTAGTTTGCGCAATGAACTAAAACCACTGAAAAAGCCCAAACAACAATTTATAACCACTTTTGGGTTTTAGATTTCCGCGGTAAAGTATGGGAACAGACTTACTGGGCAGGTAATCTTTAATATTGAAACAACTATCACTTTTATAAAAAAAAAATTATCATAAATTGTTATCTAACATATAAAAATCACAAAATTAATACAAATTTTTTTTTTTATAACTCATTTATTTGTTTTGAATGTTTATTATTCAGCCGAAAATATGGGACATTTTATAGATTAGAAGAAATGACATTTGTAATCGAATTTTGGTGCCTTTTTTTTTTGGTATACATTTTAAACTACTAAAAATTAACCTTTTTTAGATTATGAGTCTCGAATAGACCTACAGTCAACTATTCTCAACTGCAAATGACAGTTCAAACAACTGCAAATGACAGTTCAAACAACTGCATTTGCAGTTAAAAAGGTTGTCAAAACAGCACTTTATGGGGCGTTCCTCAAAAAAAAAAATATATGACCCCCTATAGAATTAAAAAATTAAATTTTTTTCTACCTTCGGCCATTTGAACATCTTAATGGCGCTTCGCGTTTCTGATTCTTGGGATTGTACTGAGCAAAAAAGTCCACTAGACCATATATCTACGGTGAAAATCGAGCTTCCACATTTTGACTTTTTAGCCGTATTTTGTGAAAGTAGTAAGGGATGGACATATCTCAGGAATTAGTAAGAGCTTATCCAAGATTATGGTATCAATCTCTTCTTTGGAAGATTTTCTAGCAGATTAATGCATCAATTATATTTGTTGGTGGGGTTAAAGGGGTTAATTTTTAATTTCAAAATTGGGCTTTTTTGCCGTAAAGTCAAAATGTGGAAGCTCGATTTTCACCGTAGACGTATGGTCTAGTGGACTTTTTTGCTCAGTACAATCCCAAGAATCAGAAACGCGAAGCGCCCATTAAGATTTTTTTCCTTCCATAATAATCGCCCCACCCTAGCCCCTATGCTCAAAAAACGGTATGCGTAGAAACGTATAACATACAACACCTTCGGTGTTACCATAGCACCGAAGTAAAATAATGAATCACGGCAATGAACCAAAAAGCTTTAATAAGTTCCCCTACTCTCCATCATGTGACGAGCAACAACTGTTGCCATGTTTGAAGCCCTTCATCTTTCCCCAACTTTCATCTCTCCACTATCCAATTTCAAAGGAAGCAACACATTAATAAATAGGAAGAATTTCCTGAGTGTTGCTTCTCTTTTAAAAAAAAAATGGGGAGGACATTTTTTTTAGTGTTTTTTTTTGTTATTTTTGAGAAATTTACTGTTCAAATAATGAATTTTACAGGAAAATTTGACTTTTTAGTTCCTATCGTTGGCATTACCCAGGGATAACCGCGAGGAGGTGTACAGCATTTATTGCCTTAAGGGTTTTCTCCTCCAGTTCATAGTTTGCAAACAAATAATAATTAGAAAATTTAATTGTATCTCCATTGCATAAAAACGTCATAACTGGAATACGAAAACGAATTTTGACTTTGCATTTTTATTGTAATTAAAAGAAACAAATACATTTTTTTTATTAAAGAAGATTTTTTAAAATACCGAAGAAATAACTGTTAAAAACAGTAGTTTTTATAACTTATGTAGTCGTTTTATGTCCATTGTTTTTATTGCTTCATTACTCGTTTTTATGGTTTATGCATTCATTTAAGATTAGTTGTTTTTGACCGCTTCGATAGTTGTTTCGTTCACTGAGGAAAGTTTTTCTGCGTGACTGGCCAAGAACAAGAAGGTAAAAACGACTAAAAATTACAGTTAAAATTACTACAAATGTAGTAAAAAAGGCGATGAATGTATTTGTCATAAAAATGACTAACCATGTAGTCAGTTTTAACTATTTATAAAACAACTATAATGGTAGTAAAAACGACTATCGAAGCGGTCAAAAACTGTTTTTAACAGTTATTTCTTCGGTATTTTAAAAAATCTTTTTTTAATTACAATAAAAATACAAAGTCAAAATTCCAAACGGTTTTCCAGTTATGACGTTTTTATGCATTGGATATACAATGAAATTTTTTAATTATTATTTCCAAACTATGAACATATTAATAATAACAAATATAACCTTAACGAGAATTTTTAAAAACTCGACATAATCTTTTATTTTTAAATAACTAACAAAAATTAACAGTTTACTGCAAAATTACTGTTTTAGTAGTTATTTATTAAAATACTGCAATAACTACTCAAAACAACTGTTACTGAAGCTAAATTTGTTTTTTGAAATGACTGTCCAAATTAGTCGTTTTTCATTTTCTCATAGCTAGACAAATGACTGCAATAGCAGTTAAAACAACTACTACTGTTTACTACCCGAATGAACTACATGTAGTTACTGTAAGAATATTCTGAGTGTATGAATGGTTAAAGTCGAGTTTAGAAGACAACAGATGGGACTTTTAGATGGCATAATAATTTTTGTGAATACGACTTAATTCCCGATGTTATAACGTCCGAATGATAACAAACAATCTTCTTTTTTTTAAATTTTGTTAAAATACCTTGATAGAAATAAAATTTACTCTGGGATAAGGCTTAAAAAATTGTTGGCCTGTGTTATTGACATTATCTTAATTGTCATTGACGTAAATTTTTGGAATGAAAAACTGGTTTCTGCGTCCGTACTTTTGGTCAATTTTGTGAGAGAATTTTGAGTTTACTTGCATTCAGACTTGGGCAACGTCAATTTCATTTCACAATCATTCACTTGTGATGTTTTTCTATATCATTAATAATTTCAAACCTACGCTCACACTTGTGAACTTAAATGCCAAAGGTTGAAAAGGCTTAAAGAATTTAATTAAATTTTCTGAAATTAATGAAATTTTTTACAAATTTCATTCCGAAAAAGCATTCCTAAGGAATGAATTCTTAGCATAATTCTTATAAGCTTTAAATAATATGAATGAATTCTATGTTGAATGAATTCTTTCTTGAATGATTAAAAATTTTCTTAATTCATTTAGTAAAAGGGTGAATGAAGAAAGATTTTCTTTCTTTTTTTTAGTCAAATGATTAACGAAATTTGGCTTAATTTAACTGAAATATTTATTTGCATAATACAAAAGCAAATTATTTATAATTAGTATACAACACAAAAAGCTCATTTTATGATTTGTTATTGTTTGTGTGTTTATGTCAAACTTCTTTGTATTAAATGAATGATACTAAAATTTCGTGATTCAATTAGTAAAATGTTGAATGAAAACATAATTGAATTCATTCTAGTTAGGAATTCATTCAGTACCAATTAAAGCTTTTAAAAGAAGCTACTTAATGAATTCTTACAC
Source organism: Delia radicum (assembly GCA_021234595.1). NCBI lineage: Eukaryota > Metazoa > Arthropoda > Insecta > Diptera > Anthomyiidae > Delia > Delia radicum. Next base: position 315,907,918 of record CM037851.1, on the reverse strand, counting down.
TAAAAAAAAAGTTTGTAAAGTCAGCAAAAAATTTTGTTGATTCATCAAAATTTTGGTCAGGAGGGTGCTTGCAAAAAATTGCTAATGTCAGCAAAATCTTTTGCTGAAAATCAGCGAGCTGATTTTAGCAACAAAATTAGTAGATTCAGCAAAAGATTTGCTAACACTTAGTGGATTAGAAATAAAAATGCCTTGCTAAAAATTAATAAATGTTTTCCTGAATTTTAGTAGACTAAAAAAAACGCAAAAAATTTGTAGAAAAATTGTAATTTAGTTAATTTATTTGCTGAAAATCATAAAACATATTTTTTTGATTCTTTTTAAAATAATTTACAATAATTACGAAACATAAAAATTTTCATTTTCCCACATTGACGACATGAACTAATTTAATATCTGAAAATATATAGAAATAAATAAAGACAACATAACAAAAATTTTCTTTCAACTACTTACATCAATGGTTGTCTAAATGATGCTATCTTTTAAAGGACGCAACTGCCGAAGATAATTATAGAAACGAAACGAAACGAAAAAAACAACCCTTTTTTGCAATAAGAAAAAGGAACCATAAAAATCTACCTAAGATGTGTGTCTTTGTCTTTCGCTTTACTCTGTCTACATGTCTGTATATGTTTGTTTGCAATTTGACCACACTAGATTATTAATCTATATACATTTAGTTTAGAAATACATATTAAATTTAAATATATTATTTTGTCTTTTATTTAATTAATATACAATTATTTTCACAAGCCGGTGACAACGCAAAATTTGAGTTGTTTTAATCCTCAATTTTGTTTTATGTATGAAAAACAGATACAAAAATCTTCCATGGTTGATTTTTTTATATATCTTATTAGAGTTGTACTTTTTAGTATCATTTTCCTCTTCTCTACTACATCTTGACATGCCGCGACATCTACTACATTCTGCGTATATTTTTCAATCTGGTTGTCGTCCACACTATTAATGTGCTTATTAGCACAATTTTTTAGCAAAATTAATTAGTAAAACATTAGTATAATATTAGTAAAGCATTAGTATAAAACAGTTTAGTGCTGATTAAGTATAACAAAAATTTTAGCTGAAAACACGATTTTAGCAAAAAATTTGCTAAAAAATAGTATACCTGATTTACAAGACGTTTTACTAACTTTTCTACTAACTTATTTTTTTGAGTGTAGGGAATGGATTAACGGAATGAAAAATAAGTATTTTTTAATTCTGAATTCAACATTTTGTGAATTAGCCTCAAATCGAATTAAGTCTTTCGAAACTCTGTTAAATGTTTCCTTGGAAAATTTATAAATTTTTGAATACCAAACATGGGGATTAGTCACAACATCTGGGTATTTAATTACAGAGTAATTACTCAATTACACACAATTACATGTAATTAGACGTAAAAAAGTAATGGACCTGTAATTACATACACAAATTATGTCCCATGTCTGGTGTTGACAAAATTGAAAATTTTACAATTAGTCGTTAAAGCCCACAGGTGTTGCCGTAGGTCTGAAATTATTAACGATATAGAAACATTTCACAACTAAATGATTGTGAAATGTAATTGACGTCGCCCAAGTCTGCTCGCGTTTTACCGAACTTTACACAAATAGTACGGGGTCACAGACAATGGAACATTTTTTAATATATAAAGCAAATATGCACTTTATTTCAAATCTTATAGATACAATTTCAAACATATTTAAATATTCATATTCATACAAGTTTCAACATAGTTATTATTTTCAACTTATTTGCATATAAATTACCTACACTGTGCTACTTGTTACCCTACTAAACAATTATTTATTATCACTAGTCCTATAATGTCAACGCACAAAAAACCGAGCAGCACCTGAAGCAAATATCAATGGATTCCATTCCCCATCCCACTCCAATTCTCTCCACAAGGCAAATAATAAGAAATTCAAAAAAAAAAAAAAAAACTATCTATACACATTTATCATTAGCACTCAGTGACAATTTGTTTATTTTGATATCAACCAACTTAAATATATTAACCAAATAAACTCAGCCAACCAAACATATGCGCCAATTGTTAAACTGTTAGTACTGCAGTGGGCCACATGTACTAAAACTGGAGTCGAAAATAATAGAGAATCAACGAACGAATGAGCCCGTCCAGTTCCTTTACCTCTTCGTCATTACTATTTTCAACAAATCAAGGTTGGCCACCGAAACGAATAACGGTATGGGTTTTGGTATCGGTATTCCATTCGTATCGGTATCGGCATAACCGAAACAATAATAGCGGTATGTACAGGTATTATTGAAAAAATTTAAAAAATATATAAAAAAACGTTTTAAATTATCAAAAAACTTAAATTATCGTAAGGTTCTTTTAAAATTTAAAAATCAAATTATAAAAATTTATTTATTTCCCAGTCAGCAAAAAGTGGATACAGGGGGCTTTTATTCTGTGAGTTGAAAATGACTTAAGTACAGCACATATTTTTAAAATTGAGAAAATTTTGCTGTCAAAATTTTCAAATTTTTTGTACGAAAATATGAGCCTTCGGAACATACATAATCATAAAAGACACAAAAGTTTTAAGAAAAATATTAAATCCAAAATATTGTTTAGAATTGACACAGAAATGTAATTGAGCTTGAATATTTTATGAACTATTCAAAAAAGCTCATTTCTGACTTATTTTTGAGTTTGTTTTTTTTAAACACAAATTTTTTAAAATTAATTTTAACACAAATACAAATATTTAATGTTTGTACTAAGATCATATAAAAAAATAAGTATAAAAATGTTGTCAATGCAAATTAAAATCTTGTAACCGTACGTCCCCGGGTAAAAATAGTTATATCTAGTCATATATAATATGATTAAGTTAATATCATTATATACAAATACATCTGATCATTTTTATTGAGAAAATTTTTTATATGGTACTTGACATTATTATATGTCTCCAAATCTTACTCCATACATAACTACATAAGTCATATAATCCCAGGAAAAAATTACACATTCCAAAAAGAAGGTGATGCCCACACTTGCTTACATATCTCATTGCCAAATTTAGTAACTGCATTACCAAACTCATTCCAACGATAGAGTCAAAAAAGCAAGTAGTATTGTAATCAATTCTTTAAATTTAAACCAGAAAGCATGAACTCAATAACAAAGTAATTATTTACTTAAAAGAAAATAACAATGTTATTAACTTATATGTATAACTTTTTGTACTCAAGAAGTAATCATATACTGAGTGATTGAGTGAGTGTAAAAAAATTTTTTCGAGGGTCATTGTGCGTGAGTCATATTTTTGTTTTTCAATTTTGAATTGTTCTTTTTTTGAAAAATTTATATTTCCGTGGTTTATAGCTCCAAAATTATGACAATCCCATGTTATCATAACAATTCGATGTTTCACTTTTTAGGATTTTATTTCCGTATGAGTTTTGATCGTTATATTTGAGTGACCTAGGAGAATCACTTGTGAGTAAAAGTTGAATTTACTTATGGAACTACTTCTTTTTTTTTTAATTTAAGTACTTCTTATTTTTTCTGGGGAACTATTTATTTTTTTTTTTTTGTGTAAGTACTTCGTAGTTTTACTATGGAACTATTTCTTTATTCAAAAATGTATGTAGTTCTTAAAAATATAAAGTAAATGGTTCTTCTTTAAAAAAAATAATCAATTCTAAAGAATCAATTATTTTAGTCTCACGCCCTGTTAAAAGAATCGAGTAGGTAATCTAGTATGGAATGCGTTCTGCCCAAAATGCTTGATTACAAACCCGCTTACCTTTTTGAAAATTTTTTGCTGGGATATAAGCCGAATATAAGTACCCAGCAAAAAATTTCCAAAAAGGTAAGCGGGTTTGTAATCAAGCATTTTGGGCAGAACGCATTCCTTACTAGATTACCTACTCGATTCTTTTAACAGGGCGTGAGACTAAAATAATTGATTCTTTAGAATTGATTATTTTTTTTACCAAAGAACCATTTACTTTATATTTTTAAGAACTACATACATTTTTTAATAAAGAAATAGTTCCATTGTAAAACTACGAAGTACTTACACAAAAAATAAATAAATAAATAGTTCCCTAGAAAAAATAAGAAGTACTTACATTAAAAAAAAATAAGTAGTTCCATAAGTAAATTCAACTTTTACTCACACGTGATTCTCCTAGGTCACTCAAATATAACGATCAAAACTCATACGGAAATAAAATCCTAAAAAGTGAGACATCGAATTGATATGATAACATGGGTCTGTTATAACTTTGGAGCTATAAACAACGAAAATATAAATTTTTCAAAAAAAAATGCAATTTCTGTTTTTAGTATTATTTTCCTGCAAATAAAAATTTGTTTGAAAAAATATATGAAATAAATTCTTTAAAATTGTATAACTTCTTTTTTTCAAAATTAGGAACTACTTCCAATAACGTCCTTTTATTAAGAAAAAGTATATGATTACTTCTTGAGTACAAAAAGTTATACATATAAGTTAATAACATTGTAATTTCCTTTTAAGTAAATGATTACTTTGTTATTGAGTTCATGCTTTCAGGTTTAAATTTAAAGAATTGATTACAATACTACTTGCTTTTTTGATTCTATCGTTGGAATGAGTTTGGTATTGCAGTTACTAAATTTGGCAATGAGTTATGTAAGCAAGTGTGGGCATCACCTTCTTTTTGGAATGTGTAATTTTTTCCTGGGTAGTGATCGATATGATTATATATGGTCTCATGCTAAGTCTTATAATTATATTATGTGACACCATACTGAAAATATTTTCCTTGTAATTTATATAGCATTTTATATAATTCCATACACACAGAGAAAAATTTAGCTATTTGCCTACTGGAATTCGGTTACTACGACTCAAATTCTGTTAATACGAATTTTAGTCGGTTGGCTCAACTTAATATTAGTTTTCATAACAAAGTTCGGTTAATTCAACTGAATTTTAGTTGCAATACCAAAAATATTCAGAAGTCTAATGAAGATATCGTTGTACTAACTGTTACCATTAAAATTCATTTTTCAATTCGGTTGGCACTTTATTTTTCTGTGTGTACATATTCTGGTAAAGTTCAATATCAAATTAAGTTATCTGCAAGTTTAGACTCTATTACATATGGCTTCACATATAAGTGTGAGTGCAAGTGATTTACTTTATATAATTTGAAATAAAAAAATGTGTACATTTGATAAGACAAATACCACTTAATTATATATTTTTGAAACACTAAATTCGTTCTTGATAATTTTTAATTATTTCGTTGCTTCATTTAAAAAAAAGTTGGTTTCTAAAATTGTTGACTTCTAGAAATTTGAACTTAAATACTTTTAAGCATAACTTCAAGTTACAAAAAGCATACCTAATATCGGTTAAAATTTTATAAAATCAGATGTATTTATATCTAGTTAGATATAATTTAATATCCCGGATATGGACAAATTTCGGATAAAATTGTATCAAATAAAATAATAAAATTGTATCAATAATTTTAAATAATTAGATACATGCAGATGAACGATTTTTATTAGACTCCATATTAAAATTTCTACCCGGTCAAGTTTGTAACAAAATTTTCTATTAAAAAATATAAATAAATTGAAATTGATTAAAATTTTTGAATGTTTTATATAAAAAAAAAATTTATTTTTGGTGAAAAACAAAATTTTTGTTTAAAACCGATTCAATACCGGTATCGCACCGGGTTTTTTTAAATTCAGGTGTTTTGGTATTGATATTGTATCGGTTATCAATTTGAAAAGGTTTTAAAACGGATAACGGCATTTACAAGGTATCGGTGGCCAACGTTGCAATAAATTCATTATTAGAGCGATTGGTTGCTCGGAGGTGGAAGTATTAGTTTCTGTTGTTGTCAGTGTTTGGGTACTTGTTGCTCTATTTTTTTAACTGGTTAATATCGGTTATAATAATAAAAATAAAAAAAAACAATTGTTATCAATCAATTATTCGTGCGTTCTATTCGCTCTTTTACGTTTTAGTATTTACTACAAGAATTATTCGCGAAAATAAATATAAGAAAACCTATTCAGCGATTATTAGAGGAGAGCGTAAAAAGCTATGTACACCGACAAAAAAAAAATATAAGTTGAGACATTCAATCTAAACAACACAGATTAACAGAAAAAAAGATATGGACAGCTTCAAAAATTCTGGACAAATTGAGGTAAAATATTTTCAAAAAATTGTTTTGTATGACAAGAATAACGATTTGTACACAGAAAAAATTATCAACCTAAAATATCTAATTAAAGATTTGATTTGAGTTTAATTTGTTTCTAAACAAATATATAATTGAATCAATTAATATTTTAATTGACTTTTAAATATATAATAAATACATATTTTATTTTAGACGCAATTATCATATTATTTTTTCATACACTGTATGCATTAGGCCGGGTCGATTTGTATGGAGGCAAAAAATCGCTCAACGTTCAAGGAAAATCGTATTCTAGGGATCAAAATAAGAAACTTTGCCGAAGGAACCATACCTCTAAAACGAATTCTGATGTCCCGACTTTTGACCCGTAGGGTCAAATTTTGAAAAAACCCACTTTGATATTTCAGAAAGTAGGAGGAATCTCTCCAAGATTATGGGAGATACTTCTTCTCCGGGAGACGCGCTAGCAGATTAATGCATAAATCATCATTCTAGGGGTTAAAATTTAAGTTAAAAGAGGGCATTTTTAGCCGTGTTTTTTTAGCAAAATGTACAAATCTCGGGATAGGGATATTTCAGAAAGTAGGAGGAGTCTTTCCAAGATTAGGGTCTCTATTTCTTCTCCGGAAGAAATAGAGTATAAATATATTCGATTGGGTTGGATTCGATTGGGGCACTCTAAATGGGATTTTTCAAAATTTCACCCTACGGGTCAAAAGTCGGGACATCAGAATTCGTTTTAGAGGTATGGTTCCATCGGCAAAGTTTCTTATTTTGATCCCTAGAATACGATTTTCCTTGAACGTTGAGCGATTTTTAAATCGACCCGCCCTAGTATGCATAAATAGAAAATTTTCAGTATAAAATCCCAAATACATTTGAAGTTAACAAACAAAACAAGCACACACACAAACAGACTCAGTATTGCAAAAAACACACAATCCAACGTATAGATCACACACTTTTTTTGTGGGTATCATATTTTTTTTTTATAGAAGTTATAACTTTTTTTTTCTTCTTAATTTTAATAAAAGATTTAATTGATAGTGTTATTGCCGTGATAGGTGCAAAATCAATTAAAATATTAATTGATTCAATAAATTTTTTAATTGAAACCCGTTTTTAGTTTTTTCTGTGTATGTATGTTAGCTAGTGTTTCTAACTATTCGACCGAGGCAGTTAAACGGTTTAGGCATTATTTGAAAAGTCGCTAAAATTGTTTAACGGTTTATTTGGGTTGGATAATCGACAAAATCGGCAATCGATTCAATTGCTCCAAAGTAGAAAGTAGCTAGTAATATAACCACTTCTGAAACTAATTCTATTTAGTTATATCCAGAGAAGGCAAATGCCTTTTTTATTTTTACACATATTTGCCATATTTGACCTTAAAAGTGTCCTTTTTTTAAGATTTTTGTGCTTTAAATGTGCCATTTTTTTATTTGTATATACGTATATAATAATGCAAATGATTTTGCCATCTTAAAAAAGATTGTCGGTAGAATGTACTGAAAATGACAGTTAAAACAAAGTTATATGCAAATTAAATATTAAAATGCGACAAACTAACTAAAAATATAGTTTTATTAACAAACTACATTTTTACTTATTGGAGATTTCACGCTATTTTATTTGCAAACTATGAATTTATAAGAAATATAAAATAAATAAGAATTGTTGAACAACATTTTTATTTTTAAATAACTTACGAAAATTAACTCTACTCCAAAAAAAAAAAATCAAACAAATACTACGAAAATACAGTACCTACTTTTTTAAATAACTGCCTAATCGTTGTTTTGTATTATTTCATAGAAAAACAACTGTCGTGTACACTAAAAAAAATAAGTTAACAGAAAAGTTAGTAAAACGACTTTTATATCAAGTCCACTATTTGCTGAAATTGTGTTTCAGCTAAAATTTTGGTTATACTTATTCAGCACTTAACTGTATTGAACTAATTTTTTTTACTTACATTTTACTAAAGTTTTACTAATTTATTTTGTTTAAAAAAAAATTGTGCTGGTAAGCTGAACGACAACCAGATTGAAAGATATGCGCAGATTCAAGTAGATGTCGCAGCATGTCAATGTGTTGTAGAGTCGATGAAAATTATACTAAAAAGTACAACTCTTGTAACACATATCAAAAATCAACCATGGAAGATTTTTGTATCTGTTTTTCATACAAAAGGACGCTAACAATGTCAACGCATATGTGGATTAAAAAACAATAATTTTGTGTGCTCACCGGCTTGTCAAAGTAATTTTCTATTAAATAAATTAAAGATAAAGTAAAATATTTAAATTTAATAAACATTAAATGTGTATTTATAAACTAAATCTTTAAAGTAATTATTAATGTAGTGTTGTCAAATTTCAAACAAATATAAGTTCAGGTAGATAGACTGTAGCGAAAGGCAAGGACACACATCTTAAGTAATTTTTTATGTTTCCTTTTTCTGATTGCAAAAAAGTGGTTGTATATTTATACAACCAATAATGTAAGTATGTAGTTGAAAAATAATTTTGTTTATGTTATATATAATTATTTCTATATATTTTCAGATATTAATATAATTCATGTCGTCAATGTGGTAGTATGAATATTTTTATATTTTGTAACGTATTGTAAATCATTTTTTAAAGAATCACAATCAATTTTTTCAGATTTCAGCAATTAAATTAACTAAAATATAATTTTTCTAAATCTTTTTGAGTTTTTTTCAGTTTACTAATATTCAACAAAATTTTATTAACTTTAATCAAGGATTTTTTAAGTTTTAATCAACTGAGTTATAGCAAAACTTTTGCTGAATCTACTTATTTTGTTGTAGAAAAAGATTTTACTGACAGCAGCAATTTTTATGCAAAAAGTTTTGACTAAAAGTTTGCTGACTCAGCTAAATTTTTTGCTGAGTTTACTAACTTTTTTTTTAGTGTAGTAACTGTCAAACTGTTTGGAGTACGAGTTCGAGTTCCATGATATGACTAGGAACCGATTGTAAAAAATATTCTTGCGAGATATAAGAAAAAGAGGCATATAATTTTCAATAATTTGATTTTTTTAAATTCAATTCTTGTTTTCAGTTGCTTAAAAAACGTTATCTAAAACTTAATGATAGCTTTCACTCAATTTTAAAAGAATTTAGTGATATTTTAGATAGTGTTCCTCTTTTTCTTGCCATTTTTACCCAAAATTAAGAAAACTATGAAGTTTTGGAGAAACATAAAGGAAAAAATCCATATAAAAAATTTAACCGGTTAATCGGCCTGTTTTAACCGATTATTCGGGCGAAATAATTATTTGAGTTTTAAATTATTTGTGTTCACCATTACCGATTAATCGCGATTAACTATGATGATTTCTAAATTTCAAATGAAAATTCTGAATTGCAATTGATAGAGAAGTAAACAAACATATGAAATGATGAAGATTTATGAAACATTTGTCATCAATTTTTATGAAACTCTTCATATCTATGAAAACTTCATATATAAAGGGTCCGCCATCTAACGTTTTTTTCTTTCAACTAGTGCTTATTTCGTGAATGGTAACACTTAGCTCATGTCTGATTTGACAGATAATTAGTTTTATCCTTCCGCTGAACGAATATGGTCCGTATGTTCGTTATCTTGTGAAAAAAGTGAAAGAAACTGGCATCCTCATCGATAAACCAAAGCGTGAAAAGCCAAAAACAGAGCGTACACCCGAGAATATTGCTGCTGTGGCAGAAAGTTCGCGTGAAGCGCCATCAACATCAATTCACCGTCGTTCTCAACAATTGAACATTTCGAAGACATCATTGAGACGAATTTTGCATAAAGACCTTGGTATGATGCCATACAAAGTTCAATTGGTTCAGGAGTTCAAAAAAAAAAAGTTATTTTACGGACCCTTTATGATGAATAATTGATGAAAAACGATTAATGAAACAGTTTCATCAATATGATGAATATTTAATTGGGAGTACTTTTTGTCGATTCCAATGCCAATGATTTTTTTTAATTGGCATTAAATAGATCAATCGTAAATAACGGACCAACTGTAATTGACGAAAAAAAAAAAAAAAATTATAAAAATTGGTTTGTTTTGAAAAAAAAGTTTAAAATTTAATTTAAACGTTTTTGCTATTTTTTTAAGTTTTATCATGTATGCACTATTCAGTGTTGTTTGGTAACAACCCTATGGGGAATGAGGAATCAATTGACCTAAAAGTGACTGGTTAAAGAAGGAATTATCACAGGACTGGTATCATTTAATACTGAAGTGGGTGAATCAGTGTCAATTGTCCTAAAATTACCAATCCTGTGACTGGTAAAGGGAGGACATACCACTTAACCAGAATGTTCATTAACAAGAAAAAGCCAGTTGGCCAGAATTTTACCCACCGGAAACTGTTTAGTTTTCGTTTATTTTATACGACATGGCCCTTTTACGACAGTCTTGTGGTATGCCCATCTTTGGTTAGTCCTGTGGCATGCCACTATGTGGTTTAAAGCAGGACAAATGACCCCTCCTATGACAAGCCAATGTTAAAGTTGCCTGTTGTTTACATAGGGTAGGGTTTAGCAGAGGACCGGTCTCTGGCACGAAGGGATCGATCCTGTGGCACACGCAGAACCGGTCCCATTCCCCATAGGGAAATTAGTCACGATTTTACAATATATACTTCAGTTCACCTTTTGAAAATGACATACCAAAACCCCGGGACGCGTAAACTTAATTTTGGGGCGTAGAATCCAGTGGTATACTCCGTTTTAATAGCTTAGGTCAAAATAAAAAGATACTTCAATTTTAAGTTTGCATTGACTCAAGCGATTTTTTCAGTGTATTTTAAGTAAAAGACATCAATATCTTGTTTGAAATAAATTTTTTTTATTGTTTATTTTCCGAAACTCTACTCTAACAATGATGGTAAATAGTGCCGGCAAAGCACTTTATTCAAAAGTTGGTAAAGCACTTTAAACCAATGTTTGCCAGCAGTATTTTTTCATATGCAGCCGTATGTTGTGGAACTTGTACTGGCGAATCCCTTATAGCAGGTATTGTTAAAGCGCTGCAACCCAACATTTTGCCAGTAGTATTTATTAGTATACAGTCATAGTACATGCACTTTTTATAAACACTGGCAGAGCACATTCAAACGATAATTTCCCAGCAGTACTTTTTCATATACGGTCGTAAATTTTGTAAAACAACTACTGGCAAAGACCTTTTTTGAAAACGTTGGAAAATCACTTTTAGCTGATGTTTTGCCAATGGTGGTTCTTTATAAACAGTTGTAAATATTGTAAAATAAATACTGACAAAGGCCTTTTTGAAAACGTTGGCAAATCTTTTTAACTGATGTTTTGCCAATGGTTGTTCTTCATAAACAGTTGTACATTTGTAAAGCAGGTATAGTCTATAGGTTGGCAAAGCGTTCCAAATAAATGCTTTCGCAATGCTTTTTCTTAAGTATTTCTGTTAAACAACGCTCTGCCAGCGCTTTGTTTTTTGTGTACTATCAGCAATTTCTACCTGGGAGTTTCAAAAGTCTGTAGTTTCCTCACAACATTTCAAGAGAAAAAGTGCGAGAAACAACTGATAAATAAATGTCGGTGAAGGAAAGTGAAATTATTAAAATTTCAAAATAACTTAAAAGTAACTTAAAAAATAACTTAACTTAATAATATTTATAAATTATTTCATTATTGCAGTTCTTTCTTGTACCGATTTATGCATGACAATCTATTAACTACTGCTGCGATTTGTTTCAGTGTATTCATTCGTATTTTCCAAACATTCTCAGCTGAACTATTCTTCATTGGTAGAGGTAATACCATCATAAAAGTATGAATAATACTGGCAACACTTGTGTTATTGATAACTACAACAAACATAGTAGCAAAATTTCATGGTTGTCAAGCGAAACGATAGTAAACGGTAATGGTATTTTAGATTATTTAAAAAAAAAAATAGTAATAGGCCGCTTCACATGAACTATATAATATAAATCTGCTCGTTTTTGTTCTATATTATTTAACCATATAAAGTCACAAAATGCCGTTATATTACATAATAAAAAAAGAAAAAACGTAAGCTACGTTCAAACCTAAATGCAAAACACGATTTAAACTCTTTATTTTGTTACAAAGGTTCTTAATTCTTTTAGACTGGTGTTGGCAAAATTCGTGTTTTTCATTTAGGTGTGAATGCCATATTATGTGGGTCATTGTGGTGAAATGGTTAGTGAAATGGTTGGACTGTTACACAAAAGGTCTCGGGTACGATTCCCGGTGACGACAACATCAATTTAGAAAATTAATATACAGTAAACTCTCAAAAACGTGAACAAATTTTTGCAAGGGGTGTTCGCGTTTCTAAATTTGTTCACGTTTGTGATTGAATTTTTTTTTAAACTATTTTACTACAGAATTGATCCAATTATTATATTGATTATTTAACAAAAAAATAAAATATGAAAAGATTTTAAATATTTTTCTTCTGAAAATTCTTAAATTCAAACATACATTCTTAGACAAAATTTTTAAATATTCAAACACTTGCCTATATAAATATTAACATTTTTAAAAATGTTTCCTATTAGAAAACTTTTTGATTCTGGGACTTTTTAAAAAGTCCAAATTCAGAATCTAAAACAATTTTTGCATATCCAAATTATTGATTTTAATATGTTTTTGATATTTAACATTTCTTAATTTCTAATACATTTACTATAAAAATAACTGCAAATTCTATTTAAATTTTATTCTATACGCTTTAGAACAATGTTGCTAAAAAAAAGGATACAGGAAAAGAGTTAAAGTGTTTTTCTGTTTACATTAGAAAAGGTGTTTACTATAAAAACGGGGATTCCCCAAATTACTAAAATATTGAAGAAAAAGAAACATTTCCTATAAAAAAAATGTATTCACGTTTTAGAGCTATTGAAATTTATTCACGTTTTGGAATAGTCAATGTAAAAAAAAGGGTTAATTTTTCTGGGACGTTCATGTTACTGGATGTTTACGTTTCTGCGAGTCCACTGTAAATGAGTTTTCTATCCCTCATATGTATCGCAGCGCCTACTTTCGTTGTTCCCATAGCACTTAACCCCACCGAAGTAAAATAATGAGTAATGAATGAAACAACTTCAATAAGTTCGCCAACTCTCCATCAGATGGCGAGCAACAACTGTTCTAAGACCTAACATCTCGCGCAGTGACAGTGTTTCCATGTTTGAAGCCCTTCATCTTTCCCCACCTTCCATCTCTCCACTATCACCTTTCCGAAGAAAGCAACACACAGAGAAATAAAGTGTAGAGTCCGACCGAACAGTTCGGCCAGAAAATGCATTTGGTCTGTATTCGGTGTTTTAAAGCATTATGGACAAATTTGGCGGATAGAAAAATGTTTATTGTGCTGATTAGATGCTATTTTGAGTGTCAAATTTGAAGAAAAGTCTGTAGTTAAGCAATGAATTCACTGTTCGGTCTCAGAAAGTTCGGCCAAATTGAAAATAGTTCGGCGGCCGAACTTTTAACTTTATAGCTAAACTTCGGCTTTTCTCTTAAATTTTATACACAAAATCGAATTAAATCGGCTCAACAAACATGTTTCCAATACCAAAATTTGTCATCATTGCCTCTAGATATAAAAAAACTGACAAAAAATAGTTTTTTGGCCGAACTGTTCGGTCGGACACTAATAAAGTGCCAACCGAATTGAAAAGTGTATTTTAAAAGCAACAACTTATAAATTCGGTTAGAACAACGTTATTAACATTAGATCACTGAATATTTTGGGTGTTCCAACTAAAATTCAGTTGAAATAACCGAACTTTGTTGTGAAAACTAATGATCGGTTGGACCAACCGACTGAAGTTGATAATAACCGAATTTGAGTCGTAGTAACCATATTTCAGTTGCCAAATATTTAAACCTTTCTCTGTGTGAACACATTAATTAATAGGAAGTATTTCCTGAGTGTTGTTTCTCTTAAAAAAAGAAAACAAAAGCGGATTGGATTGCCAACACTGCAAAAAGTATAAAGAAGTTTATTTGAAACAATAACAAAAATGCTAGCTAGCAGCCAAGCAGTTTTACCAGCTAATATGTAAGTAGTCAGTCAGTCACTCACTGAACTAACTTAACTCTAACCAAGCAACGAAACAACCAACCAACCATCTAACAGCTGTGCATGTGCTATATTTCCAGACATCAGTCGGTTAACGAACGTCGAATGGAAGTTAAGCTGTGCGCGCTAAAAAATCGAATGAAATTGAAATTTCTTTATTTAATTTCTTCTTGTTAATATTTAAAGAAAGACATTCGTTGTTGTGTCGAGACAGTAGAAAAGCGCCTTCCATTTTTCGCATTTACTCTACTTCCATTAAAATACGACAAAGACAAAGAATGAATCAAGAAAACAAATGAACTTTATTTAAATAATAATCAAACCGGGAACTAAAAATTAAGATCATTATTGCAAAATATGTTCGTTAAAAGTGATTCAAGTGTTTCATAATTAAACAAGATTGTAGTGCTACGGAGGAGAATAAATACATGAATTTAATTATTAACATTTTATTCAAAAATAAAAAAATTTCGGGGTAAATTAAACAAGAATTAAAAAAAAAAAAAAACACACCAACAAAATATATAAAAATCTGCCAAGTGTCAGAAGCAAATAATTAACAAATAAATACAAATTTTGATAATCAGAATAACATTGATGTTGATTAGTTCAGACGTGTATAAATTGGTATTTCATTTCAGTTAAAAGAGTTGCATACATTTAAAATATTTCTTATTTTAAGAAATCCACTTTAAATCACGTTTTGAAATATAAACGACATAAATTCAAAACACATACATATCATACACTCAAAAAAGTTTTACAGTTACTACATGACAGTTGTTTGTGTAGTTATCAGTATAAGATATAATTAGCACAAAAACAACTATTATGACAGTTATTTAATAAAAAAAAACAACTAAAGAAAAATACTGTATTTTTGTAACAGTTGCTTGAAGCAGTTATTGTAGTATTTTAATAAACAATAGAGTTGTCAAACCCGGTTTCCGAATTATTTATTTATTTATTTGAGTATATGGATGGATACAATATTATCCTTACATAGAAGTAACTTAATTGTTATAATGCATAAAATAACTTAAAGTTAATTATTTAAGAGAGCCTTAAAATGAGAATGTGAAATACTTATGTCTAATTGAGTACAGTAATTATTAAATAATCTCATGGATCTGGTAAGCGGTTCATTCAATGCATACTCAGTTCTATGGATATTAATATGAATTTTTTCAATGACCTTGGTGGAACATTAATATGAATAAATTCTAATAATTTCGGCGAATCTTTTCCACCACAAATAACATCATGCAGAAAAGTTAACGAAAATATATTCCTTCGAGCTTGCGGAGTTTTCATATAAAGAAAAACACATTTATCTTTATAGTTAGCGACAGAAAAAGCAGGAACAGAGACTGCCTGAATTATTGAATAAACCTTTTTGTTCTATTTTTCCGGCTTTTTTAAACCGGGTTTTAAAAGAGGGCGTTTTTCGAGTTGTTCTGTAACCCGTTTTTTTTTTGTCTCAAATAACACAGGAGGACAAAATCATAGCTTTTAAAAATGAATAAGGGAAATATATGTATATTCTAGACATGCTGATAACAATGGCGTACTTTACTTTTCGATGTATGGTACACACAGAAATAAAGCATTAAAAATCATATAGAAACAATATTAAAAAATCAAACAAAGTTGGTTTTCTATTTAGTTTAAATATGTATGTTTCTGTGCGCCCCGGTATTCTAGTTGGTAGCGTGCTGGCTTATCATTACGGGGGTCGTGGGTTCGATTCCCACCAGAGGCACTGGTATGTTTTCGCTACAACGCGCCGAAGGCCATAGTAGCTAGTGCTCGGTTAGGGTAATAGTATATATTTTGTATTTTTATGATTATTAATAAATAAAATAAATAAAAATATGTATGTTTCTACATATTTTTGAAAACCGCAAATGACATCTATAAGTTTGAAATATTAGTTTAAATACGAAAATGTTTATTTTAACTACAATCATATTTACTCTAAAAAGATTCATACTTAATTTAAAAACTGTCTTTAAAAAATTAAATATTAATTTGAATATGAAATAATAATTGACTATGATTTGTTTTCTCTGTGTACAGTTTTTCCACAAAATTACTTTAAGGTGCCATTCACGCCATTCACGCCATTCACGCCATTCACGCTATCCACTCATATCTACTATTTTCAATTATTTGTGAGACAAACTGTCAAATTATTGTAAATTCTCTTTTGAAAATTACAAAATACTGGGAAGTGGATAACGTGTGAATTGGCACATGCAAATTACATTTTTTTTAATATAACGTTTTTAAAATACATCTAAAGACAACCCCTGTATTCTTATTTGAGGTACATATTTAATTTACAAAAATTTCTAATTGTTCCCAAATTTTACGGTCTAAGCGAATTTTATCGCTAAACTAGCAATTGACCTTAACAAATGCAGTCATGCAGTAGTCTATTAGGAAAAGGTGTCTCAGCAGAAAAACAATTAGTTTAATATTCCTGTTCCTGGAACTTCCAGGAATTTGCTACATTTTTCAATACCTGGATATACTTCGGGAATTCCCGCAATTTTTTTGTAATGGTAGAAATGAATATACTATTTTAAAGGGCCGAAATTCAAAATTGTATAAGCGGATAGATATTTGAAGAATCCTGAAATAAAATGATGAAAATATTCAAAATATGCTTTAAAATTACCTATGGGTAATAATATGTAGGTAAAGAATACTATGTAGGTAAAGATCAAAACAAATGAAATTTCACTTGAATAAAGGGCGACTTACATTTCAGTAAATTAAACTAACATTGTCATTTCTTTTTTATTGTTCAAAAAATTAACCACAAAATTGAACAAACATTTGTTGTTGTATTTTTGTAAATAAAAAAACTTCAGTATAAAATGAATGTAAAATTATAATACAGTAATTTGATGTGGTTTGTTTTTTTAAATGAACTACAATTGTAGCGAAAACTTAAATATCTTCTACAAATGACACTTTTTTCACTTAAAAATAAAGAAACTATATTACAGGTCAAATAACTACAAATATTTACAGCAAAAGTTCCCTAAGTGTAAAAACTTTTCTTCTTTATGCAGAACACATTTTTAATTTGTTTCTTTTGTCGAAATTTAGAAAGAATAAATCGGCACTGGCAATGATAGTATTTATTGAAAATGCAGTCTTAAGTTCAAAGTCACTCTATAACAAATGACTTAAATCCGTTTTAGGGCTTTTGATACGAGAAACTGAAATTATTTGAGTATTTTCGTAACCTAAATTAAAAATATACCTTTGGCTATAAAATACTAATCTCAGCCTATTATGTTAACCTTAAGTCCTCACACGTATTTTTTGTTACACGAGTTTCCATTGTTGTTCGGGTGTATTTTGCCCCAGTGTTTGGACGGAAGGGTAATAATATTGAGGCTGCTATCAGGAACTGGGCAAATGTTTTAAAACCAAAGGTAAATTCGCGAATTCGATGTTTAAATTATAATAAGCCTGACAAAAGCTATAATTGTAGCAATCAATATTTAATTAAAAGACATAAAAATCCAATTTAGCATTTTTCTCAGTTGCTTAAAGATTTGAGTTTTCTCTTTTTTTCGAATCAGTCTGGATGTGTCCATAAATGGATTTTCTTGAAAAAAGTCGTATTTTTATCTCGTGGTATTAACAAACATAGAAATGGAATGGCCTAAAATGTAAATTATATTTAAAATATTTAAAATTGTTATATTCTGCATCAAAGTATTGTAATAAGAGATAATAAGATTTTTATGCAACTTTTTTTTTTTTTAGCAATTTTGGACCCACTAGTATATTTTTAAATATTTGGTCTTATGAACGTGCGATTTATCAAAAAATGTATATGGCAGCATATCCGAGATGCACTTTTAGTACACTCATAATAATCCATGCTAAAAATACGAAAATAATGTCAAAACTACAAAAAACTTTCGTAGAATGAACAAATATTGGTTTATTTTACGAAAGTTTTTGTTATTTTGAGATTTATTGGTATTTGTATGCATGGATTATTATCAGTGTATGATATGTAAATACCTTTGAAAAGTATTTGTGCCAAAATTCAGATAAAAAGGTTTATATGTATTTGAAAAAGTTTTTCTAACAAAAACCCTACTTTTGTGACAAATTTGTACCAAAATGGAGGTTTTTGTTAAGAACAATTTGAAAGGTATTTCCATGTTAAGTAGAACTACAAGTTTTATGGAAGCAAGTAATAATTGGTATTGGTAAACGAATTTTAGACTACACACAGAAAAAAGGCATGAGAAAATCAAGTAGAAACAACATTAAATTTAATAGAAACAGCTTTGAAATCAAACAAAATTTGTTTTCTATTTAGTTCTAATATGACATCTATAATGTTGAAATATTATTTTGAAAAAGCTTATTTTAACTAGAATCATATTTACTTTAATACACACAGAGAAAAATTTAGCTCTTTGCCAACTGAAATTCGGTTACTTAGACTCAAATTCGGTTATTACAAATTTCAGTCGTTTGGTACAACTTAACATTAGTTTTCACAACAAAGTTCGGTTAATTCAACCTAACCACGTGGTTGATTACTAAGAAGACAAGAATGGAGCAAAATTGATTATTAATAGGTTTTTTGTTAAAGTTCTGCCTATTATATAGGCTCTAGCTTTTCTAAAACTTCGGGTTCTGATGAGATCTTTAGCCAGATCGAAATACTAGTATCAACCTAGCTAATATGTTTGATTTGCTTTATTTTTGTAAATATACGGAGGTTGAAAGCTCGTTATAAATTGAAAATAACATAAAAATAATCTCGATGTATGTAAAAACAAAAAACTAATATAACTGCAACATAACTTTAGTTGCAACACCTAAAATATTCAGAAATCTAAATTAAATATAGTAGTACTAACTGAATTTATGATTTGTCACCATTAAATTACACTTTTCAACTCGGTTGGCACTTTATTTCTCTGTGTGTAAGGTTCATACTTAATTTAAAAATTTAGTAAAAAATAAGATATTATTTTAAATATGAAATAATAATTGATTTAACTATTCGGTTTTTTCGCTGTGTATGTTTGTTTTCCTAACAAAATATTGTAATTCAAATTTAGCGCTCAAGATTAGTCCGAGTTCAAATCCGTCAGCCAATTAGTCCGAGTTCAAATCCTGGAAAAGACAAAAAGTTTTTTTTTTTATTTAAAAGAAAACATTAAAATGTTCAAACAGCAAATAATTTAAAGAAAATTAAAAGTAATTTTGGTGCAATGAGCAGCACAAATGCCTATTAATCTGAAGGCCACGGTTAAATACTTGAAAAATCAAAGAATTTTTTTAATTTTAATCAAATTTTGCGAAACATAATAATATTTAAGTAGAATATAATATTGAATGAGACAACTAAATATTAGCTTTCACGACTGAATATAGCTGATATAATTCGATTGGAAACAAATTCGGTGGTCCCAACTCAGACTGTTTTCTTGATGTGTAGGAGAAGACGTTTAACAGCGGACTTAATTTTAAGCTTTGGGAATCAAAGATGTACTATAAATATTACTGCTGGTCTGATCTTTCAACAGAAAGAAATTAGATTTATTGCAATTTTTATATAAAAAACAGTATGAAGATGCGTCAAACTTTTATGTAATTTTGAGGAGAAACTGTACCATAGATCGGAAAATAAAGTACGCCATTAAAATCAGCATGCCCAAAATATATTGAATTTATGGTCCGAATTTGTTGATGCCATGCTGTGTAATTACACCGAATATTACCGAATATTACCGAATTATAATTCGGCATTTTCGAATATTTTTAAAGATGGATATTTCTTAGAACTATCGAGGTTTCAATTTCTTTTTTAAGATTGTCTGACTTTTTTATTTAGGTAATACTATTTTTTCTAATAACTTTAAACTTTTTTTGAAAAAAGCGTAGTTATTCCAAGTTTTTTCTTAAGCAATTTTTTTTGCAATATTTGTTCACTTCTCTGAAAATAACTGTGGAAGTTATAAAATATTTAGCTTACAAAGAATGTTTGCTGCCTTGCCTGGCAAAATGGGTGAAAATTCCACTTTTTTGAGCAAATTTGCATACAGTTTTATTTAAATGCAATTGAAACAAATTAAAAATTAGCTGACTAAATTCTAGATCGATTACTCATGGCTGGTTTTTTAAAATCCTTGTGGGGTTATTTTAAGAAATTTCATTCATTTCAAAAGTCATTGGATATAAAAACGAAATGTATCTTAAACTAAAGTTAATTTTATTCTCTGTTTATAATTTTTGTTAAATCCGCGGTCAAATTAAAATTTCGCTGGCTTTTATGATTTTTTTAAAAATATTCAATAAATAATTTTTAAAATCGGTCATAAGGCATCGATCTGGAATTTAGTTAGTTAATTTTAAAAAATTCATTTTCGTTTTAAACTGTGAGAAAGGCATTATATCGTTCGATTTTTTGTGATTTTTATGCACAATATATTTCTGAATTTGACAATTTATCCACATTGGTGGGTGTACCAGTAGAATACCTCCATTTTGCTCAAATATACTTTTGTTCAAAATAATTTTAGTCCAAAAGGTTTAACACTATCAATATCTTGTAAGTTTAAATAAGTTCGACTTTTAGCCCTCAATTAATCCCAAAACGTTGTATTATTTTCATGATGTTATATGAGAATTTTTTTAATATACGATAACCGGATTTAGATTTCCCCAAGACTTCTTTTATTTAGAAAAGAAAATAAATGAAAAGAAAGTAGATTTGTTTAATGTTAAAGTCTTAGTAATTTTTTAAACTTGTACAAAAAATCAGCAATTCAAACGAATTAAAAAGCGGATTTGAAATTAAAAAATCGAAAACCGGGTTTTAAAAAAACCGCTTTTTTAGTATTTGAAACCCGGTTTTTTGAATAGGTCGAATATTTGACAACTCTAATAAAAAAACTAACAAAACAGTGATTTTGTAGTAAACAGTTAATTTTTGTGAGTTATTTCAAAATAGAAGATTATGTCGAGTTTTAAAAAATTTTCGTTTGTTTTAAATTTGAATAAAGCAAACGAAACGTTGAGCAAAAACATGATAAATTGATTTTTATTTACAAATAAAGCAGATTATTGACCAAAATAGCGCGTAAGGAAACCCCTTTTTAAAATCTAAATTTTTTATTATTGATTATTATAACAATTCGAAAATTGTATTGTATCTTCAATGTTTAAAAATGTCATAACTGGAGTAACGTTTGGAATTTTGACTTTGTATTTTAATAAGGATATGGAAAATACAATTTTTTATTGAAATCGAAAGAAAAAAATATTTTATTAAAACATAATTTTAAAATACCTGCAAAATAACTGTTAAAAAAACAGTAGTTTTTACCAATTTTTACAGTTGTTTGAAAGTTTTTGTAGTAAAAAATTGTCAGTTATTTTTACAACATCTATAGTTACTTTTACTGCATTTGTTAGTTGTTTTTTCAACAGTTTAGTTATTTTAACGGTAATTACCTTTTACGCCTGTTTAAATGAATTTACAGTTGTTTTTGCTGTCATTTTCAATAGATTCTACTGTCAAACATTTTTGAGTGTACACTTAACAAAAAATAAAAAAAAAAATTTGCAATAAAAAAACAGTTAAATTTAACAATATGCCAACAACTTAAATGCCATAATATTTTAAAGCCAACAGTTGAAGTAGATTAAAATATACACACACACACACATTTTGAAATTTAATTTGAAATACAGTTGAAAAAAGAAATCGATGTTTTTTTTTTTAAAGAAAAATTCAATATTTTAGTCATTATCTTGATTATTTTTATTAACAAATTTGTGATTTCAGCGTAATTCTTAAAACTAAAAAAACCCCAAAGCTAAAACTTAAAGTCAGTCATTCAACCAATCTAACCAACCAACTAAGCAACAAACCATTTATTCAACCTTCCCACTATAGATGGTCTTTGTAGTGTTGTTAATAACTAGAATTAACACTAACACTCCACACTCGGGCAAAACCAAAAAACCAACAAACAACGTGTTAACCAACTTTTGCTAAATCAAAAGTTCTTCCTCTCCTCAAGTTATTAAACCTTAACAAAAAGAAACCAAAAGAAATCAAATTAAAGAAAAAGAAGAACGAAAAAAGAAACAAATTTTGTGCTAAAAATATCTTTTATGTATTATAATACATATTTATATATAATATATTATAGTATAACTACTCCATCCAACACTATATTATTCAAACAAATAACCACAACAAAATGGATTACTTCGTAAAGGCATATAAAGATTGGAAACTGCATTCCCAGGTAAGTTTTGAATGAATTTTAATATTCAGTATATCGTTGTCTTATATGTAAACGGAGCTATCTACGTCCAAATGTAGCACAGCTAATCCCTGCGGATCTCGAAATATCGCGTTTTAAAATATGAAAAATATTTGATAATTTTAAAGAAGTAGCAAAAAAATGTTCTAACAAGGGGAGTCTCCAGATGTGTTCTATCCGATCTTAATGAAATTTGGATATATGATAAAGAAAAAAAAAAAAAAAATAAGGGACGCGTAATTTTTTAGCTGCCCAATCTTCGTTTTTTCGTCTTATTTCGAATTGTTTCAAAGAAATTTCGGACAAATGGGGTAAAAAATTAAAAAGCTTTTTTAGACGCATTAACTGGTATACGAAACATGTCAAACAACGTTCAAGTATTTTTTTTATTAAAAAAATGTGTTTCAGTGATATTAAAACTGGCGTTTTGTTAAAGAATTATAGTTGGATTAATGCTCGTAATTTCAAGCAATAGATACCTAACGGTGCTTAGATACCTACCGAATACACGAACAAAATCGGGTAGGTATCTAAGCACCGGTAGGTATCTATTGCTTGAAATTACGGGCATAAGCTAAAAAAAAATTTATGTTAATATCTATTAAATTTAATCGAAGGGGTGTCTGATTCTTTTCCGACATTAGTATTTGTTCGGCTTTTATGCGACTTTTTTCGAAGAGCTTTTTAACCTATATTTAAAATATTTTAAATAAATGGCAACCCTAACACCGTACATACACTCAGATAAAAAAGTTAGTAAAGTCAGCAAAATTTTAGTCAGTAGGATGCTTGCAAAAAAATTGCTAATGTCAGCAAAATCTTTTGCTGAAAATCAGCGAGCTGATTTTTAGCATCAAAATTAGTAGATTCAGCAAAAGTTTTGCTAAAACTTAGTGGATTAGAAATTAAAAAAACCGTTGCTAAACATTAATAAAATTTTTGCTGAATATTAGTAGAATGAAAAAAACTCAAAAAATTTATAGAAAATTTTTATTTAGTTAATTTATTTTGCTGAAAATCATAAAACATATTTTTGTGATTCTTTTTAAAATAATTTACAAAACGTTACAAAATATAAAAATTTCCATACTCCCACATTGACGACATGAATTAATGTAATATCTGCAAATATATTGAAATAATTATTTATAACATAAACAAAATTATCTTTCAACTACTTACATCAATGGTTGTCTCAATGATGCTATCTTTTAAAGGAAAGCTCTTTTAAACGAAACGAAATAATAACAAAATGTAACATATACAACCCTTTTTTTGCAATAAGAAAAAGGAAACATAAAAATCATTCTGTCTACCTGTTGTATATTTGTTTGCAACTTGACCACTCAATTTGACTACAAATACACATTTAATATTTTTTAAATTTAAAAATTTTATTTTGTCTTTTATTTCACAAGCCGGTTAAAACACAAACTTTAAGTTGTTTCAATCCACAATTTTGTTTTATGTATGAAAAACAGATACAAAATCTTCCATGGTTGATTTTTTTTATGTGTCTTACCAGAGTTGTACTTAGTATAATTTTCCTCGTCACTACTACATCTAATTCATTCTGCGTATAACTTTTAATCTGGTTGCCGTTCACACTATTGATGTGCTAATCAACACAATTTTTTTAGCAAAATAAATTAGTAAAGCATTAGTAAAATATTAGTAAAACATTAGTTCAAAACAGTTAAGTGCTGACTAAGTATAACTAAAATTTTAGTTTAAAACATAATTTTAGCAAAAAATTTGCTGAAAAATAGTATACCTGATTTACAAGATGTTTTACTAACTTTTCTACTAACTTATTTTTTTGAGTGTAGCAATATTGGAATTAAAATGTTTGTTTTCTCGAGTGTATTATAGCAGCGTTCAAAAAATATGAATTTCATAAGTTTCAGGCATGTTTGCTTACAAAAATGTATTAACTTTCACCCCATCTGGAGACTACCCTTGTAAGTGCTTTTCAGTCAATGGATTGATCTAAATGTTTAACATAAGCTGTAAAAATTATATTGAATATTAATGCTTTCTGCATTAAATATAAAATCGCAAATATCGCGAAAACGAGCGCTAACTTTAAAAAGTGGCTATGTC
Source organism: Delia radicum (assembly GCA_021234595.1). NCBI lineage: Eukaryota > Metazoa > Arthropoda > Insecta > Diptera > Anthomyiidae > Delia > Delia radicum. Next base: position 315,883,160 of record CM037851.1, on the reverse strand, counting down.
CAATAAATTCGGCGTACTTAGTTTACTAGCTGTGTGCCCGGCTGATCAAAATTTTTGACTATCGCTGAAAATTATGTTTCATATAAATTATGTTCAAATAATTATTATTTTCGAGCTAACATCGCGAATATCTCAGAATCACTAGCAGCTGAAAGTTTTCTGAGACCAGATTCGTAACAATCATATTTTAAATATACGAAACAGTTATTATAAAGCCAAAAACACATCTCAGCCAAAAATAGTGCATACCCAAAATCGCTTCCGGAAGGCATTATTTAATTACGAAGCGCTTCCAAAGCAAACCCAGAAGACATGATTTTTGCTCGCGATGTCCCAATTGGTATGTCTCTTTTAAGCAGGTGAAAAGCACTTCTTCATGTGCTCTCAGAAGCAATCCATTCATGCCTTCTTAGGCAATAATTACCGATTTTTTGTTGTATGATGACAACATTAATGCTTCATGGTATGCATTCTTTATTGCTTCTTCACTGCTTCAAAAAAGGCGTTTTTGGAAGCACAACAGAATGCCTTTCCTAATTGCTTTATTGTATGCAATATAGTTAAGCGCTATTTTGGAATCATACAAATGAAGTTACTGCTTACCAAATCCAGGTTATTTTTTGCTGGAATTCGTATCAGTTAGTAATTAGCCTTGTTTTGTTCCTCACACATAACATGGATGTGAAAAAAACGATTTTAATATATTTGAATACAAACTGACAAGTTGAAAAAATTAAAAGAGTTAACACTTAACATTCCCAAAATGTCAAATTTTTTATGGGATTTCGTAACATGTATAGGAAAAACAAACACTCCTGTTGTAGAAAGCTCAATCTAATTTTGCAAAAAAAAACAGTGTTAGAATGATCTTTTAAATTTGAAATTAATACCATATATGGTATTAATTTCAAACAACTACGTCAGTGAATGTTTTTCCATCAAAACCTCATTTGCTACAAAATATGTAGATAGCTCCGTCTGAATATAAGACAGCGATATAAATTTGTTTTTTACCACAACCACAATCAATTGAGTTTATAATGAAATCCTTATATAAAATGGTTTTATATTTCATGTGAAATTATTATTTATAAGTTTTTTAAGATATCGACTAAACGAAATACTAAATGACTAATAATATCACCCTAATTACACTTAAAGAAAATTGTGAGTAAAAATTAGTGGAATTTTAAAATAAAAACTTTTAACAGTGCTGAATTCAACCTAGCAAAATTTTGCACAGTAATAAATCTGTAAAATCGACTAAAAATTTGCTAAAAATTACATTGCAGAAAAAAATTGTGAAATTCTGAAATTCTAGGATAAGAATAGGAAAAATAAAACTGTTAAGTATACAATATTTTATTTTCAATTTATAACGAGCTTTCAACCTCCGTATATTTACAAAAATAAAGCAAATCAAACATATTAGCTAGGTTGATACTAGTATTTCGATCTGGCTAAAGATCTCATCAGAACCCGAAGTTTTACAAAAGTTAGAGCCTCCATAATAGGCAGAACTTTAACAAAAAACCTATTAATAATCAATTTTGCTCCATTCTTGTCTTCTTAGTAATCATGCACGTGGTTAGGTCTTTTCCTAACAAGCATCATGACGTTACTAAACTTTGAAGACCAAAAATGTTCTATTTATATAAAAAATTTTTAGTGTGTACTCTGGCTCAAGTAATATTTTTTTACAGTTATATTAGTTTTTTGTTTTTATATACATCGAGATTATTTTTATGTTATTTTCAATTGATAACGAGCTTTCAACCTCCGTATATTTACAAAAATAAAGCAAATCAAACATATTAGCTATTTTAGTTATATTTGAGTTTAATTTTAGTTAAATAGCAATTTACTCTGCTAAAATCTGCAACTAAATTTTGCTGAATATTAGTAGACAAACAAATATTCGTTTACAGTAATTAAAGCAATTAGTTAATAAAAATGTTCTAATTCAGTTGAGCAAATTGTGCTTGTTGCTAACGTTTAAATCAGTTATTTAGCTTAAATTATTAGTTATATTATAGTATTATTAGTTATATATATTACAAGAAGAAATTTTATCCGTTTTTTGAACTTATTTTCAAGCTAATATTTTGAAATTCTTGATTTTCATATATACAAATTTAGCCAGTTAATTTAAACCACAATTGTTTTCAAAAACTTATTTTTTGTGTCTCCGCTATCAGTCTGTCTCACTTGTAGGTGGCGTTATTTTTTTTTTTAATAATAAAATAGGCTATATCTCAGAAATTAAGCGAACTTGAGCAAAATGGACCAAAAATCGCTACTCCAAGTAGTCTTTATTAACCAATTCCAGGCAATAAATATGAATTTGCCTCTGGTCAGGTCTGGAGAGACCATTTTAGCTGACATTTTCTGTTCATTTAGCTATAAAATTATAAACATATACATATTTTTGGAAAGCTTTTGAAATTTTAAAATTGGTTCAAAACTGACTTAGTTAAAACTAGTTTAGGCCGTGGAGACTTGAAAAACTTTTTTTTTAACTATAACTTCAGATTTTGAGGATGTATTCAAAATTCTGAAAATTGAAAAAGTAATTTACTCAACTAGGCTTACAACCTACACTAGGTCATTTTAAAAGTATATTTTCACTGTGACACTGTGTTCATTAATCAAGCTCGTACAATTTAAAATTCCCGTATCCTCATATTAAAATAATTTAACCACTTTAATGATTAAATATGAATAGAATTGTGTCATGATACGGCAAATAATATATAATTAACAACTTATTTAATTTTCAAGTTAAAGAAACATATATTGAGTTTTTAACATAAATATGGGGGATTTCATTTCAAGTGATCGAACTTTTGAAATCGATGTCTTGGGATCGGGATAAAACTTGCATCAATTTGAGTCCTATTGGGTTGTAGTTATTACACAAAATTTCAGCGGAATCGACCAAAGAATCTCCAAATTGGAGGGTGTTGAATTTCGACATTTTCGTCAAACAGCCCTTTTTTCATATACATAACTAATTACCTATTGTAGTTAGAAAATTTTCTTAAAAATATTTCGACAGCTTTTTCTTCAATCTTAAAAAAAAAATATTGACTTTTATTTTGAAAAAAAAAAACATTTTTATTGACTTTTCAAAAAAAGTCAAAAACAAATTTCTTTTTTAAGATCGAATACATTTTGGACACAATTTTTTAAATACAATAGGTAATAGGTAGGCAAGGAATTTCATGCACTTAAAATACGAAAATATGCACTTATAAATGAGGCTTAAAACGGAAAATGTGCACTAAGAACCCTAAAAATATGCACTTAAAACAGCATTTTTTTGCAAAAATTATACACTTTAAAACATAGAAAAATCCGAACTAGGTCTTCATTTTGCTAATAGGAACAGACTATACTGCATTTCTTCGTTTCAGCCAGATTTTCTAAATGTAAAATTAAATGTCTTCAATAAACATTTAAAATTGGATCCATATTTTATTTTTTTATTAACAAAATCATACATATACTACAAACTAATAAAAATATGCACAAAATTATAAGAAAAATTATATATGCACATTATAAAAGCGCAAAATATGCATTAAAGGTCAAAATATGCTAAAATATGCGTTTTTGTCAAAATATGCAACTACAAATTGATGCTATTATATTCTAAATTTGATGATTCGGATAATTCGGATGCATATCAGTTTTGGTCTATCGAGAAAAAACATGCATTTGCATGAAATTAGTTAGTATGTTTTATGAAAAAGAGCTGTTTGGTGTTAAAATTCAACACCCTCCAACTAGGAGAGTCCTTGACCGTTTCCGCTGGAAATTTGTGTCATATCTACTAGCCAATATTTAAAAACATGATAAAAATGAATTTAAACTATTAAATTTCTGCAACATGTTTTCATTTTATCGGCGCGAGTTTACGAACAAATGAAAAGAGAGCAGATTAAGCGACACTGTGTAGTATAGAACCCACTGGTTTCATCACAAGACATCGATTTCAAAATTTCGGTCAATTGAGATAAAATCCCATATATATATAGTTTTCTTATATTCAATATGAGATATCTACAATTTTGACAGCATTGAGTTTTTGAAGGCAAAATATTATTGTTATGTATGTCAAAATTTTAACCCTTTTACGACCGAACTTAAACTGCTGGAAAATTTAATTTTTTTTTGCGTTTTTTGGATTTATCGACCTTCTATGAAAAAATCCATGCGACATATATATATATATATATATATATATATATATATATATATATATATATATATATATATATATCTATCCCATTGGTCGCCAACGGTAAACATTTCAGAACAAATACCTCACCCAATTAATAATAATGTGAAATTTATTTTTATTATCTTATTAACGTCATGGTTTTAATTATTTTGCTGCGCTAAACACGAATATGTCACAATTTTTTAAACAGCTTGAGTCGTAAATCGAGTTCTGACTGTAGTTTTAAAATATCCATTTTATACGATATTACAAAATTGTGAAGAGATAGATTTTGGAGACCAGATTTGTAATCAGAAGATAAAAATCTATAAATATCACTTTTTTTAAATAAAATCAAACAAAAATTGCTTAAATTTCGATACGAACAAAAAATAACAAAACTGAACAAAACCTACTCCTTTTTTACCAATAAAATGAATCAATTCAAAATATCTCTTTGTTTCTTAAAACTTGAAAGATTGGATCGTGTTTTACCAAAATTTCGATCCCTTATGCCTAATAGCGTCCGAGAAAATATGTTCCAAAAATTATGAAAAAAATATTCATATGTTTTAACTTTGGGTTAGAAAAAATCGGTTAAACATTGTAAAATCTTTCCACAAGTTTGTAAAAAACAGCTAAAGTTTTTTAACTTTGGGCTAGACAAAATCGGTTAAAAATTTTAAAATCTTTTGCCGTTTTCTTTCCACAAGTTTGTAAAAAACAGCTAAAGTTTTTTAACTTTGGGGTAGACAAAATCGGTAAAAATTGTAAAATCTTTTGCCGTTTTCTTTCCACAAGTTTGTAAAAAACAACTAAAGTTTTTTAACTTTGGGGTAGACAAAATCGGTTAAAAATTGTAAAATCTCTTGCCGTTTTCTTTTCACAAGTTTGTAAAAAACAGCTAAAGTTAAGCCGTCCAAACAAGAAGACCGTCTCTACCGGTTTTCGCGATTTCGCGGTGAAAATGTGAAAATGTTTTATTAGATTTTTTTTAACTTCATTATACCAAAATGGAATTCGAAAAAAAAACTGTCAGGGAACTTCATGGAATAATGGCGTAATAGTTTTAAAATAAGAAAATTAATTGGTTTTTTTTCGCTCTTCTGAAGAGCTGTGCTTCTGAAGATAGCTCACATTGATGTATAGATGTATATTTTTTATCATAAAACAAATTAATTACTAGTAGTAGTACGTAGTGCTACCTTCAACCCCCACTTGTTTAAATTAGACCCCTTAACTAATGATTAAGAAATCTAAACAGTCAAGGCCAAAAATAAAATAACACGAGATTTAGAAATTAATAACAACCGATTATAATTTGAAAAATATATTTATCTATGTATAAATATACAAATTACTAACCACCATTTTATAAAATGATAAAAATATTTATTTTGTTTTGCGACAAAATAATCATGTTTTTTTGTTGTAATATTATGGTCAAAACAATTTATAATAAAATTCTTATCATTTTTATATCTGGAAATATTAGAAGAACTTTTGTTGAGTAAACCACTTGAAAAGGGGCTTATAAACTAATTGCTAACAAAATAGTGCAAACATTTCTCAATTGTTATAAATAGATGACAAATTTAATACCATTTATTTACTTTTTATTAGAATTTTGCTGAAACTTTAATGTATCACCGTCTTTTTGTTTAATCCATCATTTAAAATATAATCCTATTAAACGTTTGTTCCGTTTTGCAAATTTCCACAAAAATGATGAATGAGACTGAATTTTTTTGTATGAAGAAAACATTTTTTTTTTTTGAATAACATCAATTTATTTTTCAGATTATTTTAGTATTGGGTTTAAAAGTTATTTGGTGTAAATTTGAGAAAAGTCGGATAGCTTTGACCCTTCTCGCCCCGATACCAAAGTTTTGGATTTTTAAAAAATTGCTTTTATAAAAATATGTCTAGCGATACATCATTTTTTTTTTTATTAATTTTGGCATGATAAACACGAACAATTTTTTAAATCGGTCTAACGGTTTTTGAGATATTGCGATTAGATTTTCACTAAAAATAACGTCGTCTTTTTTCTATCTTCTAAAAATTTTTTAAAAATAATATCAGAATTTTTTGTTTTTACAATCAAATGCTGTGAAGGTGTATTAATACTCCTGTGGAGCAAAATTGTTTTCATAAAATGCCTAGTATCTTGAAAACTAAGCGAGATATCTCAAAACATAACTCTAATATTCCCTGAGAGGCGTGGACAGTGTAGTCTCTCTATTTGTATATACTCTTTGGTTTGAGTCAAGATGATACTTTTAGTAACATATTTTTGCTAAGATTTAATTGATGTTAAAGTTATTCGTCAAAAGTTTACATTTTATCTGATTATTTCAAGCAACTTTATTGTGGGTTTCATATAAAATCTTTTAAGAAAATTTAAAATTTTTTATATAAAAAAATCACCTGTTCCCAATTGAAAATTACTGTCCCCAAGACCAACAAAAAATCTCCAAGTTTGGGGACAAAATCCCAAGCCTGGTAAGCCTGATTGTAAGCTTGCCATTAAATGTTCTCAAATGTGATGTGAGCAATATTATTCAAGTTCAAGATCATTTGTTTTTGTTAAACAAAAAACCGTGCAATGTCTATTTATTAATTAAAAAATGTTTTAAATCCGCTAATTTAAAGCAGACTTTATCTACTAGCAGGTCCTTACATGTTTCATTTCGCGTCACCGATCGCGAACTTGAATAATCTTGCTCACATCATAATGTATGATAAAAGATCGCTTTTGGTTTAATTTTTTTTTAAATTTAAAAGTAAAACATTTCAACAAATATATTTAAATTATATAAAAAACTATGTTTTAAATTTTTTTATGGATTACTGGTGCCACTGGTCGCAAGACATATTTTTATTAAAGCAGTTTAAGAAAATTTTACAAAAATCGAAAACTTTCTTCACTGGGCGCCACGGGTTAATGCTATCTGATTTTTCTCAAATTCGCACCACCTAACTTTTAGACCTAGTTATTCAATAATCGCAACAATAATTGATAAAAATCGAAAGTGGAAAAAATGCCGCTCTAATGGACATTAATGGGTATCCAAAAATAGATTTTTTTTTTAAGTATGTAGTAGTTTTTTGTTTTTCTGGAAATATAAAATATCAATAAAGAAAAGGCAAAATTTCAGTTTATGGGGGACACCCCTGGAAAAAAAAAAAAAAGTGCCACGCCCCCTTAAATGACCACAGGAGTGCGAAAATCATAATGAATAAGGGGGCTCACGCCCCTTATGGGCGTGGCAGTCGAAAAACGACCCGGCCCACCTACGTAGACAATATGGGTATCAAATGAAAGCTAATGTCTTCACGATTCCAAAAATAGCCGTAGTTGCCAGATCGGGCGATTTTTGTAGCCGATATGGCCATTTTGGCAAAATTTTTTCAATAAAATCGGCGGCTTATCGTCCAATTCACGACCCCAGTCGTGAATGTCAAAGGCAGTAACGCAATCCATATTTAGTGATGTTCTCGTGTCAAGAGTCAAATCATAAATGAGGATAAGTACAAAATTAAGAAACGAGGAAAACTCTTGAAAGCTTCTGATTGGTTAATGAAAATTTGTTATACTGGCTTCGCTTAGTAAAGTTTTTCTGCGTGACCGGCCTACGGCCGGGCTTAGGGGTTTTTAACTCCAGTATGTCTTAATTCTAGACGGCGGGGATCTCGAGTGCTAAAAAGAAATAAACAAAAAAAAGTCCTTCCCCCATTTTATAAAAATTAACATATCTTCCTCAAATTCTGGACGATCTGGCAACTACGGGTATTTTTGGAATCGTGAAGACATTTCCTTTCATTTGATACCAATATTGCCTAAGTAGGTGGCATGGGTCGTTTTTCACCCCCGCCCCTATTTAACAAAAATGGCCGTATCGGCTGCAAAAACCCGATCTGGCAACTATGGCTATTTTTGGAATCGTGAAGACATTAGCTTTCATTTGATACCCATATTGTCTACGTAGGTGGGCCGGGTCGTTTTTCGACTGCCACGCCCATAGGGGGCGTGAGCCCCCTTATTCATTATGATTTTCGTACTCCTGGGAACATTCTGAAGGGGATGGCATATTCAGATTTTTTCTCTAGGGGTGTCCCCCATAAACTGAAATTCAGCCAAAGAAAATTTTATTGTGAGTTTACGTGAGACGAATCAATAATATTATTTTGTTACTTCGCTCATCTAAGTTAAATGGTGATGTAGAAACAGCACTTGAACTTAGAGTATCAAAAATTTATTCGATGTAAAAGCACTTAGATTAGGGCGCTAAATATAGAACGGTTAAAAATCGGGATAAAATTCAAAGTGGTGCAATTTTAAAAAATATTAAACGACAAACAAATTAAAAAGAGAGAGATTTTTTTAAACTTTGTTTTTATTCCGAATTAGTTAATGTGGAAGTAAATCGGTTTTTCGGATTTAATTCGAATAAATAAATGGGATATAATGTGGCCGTATCTGGCAGTCTTTTTTATGATTTTTCTTTTTTATTTGCTTTTATTTTTTTTAATTTATTTAAATTTTTTTCGATAAAAAACTAAATTTAAAAATTTGCAAAATTTCAAAAAATAAATATTGTCAAATGAATGTAATTTTCAAAAATCTTAAAAACATATTTATGTAAACTAGAAACCAAAGTAAAATTGAAGCTTAAACTTAAAAAAAAAATCTTATTTTGGTCCTAGACCATACAGGATTTTCATAGGATGCCTCTTAAGGACATCTTCTTAACTTAAAAACGTATGAAGGGATTTTAATGAAATTTGGCAGATATATTATATTTATTAATAAATATATTTAGTAATAGCAGCCAAACCTTTAAGTTTGATCTATATATATATATATATATATATATATATATATATATATATATATTTGCGAAATTCGCCATATCTTCTTAAGCAAAATCACAAAAACACTGAGATTTTTAAAATTGTGTAATGGGAAATTTTAAAAAGTATTTTTTACGATTTTTTTATATCAGGATTTACATGATTGTCAGATTATGTGTGCAAAATAATAAAGCGATCGGCTAATTGTTTCGCTTACAAATCGAATCTTAACCAAAAGTGAGTGATTCGAATTTTAAAATTTTTAAAAACACTGAATAAAAATGGCATTGATTTTCCGGCCTGGTATTTGTATGGCTTGATGAAATAAACACAGAGTCCAGCTGCAAAATAGCTTAATTGGGCACATTAATAACACATTGAAATAAAAAATGCGAAATCTTAAAAATAGCTAAAACGTAAAATAAATAGCTAAATCTTTCGTCGAGATGCAATCTAGCTATTTTTTTTATAGCTAGATCTAGCCGGAAAATAGCTTAAATGGCAACCTTGCTGGTATGTTCGACTTGAATTCAAGTATAAATTTTGCTGGAGTTTGCTATTAATTACAGTGCAAATCAAGTATAAAGCAATGCTTGAAATTGGATTTGAATTTCACTTGAATTCCAGCAAAATTGTTTATTTGGTTTACATTGATTTCTTTTCCGCAAATCCGTCACCATTTGTTTAGTACACATAACAAATTATCAACCTCAAATATCTAATTAAAGATTTGATTTAAATTTGTCTCTAAACAAATATTTAATTGAATCAATTAAATATACAAATACATTAATTCAAATTATTTTTTCATTTACTGTAGCTTAAATAGAAAATTATCAGTATAAAATACCAAATGCATTTGAAGTTTACAAACAAAACAAGAACACACACAAACATACAAACAGACGCAGCATTAACAAAAACACACATACATATCGTTCACATATCGTTTTTGTGAGTATCATATTTTTTTTGTAGAAGTTATTTATAACTTTTGCTCTTTTTAATTTTCATTAAAAGTTTTAATTGATATTATCATTGCCCTGATAGGTGCAAAATCAATTAAAATATTAATTGATTCAGTAAATTTTTAAATTGAAATTAGTTTTTAATTTTTTCTGTGTATGTAAAACAGAGACAACATATTGTATGTAGGTACTATTTATACATATTGTATGGAGTTACATACAGTCCGTTTACGAAACGTATCCGTAATGAAGCCTTCTGAGTTCATATTTTTTACTAAAAAATTTGTGCTTTCTATTGGGGATTTTTGAATTTTATTCATCGTCTTCTTAGACAGTGTGCAATTAATACTATAATTAATATGCACATATTTTTCAATTGTTTGAGATAGGCGTGGTAGAGAAGATTAAGCATACTTTTCTAAAAATCATAACTACATTGTAAATTTTTTATTGAATTAGACTGCGCAGTTTCTGGTAACACAACCTTCATCAGTAATCCTTTTTTTTTTGACAATACTGTAATTATTTGTTATGGTTTTTATTGTTTGATTGCATCTTTATGAAATGTTTATTTTATTAAATGCAATCCTGACCGTGGCTTGAACCTGCTTTCTTTGCCACATGCACTTCGCACTACACTTTAGACAGAGGCTCTAACCAATTGATCTAAAGTAGGTCGATTTTTGCTGTGGCTTAAACCCAGTTGCAGAAGATAGCTAAGACAAACACCACAACAATTCACAATTGTTAGAAAATCATATGTAATCTAATTTCCACTATTTCCCACATTTTGTGAGTTGGCGCAACTATGATGTATTTTTTGTACATACGGTAGTTTGGCTATTCACGTAGTTGGGGAAGAGTTGCCAGGGAGCAAATTTTTTGATATATTTTATTGGGGATTTTTGAATTTTATTCATCGTCTTCTTAGACAGTGTGCAATTAATACTATAATTAATATGCACATATTTTTCAATTGTTTGAGATAGGCGTGGTAGAGAAGATTAAGCATACTTTTCTAAAAATCATAACTACATTGTAAATTTTTTATTGAATTAGACTGCGCAGTTTCTGCACAGCTTTCATTTTCACATTCTCGGGTCATTAAAAAGTCGTATTTTTCAGTGTTCGGAAATTGCAGGGTTTGTTATTAAAAAGTTTTTTTTATTTAATTAAAAAATATCGCAAAATTTACTTTATTTTGCCAAAGTTATCTGGCAGCCCTGTTTGAGTGTGCTATTTATTGCTTAGCTTTTATTTGATAAAGATAAAACACTTATATATAATGAACTTTAAACCAAATGAGACTCTTATAAGGTTTCAAAATTCAAAAGTTATCATACTCAATTTTAAGAAGTTAAGATTTTTAAACTAAATTTAAAATTTCTTAACTTCCAGTTTAATAACTTCTTCAAAATTTTAGATTTATTACTAAAAATAAATAAATTTTCTAATATTTTTTTAAGAATATTAGCCTAATTCAAGAAAGGAAAATTAAAGAAAATTACTTATTATTAGTGTCCGACCGAACAGTTCGGCCAGAAAATGCATTTGGTCTGTATTCGGTATTTTAAAGCATTATGGACAAATTTGGCGGATGGAAAAATGTTTATTGGACTGATTAGATGCTATTTTGAGTGTCAAATTTGAAGAAAAGTCTGTAGTTAAGCAATGAATTCACTGTTCGGCCTCAGAAAGTTCGGCAAAATTGAAAATAGTTCGGCGGCCGAACTTTTTACTTTATAGCTAAACTTCGGCTTTTCTCTTAAATTTTATACACAAAATCGAATTAAATCGGCTCAACAAACATGTTTCCAACACCAAAATTTGTCATCATTGCCTCTAGATATCAAAAAACCGACAAAATATAGTTTTTTGGCCGAACTGTTCGGTCGGACACTACTTTTGCATGAACTCAAATATAATAAACTTGCTTTATTTGTGAGCAATTTTATTTGCTTTAAGGAAAATTTTAGAAACAAAATTTTAGTAAGGCGTAAACTTAATTTTAGTTCATACTTTTTTTTGAGTGTAGTACATGAGTAGTTTATAATATACATCAGTTGTTGTATTAAAACCTTGAAGTCTCGTGTTGTTCTGTGCTGTTGTATTTACTCTTTTTTTCTGCTAAAATGCAGCAGATAATTTATTATATACTATAAATGTAAATAGTTTTTTGTTATCTAACTACCCGGGTAAAAATTATTATATCTAGTCATATATAATATGATTAAGTCATATATGACTTTGAATGAAGTCACATTACGACTAATATCATTATATACAAATACATCTGATCATTTTTATTGAGAGAATTTTTTATATGATACTTGATACTATCGTATGTCTCCAAATCTTACTCCATATATGGGGGATTTCACCACAAGTGACCGAGGTTTTAAAAATGATGTTCAGGGGTCGGGCGGATTTTTGCATCAAGTTAAGTCCTAGTGGGTAGTAGCTATGACACAAAATTTCAGAGGGATCGGTCCAGGTCCAGTTCAATTTTGACATTTTCGTCGAACAGATGATTTTTCGGATAAATATAACTAATTACCTATTTTAGTGAGAAGATTTAGCTCAAAATATTTTCGATAGCTTTTTCTTCAATCTTTAAAAAAAAAAATAAAAATTTTTTTTTTTTACAAGTTTGATATAATTTTTATTAAAAATAAAAATTATGTTTTTTCGACCTTTAATTGTGCAATGAAAATGAAAATTATTCAAGTTCAAGGCCATACTCTATATTTTTTTTATTAGGATATTGTCCTAACAAATAATCTATAGAGTTTGTGTTGATAGATCTATTTCGGGAATTTTTTTAGGTTCCCATCATCCGAACACGTTTTGAAAGTAGTGACAATCCCATGCAAATCATCAAGCATTTATATAAGCTAGTTTTCTCACTAAACGAGAACTAATATATGAGCTCGAAGTTAAAGATTATCACCATTGATCAAAAATAAATTGAAAACCTGTTTGGTATGTGCAATGTCTACCTTTGGTAGATATTCAATACAAGTTTTTTATTTTTCCTTTTTATTTGCGCTCTTGTTTTGTTTAAAATAAAAACAAAATGTACAGGGGGAGTAAACAAGGCCGTACTTTGTCTTTTATAAAAGTTTGATATAATTTTTAATAAAAATAAAAATTATGTTTTTCGACCTTTAATTGTACGTTTTTTTCGCAAAGTCAAAAAAAAATTTTGACTTTTTTTAAAGATGGTATGTTTTTTTGTTTTTTAGAAAGCTTTGGCCTTTTTATTTAAGAGCTTTGTGGTCGCTTAGTGGGTCGAGACTTTTTTAACTATCAAAATAAACGTTTAATAACTCAAAACAACGATTTTTTAATTTTTAATATATGCGCTATTTAAATTTTTTTGTAAGTGATAAAAGTGTTTCTAAAACCTAAAATTAAAATTTATTGTAAAAAACTAGACGGAATTACCTTTCCAACTGTGTATAACATGTATAACTAAAGTTTTATACTCTCTACACTTAAATACCCAAATTATGTACAACTCACAAATAATATCACTGTTGTTCTATAGAAAAATACAGTTACCGAAATAACTAAAATACCGTTAACGTTAAAACAAAGATAATTGCAGTAAAAAGGGCTACATAGATAATTACTGTTAAATTTTGAAAAACAAATTCGGTAAAATCGTCTAACAATGTCGTAAAAATAACTGAAAATTTTTTAGCAATATTCGGTTTAAACGGAATTACCGAATATTCGATACTCTGTAAATAGTTAAATACACTAATTCAAAGTCAACAACTCTAATTTAAAGTCAATCTTTCTACCACGCCTTTCACAATTAAATTAAATAAAATTGCATATTAATTATAGTATTAATTGCAATTGTCTGAAAAAGACGTTAAAATTCAAACTCAAACAAAAATCAAACTTTGCTCTCTGGCAATTCTTCCCTAACTACGTAAGTGCCATCTATCGAATATGCAAAGAATATATCATAGATATGGCATCACAGGGAAAACAGTGGACATTAGAGTGAGGTAAGTTTCTAAAAATAGAACTGTTGTGTTGTTGGAGTTGTACTTCTCAGATTATGTATGCAAGAACAAAAACACCGTGTATTGAATAAAACTAGTTTTAATCACAACAAAACTCGACCTAACTATAGCTCAGAGGGCTAAAGCGCTCTGTCTAACGTGTAGTGCGAGTGCATGTGGCATTAGAAATCAGTTTATCTATACCACGGTCAGTGATTGCACAGAAAATTTCATATAGACGCAATCGAACAAATAAAAACATAACAAATATTACATTATTCAAAAAACAGGGTCACTGACGAAGGTTCAAGACCAGAAACTGCGCAGTCTGATTCAGAAAAAATTGAAAATTTGCAATGTAGTTATGATTTTTAGAAAATACACTCATTCTTCTCTACCACGCCTTTCACACTTTCAAACTTTACTTCAGTTATTATTTTGTAGTTGTTTTTTATAATAGAAGAAATAACTGCTTTATTACAGTGCTTTTCTTTAGTTGTTTTTTTGAAATATTTAACATAACAGTTGTTTCGAATAATTTTATAGAAAACAACTGTAATCACAGTTAAAAATTACTTCGAATTACTAAACCAACAACTATCAAATAGTAACTGTCAAACTTTTTAAGTGTGCGAGTAACTTTTCTAGAAATAACCAGAGTTTAACTTTAACCACAGAAACTTTCATATGAATTTGACATTCATAACTTTGGTTAAGCCTTAAACTTTGGTTATTCTGAGATAAGTTAACAGGCCTTAATCATATTAACTTTTTTATTTTTTTTTAAGTTTTGTGTTTGAAAAAATTTTGAAAATTATATCGCTTTTAACTGCACTTGTTGCACAGTGTAAAATATTTAATAAAATAGTGAAAACTATTATTTAATATTTGTACAATGTTTTTAGAGCATAACACCGCGGCATATTAAGTTTATTAAACGTATTGATTTAGTACTTTTTCTAATAGCAATAAACAAAAATAGTTGAAAAATGTAATCAGTTAGAAAACAACGTCAACGTCATACATTTCATTATGTTAATGTATTTATTGACTTTTTCGTCATTGCTATTTTTTTTAAATTAAAATGCAGATAAACATAAATACAGTACAATCTATTGAAGTTGACAACAGACAATGTACTTTTGTTGTTCTAGTTTTTGCATTTGTATGTAGTACAGTTAAACCCGGTTAAGACGAACTTCATTAGATACATTAAATTTCTAAAAACAAAAAGCAAACATCATTAGATTTTTACACTGAAAAAAGTTTGACAGTAGAATCTACCAAAATTGATAGTTAAAACAACTGTAAATTCAGTTAAAAAGGCGACAAAGTTAATTATCAGAGCAGCGACTTTCAAGCAAATGCATGTTTGTAGTTAGTAGCTCAAAATCGATTTTGAACAAATACTTTTTCGAATCAAAGAATTCGCAACAAGTTGCCATCGATTTGTTGTTGCATAATTTTGCATATATTGTTATAAATGCAAATGTTATGGCATATTTTTACTTTAAATGCATATTTTTTATTATTTTTTTTGCATATTTTGCGTTTAACTATATATTTTTGAATATTTTTTAAAATCAAAACTAAGATTTACTTAAAAATAAAGAAAATTGAGATTTTAAAAACCTTAACACAGCACCAAACTAAAAAGAGGAACATCATCTTGTCATCTACTTACAAGGGCGGTATCCCGACCCGGACCGGCATATCTTAATGACGCAAGTTTTTTGTTAGCCAAATCTCATGTTAAGTCGTTCCTGGTGGGGTAAAAATCTACCCCATTTTACGTTTTTTTGGTTTCTTTCGTTGTATTTCGTGGTATCAAACAAATGGATTTTTTGAAGACGCATTAATTGCTGCACAAATTATGCCCAAAGACTTTCAAGTATTTTGGTCATTCAAAATAAATGTGTTTTAAGTAACATTAAATCTGGCGGGTTGTTAAGGAATTTTAGTTGTATTATACTCAGAATATTCTTACAGTAACTGCATGTAGGTCATTCGGGTAGTAAACAGTAGTAGTTGTTTTAACTGTTATTGTAGTAATGTTTCTATGAGAAAATGGAAAACGAGAGGCATTTAAAAAAATAACTAACCAAAAAATACTGTACTCCTGTAAGAGTTGTTTTGAGTAGGATTTTTAGTATCTTAATAAACAACTATCAAAACAGTGATTTTGCAGTGAACAGTTAATTTACGTCAGTTATTTAAAAATAGAAGATTATGTCGATTTTTTAAAAATTCTCATTTAGTTTATATTTGTTATTATTGATATGTTCATAGTTTTCAAATAATAATTACAAACTTTTATTGTATCCCAATGCATAAAAACATTTTGTTTCTCGTTTTTATGGTTTATGCATTCATTTAAGGTTAGTTGTTTTTGACCGCTTCGTCAATCATTTTTACTGTTATTGTAGTTGTTTCATCAATAGTTAAAAATTACTACCGGATTAATTATTTTTATGACAAATACAGTCATCGCCTTTGTAGTAACTTTAAGTCATTTAGATTAGATTAGATCAGAAGGCACTATGCACCGCGTCCAATGTAGGTCTTTTGTGCTGCCTAAAGTTACCTACAGATTCAAGCTACCTATAAAGCCAATTATCCTATTAGGCAAAATGTTCGCGATGTCGGAAGGCTAAATGAAGCGATCACCTAGAAACCTAAGTCTCCTATCACAAAGCCTGGAACATTCGCAGAGAACATGCTCCGAGGTCTCAGACACCATCTCACAAAACCTACACATATCCGTGTCCGATTGACCCTTCTTGTGCAGATGGTATCTGAGATTACAGTGTCCAGTTAAGTACGACTTTTAAGTCATTTCTACCTTATTAATTTTGTGTGTGTAGAAATCAATATTTAATTTAATCTGAGCTTTTTCCGATACTCGAACCTGTTCGGTTTTTATGTGACTGTTCCCGAAGAATTTTTTTCTCCTATATTTCAATGGCAACTATGGATCCACTATATGGGTATCAAAATAAGTATCAAAATTTTTGTTTTCTTGAGTGCCTTACCGCTCCGTACAAATAAATCTAGTTTTTAAAGACAAGGTTTCATAGAAAAACAAATGAATTATAGTTGTATACAGCTAAACAAATATATTTTGGATGCCTATTTAATTTACTCGAGGGGGTGTCTGAGCTTTTTCCGACATTCATAATTGTGCGGCTTTTATGCGACTTTTTTCGAACTGCTTTTTTTAACCTATATTTTAACTAAATTGCAACCCTAAAGCAAAACATAGCCAATATTAGTATGAAAATATTTGTTTTCTAGAGTACATTAAAACTGCATTCAAAAAATCAGAATTTCATTAGTTTCAGAATTTTACATGTTTTAGTACAAAAATGTAGTAACTTTGGTTCCACATTTTAATCCTTAAACGTGAGATTGAGCGTTTAAAAAAAATATGAGTCCCTTATTTTTTTTTTTTTTTCTTCATCACATATCCAATTTTTATTAAGATCGGAGAGACCCCATCAGGAGACTCCACTTGTTAGTATTTGCACTTAAGAAATTATGTTGATAGGAAGGACTAAAAATTACTACAAATCTAATTAAAAAGACAATGACTACATTTTTTATAAAAATTACAAAAAATTGTAGTTATTATTAACTATTAAAAAATAATAGCAATTTTAATAAAAATAACTGCAATTTTACTAAAAATAACTGTCAAAGCAATAAAAATAACTTACAATATACTACTACATATTTCAGTTACTGTTGTATTAGACGGTCTTAAAGACGATTCCGAGAAGCTAAAAAGTGTTTATTATTATGTATGAAAAGGGTTGTACATTTGATATATTCGAAAATTAGACTCTCTGAATTGTCGCTTATATATTCTTAATAAAATTTTTAACCAGTTTTTTTTATAAAATTAAAAGTTTTGAGATTTTTTATTTTTTTTATTATAATTTTGTGAAACCAGTAAAAAAAAAATATAACAATAAAAATATTTAAAATTGATTTAAAGACGCGTTTCATAATTTTTGCAGCTTTTTGGGAAGTTGCCAAAATAACTATGTAAAGCAACTTTTACTGAAATGCGGTATTTTTGGTTAGTTACCTATTTTAATGACTGTCAAAACTAGTTATTTTGACAGTCCCTATTTAAGAATATTACCGTTGACTACACGAATGACAGACTTGTAGATAAGCAACGAATTTTCTGTGTGTATTAACCGACAATTTGTCTTATCAGAGTTCCTCTTACACGAGTTTTACTGTGCTATCACACATAGATGGTGTTAACATTCTTGTAATTATAAAAAAAAACAAGTGGAAGCATTAAAGTCCGATGTGCCGAATTTGGTATTAAAAAAGATTAAATTCGGCTGTGACGAATTTTTGGATACCCTCCATCTCGGTGTTTTCATAAACCAGGGAAAGTGCAAACAATATTAATATCTATATTCTTTGTAAAAATAACAAAAATAATGTTGTTTTTATAAGTAAAACAAAATATGACTGATTGATTAATGTATTTGGGATGTTACAAAAGAAAAAATGTTTAATTAAAGTTTACTAAAATGAATCTGAAATTCTGCAGTGGGTATTCAAAGGTTATTCTGATTACCTAAAGAAGAACGTGTAGTGAAAAATATATACATATATTTGTATAGTTCCTTATGATGTTAAAAAAACTGTTGTAAAATTCGCCTGTTGTTTGTCTCTTTGCCTATATAATAATGAAAGAAAGTTACTAAAATATATTTTTGGATCGTTAGAAGAGATGCAATGAATACAAACGCATAAAAACAGTTTCGAATAATCAGAATTTTAGATAAATTTAAGGGAACAAAAATACACTTGCGGAGACATACATAATGAAATAATTATGAAATGCCAGTTTACATTACAACACATGTGTTTATACTATACATCACATAAGTAAAACGGAAAGTGTGATGAAACTAAGTTTGTCAAAAATTATAAAAGAAAATCTTTCGAGTGTTTAGGGTGTTTTCGAGACACAAAAAATTAAAGAAACTGGTATTTCAAATTATTGTTTTTCAGCTTAGATGCTTGTGCAATTCTCGTTTACGACTCCTAGAATAAGAACGCTAAGAAATTTTCCCAAAATTCGATTGGTTTTTACACATCAATACTTTAATTTAGATTATTTTTGTATGTATCAAATAAAAATTAGGGCTTTTAAGGAAAACAAATGCATATAATCAAAAGATTTTAAGATGAAGTATGCACCTTATATGTCTTAAATAAAAAAGTTCTGAAAGTGAATGTCCTATAAATTGAATGGGGTTTTTAATAAATGTAATTAGAATGTAAGAGTTTCCTTGCAAATTTATTAAAGGTTGAGAATGAAAATAAGTAAAAATAGTGTACGAAAAAAAGTTATGAATTTACATTGTTGGATTCGGGGATTTTGTTCCTGGATATTTTTTTGATCTGATAACGATTAATGTGTCTGGCAACTCCGGTTAATGCAGTCAAATAAATAAAGAATTTTAACTAAACTATTTTGTTCTACCTTTTTCTTATTGGTGATTTTTTGATTTGTTGGGGTTAACAAAAAAAGGTATATGGCAAGCCTGGTATATGGAAAACAAAAGCATACTTTATAAATTAGCTTAACAATTTTTCGAGGGCTTCTCGCATTTGCACTTATAACCAGTGTTGCCAGGTTTGCAAAGCATAAAAACGACAAACTTTCTAGAAAAAATCGTCAAAATCGTCATCATATTTTGAAAAATCGTCAAAATAAAATATATTTGTTAGAAGAGGGATAAAGTTTTAATAAAAAATAAAATACAATAATGTTGTTCACATTTCAAATGTTAACGTGTTATCGTTGTAATATAACACGATTTTTGACACTTCTCTTTGGTTTAAACTTCGAAAATCATTATATTTTACAACGATATTCATATTTATAAAATGTTGAAACAGTGTGCCCCAGTAGGCTAGTTGGTAGCGTGCTGGCTTATCAGTGCGGGGGTCGTGGGTTCGATTCCCACCAGAGGCACTGATCTGTTTTCGTTACAACGCGCCGAAGGCCATAGTAGCTAGTGCTCGGTTAGGGTAATAGTATATAACTTGTAATTATATGATTATTAATTAATAAAATAACAAAAATATAATGTTGAAAGATCAAATAAATACAACTTTAAATCAAACAAATTTTACCACTTGAACTGTTAAACACTTATATCTGCATAATTCTGTGAACAACATTTCAGTGGCACAACTTTTTAAATATTAAATTCTTTTACAAAATTTGGAAATTCTTTAACAATAAGTCTGTTCGATTACTTTTCCTGTAAAGTTCAGTAAAAACTACTCAGTAACAAAATTACAAATAGTAAGACAAATTTACAAAAAAGTAAACGAACAGAAAATTTGTAGGAATTATTAAATTAGATAAAATAGCTTGTTTTAAATATTAAAAAAAAAAATCAACTGGTCATTATGGAAAAGGAAAAAGTTAATTGAAATTATCGACCAAAAATAATTTAAATGTTTTTTAACTTCTTCCATAGTTAATTATTTAATCATTTTCACTTTCAATCCATAAACAATTAAAATTTAATTTAATTTTTGTTTACTAAAAATACAAGCATATTTTTTTATTTTTTAGTCATATGTTTTTTTCATCTTACAAATTCTTTCTGGCAAAAATGTATCCAGTAAAAACTTGTAAGTTCTTTGGCATCAAACTGTCACTTTACTCTCTCTTTTTACCAGTTTTTACTGCGTATTTGTCTAAACGAACACCTTCCAGTAAAAACTTGTACAAATTTTTGTGTTATCGAACAAACTTAATGTTATATTTTTAATTATTAAATTTTATTTTGGCACTTTATTTATATTATTAGGCCTTTTTTTTAAGCACCGGATTTATTTTTGGATGTATTTTGTTTCATTTAAAGTTGTATATATATCATCTTTCAACATGAAATATATTCGGGCTAGAGATCTGTTTGTTTCGCAAAAAAAGTCCATGCCTTGTGTTTTAACATGAAAATTTTTTTATTTTTATTTAAATCTAACTCCAATTAAATTTTATAAAAATATAAACACAGAAACTAAATTAAGCTAAACCCGTAATGAATTTATAAAAAAATAAATGCGGTTTGGATTAAGTTTTATTCAATTCTAGGATTTGCATTTTTGCAAAATTGTATTTCACATCATATTAGCATATAAAAGCTAGCTATCGATCAAAAAACAATGTTTTTGCTTTCAATTTTTAACGAAATAATATAAATTTAATAATCGAGCCGGCGATTTTATGAGAATGATAAATAAGTAGATCTTGCTGACATGTTAAATTATTGTCAAAAAATCGTCATTTTGGAAGCAAAAGTCGTCAAATAGTCATTTAGTTATTTTGGGTATTAAATATCATCAAAATGACGACAAATCGTCAAACCTGGCAACTCTGCATGCGATTGCTACTAATTCATACGTACATACATATATATATATATTCCCGTCGTTCCTATAAGGAGCATAAGGCCGTACATACATACTGTATACAAAACAAAACAAAAAACAACAACAATATTTTGTGAGTTTTTTTTTTGTTTTTAAGTGTTGATCATGACCATGGATGGTAACCGATTCTATGTGGTTATTGGTCGTAGTAACGCTATTTTCTTTTATTTCGGTAACGGTATTTTAGGGGAAACTATACTTCAGTTATTTCGGTAACGGGATTTTAGCGTTAACGGTATTTTAGCGTTAACGGTATTTTATTTATTTCGCTAACGGTATTTTAGCGGTAACGATATTTTAGATATTTCGGTAACTTTATTTTAGGGAAAAAGATTTTTCAATTATTTTGGTAACGGCATTTTAAGGATAACGTTATTTTAGTTATTCAGGTAATGTTAATGCACACCACAATTTTTAACCGCATTATGCCCGAGTTTAAATGACTGTCTAGTTTATGATCACACTTTGGGAAAATATATCTATTTACAGAAGTTTTTTTGTTCAGATCTTGTTAGATTATTTCGGTAACGGTATTTTAAGGTAACGGTATTTTACGGATAACGGTATTTCAAGAATATCGGTAACGGTATTTAAGCGATAACGATAGTCAGTTGAAAGGTGTTAGAATCGGGGACGGTAATTCAGCGATATTGACAGCCATCCCTGCTTGCGTATATTCTTGTGTATAAGCATTGAATGTACGTATGTATGTATGTATGTATGATGAAATAAAAAAAAAAATTTTTAGAGGTCTTCCCACATTTTCACTCATAACTTTTGAACGCGTTAACCGATTTTGATCATTTTCACTAGAAAACTGCTCATGATATCAACAAACAATTTGACTGAAAATTAGCAGTACCTCTTCTGTATTGGAGGAGTATTTTGTGTTTCCACAGACAGACGGACGGACAGACGGACAGACGGACAGACGGACATGGCTATATCGACTTCTCTATCCATGCTGATCAAGAATATATATAGTTTATGGGGTCCCAGAATTTTTTTAAAAGAATTACAAACATTTGACAAAGTGAATATACCCTCCTGCACTATGGGATGGAGGGTATAAAAAACAACTGGTACTTCAATAACATTCTATATAAGACACCTGGTAACAAGGAAATCACACAATCTACCTACGTTCATATACGCTATTAACAAAATAAAGAAAAAACATAAAAACTAAATAAATTATTAACAAGTCTGCTGAATGATTTGAAAAATAAACAGATCGACTGCTGAAAGGGAAATAACTACAAGATAAAATGAAAGTTTTTAGTGTGAAATTGAATATGTTTACAAATTAATATGGTTTAGAACAATAAAGAAATAATCAGTTTAAGTGCCGCTGGGTTCTTGGTAATGAACTCTGTGGTATTTTTTGTAATAAATTTGTGGAATTTCCAAAGTTTTTAATACAATAAATATCATAACTTGGGGAATATTTGTTTTTTTATTTTAACCAGAAATAGGATCTTATCTAAAATATTATTTATACACTCAGGAAATTAAGAAGGTAAATATGACTACAAATTACAGTTAAAATGACTACAATTGTAGTCAAAAAGGCGATAACTGTATTTGTGATAAAAATTACTAAGCACGTAATTGTAAAACAGTAAAATATATGAATTTTTTTAGTAATTTTTTACAAAAAAAATTAAATATTTTACTAGAACTTTGTAAACCTAACCTGAAACTTATGTAGTTGTATAATTACTAAGTACTTCGGTAATATTCAATCTGTTTTTTCTTCTTGAATTCTTAAAAACTTTTGGATAACACTTTTTATGTACGTTGAATCACAAGAACTTTTCCATAAAAGTTCAACAGCTATTACAAAATTTAATCGGTAAAGTTGTTTCAATAGAATATACAGTTTAATTACACACAGAAAACAGTTTTCTAGTTGCAACCGAATTTTTTGCCAACCGAATTTTTGTGGTTCCACGTACTATGACTTTTATTAAATTTTAATATTGTAACAACCGACATTTATTTACAAATTTCGAATTTTTATTGTAACAATAATTGATGTTAATGGACTATAATATTCTATAAATAGATTCACATGCATTCAACAAAACTTATTTTATTAAAAAAAAAATTATATGCCTCGAACTGGGCTCGAACCAGCGATCTTCCGTTTGTAGGCAAGTACTTTACCTCTAGCCAACCTTGAATATTTTCTAGTTTCAAATTTTAATACATGTCTAAAAATATATTTGTGTGTACAATAGAAATTCGGTTGCTTATCTCAATATTTTATTAGAGTTACCAAAACTATAAAAAAAATTTATATTATTTTAAAATTATTTTATTAATAAAAAATTCTTCTCCGCGAACTGGGCTCGAACCGGCGACCTGCTGCTTGCCAGGCAATTACTTTTCTTCTAGCCAAAACTCAATTTGAATTTTTATTTTCAAATTTCTAGCTTGAATATTTTTTTTTTCAAGTTTAAATATTAATGTCTAAAAATAGATTTGTATGTACAACAGAGATTGGGTTGCTAATCTTCATATTTTATTAGTGACCAAAACTATTAAAAAACGTTATATTATTTTAAAATTGGTAACGAAAACTTATATTTTAGATATAGTAATTGTTTTTTTACAGGCGAAACTAAACTCGATTTTAACTGCAAATATTTTATTCAAGAGATAAAATCTCCGAAAAGTGGTTGGTTGTTGGTATTAAACGTAATGTAGATAATGTTTTTTCAATATTGATAAGGAAAACCAATAGTTTGAATGATGTGACTGTGTTTTGGTTAATTTTATATATTTTCTGTTTACAATATAGTTTGAGTATTCTGATGATGAATTTTAAGTACTTACAATTAATGGGTCGATTATGGATAGCAACCGAACTTCAGTTGCGTTGCCAGTTGCCAAAAATTACGTATGGCAACTGGCAACTTCAGTTGTCAAATAGTGATTATATTGGCAACCGAAAAGTTCTGGTTGCTATAGAATTTTAAGCAAACAAAAAAGTCGGGAACATTAAAAATTAAGTATATTTTATTGTTAAATTATTTGTAATAAATATATAAATAATATTTTATATATATTTTACATCATATATTTCATATAATAAATATTTGAAATAATTTTATTTGTACCTGTAGATTTTAAAATGGTGAAAATCACAACCAGAAAACAATTTGAGCTGTTGGTCCAACAACTCGAAAAATACCCATTTACATACAACATTTTTAATTAAATGATTTTTTTACACAACACTTTTATTAATTTATTTTTTATACAAATTCACATTTGTCAACCTTTTTTTATTTGTTTACATTTTTTCAGTTGCTGAACTGTCAAAATAAGATTATCGATAACTTTTTGGCAACTGGCGAAGGTTGCCGTACATAATACCAAATTTTATTTGAGTTGCGTTGCCAGTTGACAATGCAACTGAAGATCGTTTGCTATCCATAATCGACCCATAAAATTATTGAATAATGATTAAATTTTGTTGGTTACAATGGAACTCCAACCAATTTATTCTCTGTGTATACTAAAGAAATATATTTTTTAACTTTCTGTCTGTTATTCCATAAACAGAATAATCAAAGAAACTGACTTTCGGTAATAGGTTAAATATTCAGTTAAAATTCTCGATTTAAAACAAAAAGTTGTTATATTATATTGAGTATTGAAATAAACGAAAACAATATATTGGGTTTCTCGATTTTGTCAATTAATTTTTCAACAGTTGAAAATATACTAAAAAATGCAATTGTTTTAAAAAAAAGTAAGTAGTCCTGTTTTCAGTTAATTTAATGTGTATATTCAGTAGTCTTTACGGAAAAAATATTGTGAGTGTATGATTAATAATATTTATAATAGCTTCATATTAATCATACGTATATATATAAGCAAATAAGTATTAAATCAAATAAAAAAATTTTTAACTTCATAAACAAATTGTTACGCATTCATTATATTCAAAACTCTGTTAACGCAAAACGTTCCTTAAACTTTAAATAATTTAGACTAAAAATTAATAAATTTAAATACTTTTTTCCATATCTGGCCATACTTTGTTTCACATGTTTATATGTTTTTGTTTTATTCGTGTTCGTATATTATATTATAAATGTAATGCTTATTTTATGCAAGTAAGTTTAATAATAAATTACCATTTAAGGAATATAAATGCAACAAGCAATTTAAATTCAAATAACAAATGTATAATTATTTATATAATAACATTTTCAAATACATTTTCAATGAATGTTCCCTATTGTGGCCTGTTCCCTTTCGTTTTTTTTCGTGCTTTTGCCTGAATATGTCAAAACTGTCATCGAGTTTTATTTCCGCTATCACTATTTTAAAAATGTTTCGACTTGAATGCACTAGTTTTTCTTGGTTTTATTGTGTCATTTCAAAAAACGCATATTTTTATAATATTTTTGGTAAACATAAAAAGCGAATAACAAACAAAACAAATTTTAAAGAATTTTCCTAGTCGGATTTTTGTAAACGGGGTAATGTTAAGGGCAAGGAATTTGATGCACATGCATGATTGTAGTCAGTAGTTCAAAAACGATTTTGACCAAATACTTTTCTGAATCAAAGAATATGCAACAAAATGGCATCAATGTTGCATATTTTTGTTATAAATGAATATTTTCGCATATTTTGTTATAAAATGCATATTTGATGGCATATTTTGTAATTTTTTGTTGCATATTTTGCATATTTTTAATTTAATTGCATATTTTTTTTTTATATTTTGTGAAAATTCAAATTTAGTTTTAATTAAAAATAAACAAATGAAAACAATTGTAACCTTAGTTGTCATTTGTTAGAAATTTATATTAGATTGCAGTTTTAAACCAGAAAGCTTAAGTAATAAATCAATTTTTAAAAATCCAAAAATTTGAGGTGCATATTTTTTTGATTTTTAGTGCATATTTTTAGGTTTTTAATGCATATTATTTGTCTTTTTACATATTTCGATTTAAATGTATATTTTAAGCTCATA
Source organism: Delia radicum (assembly GCA_021234595.1). Taxonomy (NCBI): domain Eukaryota; kingdom Metazoa; phylum Arthropoda; class Insecta; order Diptera; family Anthomyiidae; genus Delia; species Delia radicum. The sequence goes on along the minus strand of CM037851.1, from coordinate 315,856,610 downwards.
TTTTGGATTCTTTACTGCTTATTTTAGGCGCCTATTTTTCTTTTTTAGTTGCATAAAATTCCTTGCTCTAGTAATGTCTTTATTCACAATTTTAATAAAACTAATTGATTCCATAAGGAAATGTAATAAAAACAAAAATGTGAAAAATTAAATTTTCATAATGTTTCCTAAAGTGAACCTTTGATATATTTTCTATTTTTTTGATTTTAGACTTTTTTAAATGGTTTACACTTCAATTTAACAGTTATTGTATATTTTTGAAAACTTTTCAATATTTTTCACCAAAAAAAAAATCGTTTGTTTACCGCAATTAAAAAAGTTAGCGTTACATACATGCTGAAAAAAACTGGTGTGCCTTTCCTTACTAAATTTACTTAGTGTTGAAATAACTGCGAAAATGCTTGGGTAATATTCTAAACTGCGTTTTTGTTGAATTTCACAAGTTGTTTTATTTTTTGGTAATTTATTCAAGTTTATGCTATGTAAAATTTACATTAATCATCTTTAATACAAAACATGCTCTGTAAAATTTAAATTGATGAAATTTGGAAAATAAAATAAGCTCAAAGTATATTTTTCTAATAAAAAAGATAAATTACAAAAAACACTTAGCATTTAGTTTGACATATACAAATCAATATGGCAATATATTTTTGATATTGCAAAATCAAACATTATAGCATAATAGAGGTGGAGTTTCTTAAGCATTTTATTTCTGATGCAATTTAATTAAATAAAAAGAATGTAAAATTGGCTGTGAAAAACGAAAAATTATAAAGAATGTGAGTAATATCTTATATATAAATACAAAAATCTAAATACTAATTGTATTGTTTTTCTTTTATGCACAATATGTTGGATTTATTATGACGCCAAATCTGGAAACTTCTCAAGACATCATGGTTAACTGCATCGTTTTTAAGTAAATTTATTTAAAAAAGTGTTATTTGTTGTTAAATAAATTATTTATTTTAATAAAAATATTATTTGCAATATTGTGCTGTATTTTTAATTTACAATAATAGTTTATTTAACCCGGAAAGCGTTGCAATATTATACAAAAAAAAGCTTCGGCTTATTAACTTATATATCACTTCGAACATTTTCCTAAACGTTTTGACAAAATTGTCGTTAATTTTATGTAGTTGTATAATTACCACGAAACTTTTTAAACTATTGTTCTAATTTTTGTAAATCATACACATTTTTTTTCCGCGTGTATATTCTTTAACATCTTTTTTTACACTAAAGATAAAAGAGGAAAAATGTATAACAAGCCAGTTGTTGCAAAGCCATGTTCGTTTTTTGTTTTTGTATCTTTCGATACACACACACTTTGTCAAAAAGTCGAAACAACTGCATAAAATAACTGTTACCGAAATTCGTTAATTTTGGTAGGTTGTTTAAAATGTCAACCCTCAAAATCATTAAAAATTATTTTTCAAACTCAAACAACTGTAATTGATGTTAAACAACTACAAACGCATTACTGCACAAATAACTGTCATGTAGTAACTGTATACCTTTTCCGAGTGTGCCATTATTAAGGCAAGGAATTTCATGCAACTACATGTGTTTTCTCACCAGACTAAAACTAATATAGACTAAATATTTATCCGAATCATAAAATTTATAACAAAATGACACCGATTTGTAGTTGCATATTTTTTCAAAAGTGCATGTTTTGAATTTTTAGGGGGCATGACATTGACCGTTTTTTGAAATCGACTTTTTTTATAATTTTGTATTTTAGTAAATATTCTTAAGATTCTAAGAAAAAAAAATTCATGAAAAAGTTCCTACGGGTTCAAAAGTTACAGACGGATTAGTGTGAACGCATTTTTAATTTTCATGCTACCTACGTACGGCAGCTGGTATATACTTGTTTTACTTGCTACCTGTCTTTTGGTGGTTGTTATTTTTTTGTGTTTTTGAATTTCTTAAAAAAAAGGCATCTTTATACCTCATACAGTGGAATTTTTATTTTATATGCTCAGTTATTTGGCATCTTTTGCAGTGTGAAGTCGTGTTTATTTTTTCTTTGTTCACAAACTTTGAACGCGTTTATCTCGAAACCATGTTTTTCGTACTGGTTGCGGCACTAGCGGGTTCATTTTTTGACGATTTTTTTTTGTATTTTTAAACTTGATTCGCTATCGTATGACACGAGCTTTTTTTTAATTTTTTTTTCGATTTTTTATGAATTTTTAAAGTCAATATTATTTTTTGAAAAAACACACTTTTAAATTTGGAACATCACCAAAAATTTAAAAAAAATTAAAAAAAAGCTCGTGTCATACGATTACCAATTTTGTTAATATTTAAAAAAGTAATTTTTTTCCAGATCGGACAATTTTTGCGACTCCCAGCGCTGCAACCACTAGTCCCCGTTTTTTTTCTCTGCCGCCAGTTTGGAGCTCTATAAAACCATGTTGGAGTGAAAAATATATATTTTGAATTTTTTTTCTTGTAATTTGTTCAATTCTCTACAATAATAATAAAATTTTGGAAAAATGTTTGTTTTTGACGGAGTTATGAATTTTTAAAAAAGGTGTGTTTTCTCTGCCGCGAATGTAATGTATATTTTGTCCCCTTAATGTATATTTTGTCCTTTTTAGTGCATATTTTTCATTTATTTTAAGTATTTTTTTTAATTTTGATTTGAGCAAATTTATTTTCACATTTAAATTAAATTATTTTAATCTTGCTGAACCTAAGAAAAGCATAAGAATGTGTTCCTATTGAAAATAAAGGTGCCGAATTCAACAATTTTTTATTTTTTTAAATATTTGAGTTTTTTTTTTTAAGTGCATATTTTTCATGTTTTTAGTGGATATTTTTCATGTTTTTAGCTGCATATTATATGCGCCTATTTCCCTTTTTTAGTTGCGTGAAACTCTTTGACCTGGAAATTATATTTCAGTATGTTTTACAATTATATACTGATATTTTTTATATATTAAAAAAAAAATTCTAAAAAATTTTCCAGCTAATCGTGCTCAAAAATGACTAAATCTAGTCATAAAATGGCTGAATTTGCAACACTGATTATGAGTGTAATGTGGACCTTCTGAAAATTGTTATATAAATGTAGGGTTGCCATTCGTACTGTTTTAAACAGTACATGTACTGTTTTTTGAAAAATGTACTGTTTTATTCACAACACCTAAAACAGACGCAAAAGTACTGTTTTTTTGGATTTTTACTGTTTTTGTACTGTTTTTTTTTGTATATTTTACATATTTTTATATAAACAAGTTTTTTTGCGTGTACAAAGAATATATATTTTTCTAACCATGTTTTTTTCGTGTGTACAATAGTTTTTTATATAAATTTTTTGAATCTCCCTGTATTAATTTGGTTTTTTTACTTTTCAAGCAATGGATGTTTGTAAACACAAATTTTTTTCATGAAACTGCCCAATGCAAAAATTAATGGCGTCCAAACTAATAATTTTAGCAAATTTGACGAAATTTAGTCAATTTGATGAAATTTAGTCAATTTTACATCTTTAGAGGATGTAAACTTGACGAAATTTTGTTGATTTGACTAAAATTTGTTAAATCTTAAAAAAAAATTGACAAAATTTCGTTAAAGATCTACAAAAAATTTTTTGTTGATTTTACCTACGCCATTTGGTTCGGTGTATTAACTTATTTTAAGTAAATATGTGATGTATTGAAGTAAAAGTTATGTTAACAATAAATACAAAAATTTACTGTTTTTTTTTGAAAAGTACTGTTTTTTTTTCATCAATGTACTTTTTTTTCACTTTTCAAATATGGCAACCCTATATAAATGGTACTCTCGATGGTGATTTGCACACGATGCAAATATGCACAATTTACATCGTCAATACTGTTTAAGCCTGAAAGAATGTGAATTAGTCACTACAAGAAAATGATCTACATATATCTGAAAAGTGCCCAATGAGTTGGCCTAAAAGCTGACGTTTTTGGATTTGGAATATCGTCGATTGATTATTGGAGAGCCGCACCGACCAAAAACATTTTTGCTAGAAAAACGATAAAGAAAGTTTACAACAAAATTATTAAATTTCTACAAGAAAGGTTTTCTTTTTTGTTTGCTATATCTATAGCTGCATTTATTATAAACAATATTGTTAATTTTTACGCCTTTTTGCACTGAGTATCCAGAGTTATTAACAATTTTTTAAAAAAAGATTTTTTTATTATATGGCCTATAAGCCGTTTTTATCACAATTTTATTGTTTTTCTTTCAAATAGGTCAAAAGTTTTTTTTTCTCTTAACCATTATAAAACTAGGTTGTCATAGTGCAAACCAATGCTTAAACTTTTTTATTGGTTTTTGTTTTATATGCGTTGCTTATTTCAAATATGTCAAACCAAGATTGACGAATAATGTTTTTATTTTTCTATAGAAAGTTTGACTCATTGGCCAAAAAGTGGTCAATACACCATACCAATGTTAAGAAATTTGTAAAAATAGGGATACGCAGCACATATGGGGCTGGATATCTCCTAATTGATACGAGGTATATAAAAACGGATTAAAGATTTAGAAAGATTAATTATATATAATCAATTCCTAACTCAATTTTGCCAGAATTGGTCTATAGGTCTCACCAATATTCATACGACGATATGTCACATAGTTTTTTATGTAGCCCAAATATCACATTGGGGAACCTTCCCTTAACATTAAATCATATTCTGTTGTTTAACTTTTTATTAATATATTTATACAAAGTTAATACACTGCGATTTATTGGTGGGAAACTTCAGAATGATTTATGCCAGTATTTTTATTATTTTTTTTTTAAATAACATGGAAACTGAAGGTTAATTTTAAGACGCCACCGTTCATATACTAAATATTTTACTATCGACTAATTTAATACTTCTATTACTTAGTCCAGTAGTCATGAGTTTAAATTTAAAATTTATTTAATAATTGCTGATAATAAAAAAAACAAAAAACGAAGCATTGTCTTTTTAAATACAAGGTGTATTAAGTTTTCAATTTGTTTTTAATTCACTTGTATTTGATGAAAATTTATATTGTTTATTAATGTATTTGAAAAGTTAAGGCATTGTTTAAATTTCGCGCAGTATATGTGCTAAGGTGTCGTTATCAAAAATTGAAAAAGTATTAACCCATCAGTTTTGTTTTATTTTTTTGGCAGTTATCATTATTTTTATGCGCAAATAGAAAAATTGCAAATTTCATAAATGTATCACGGGATAGTGTTTAAATAGTTTACCATTTTTTTTTAGCACAAAGAAATGTGGGTTTCATGCGTCACTTTAAAATTACAGACTACTTTACACTGATTATGTTTTTTTTAATCAATTATTTAGGTAGAAATTACTAAAAAAAAATTACAGTTGAAATAACTACAAATGTAATTAATAAGGCGATGGCGGTATTTTTAATAAAAATTAATGTAATGTTTAACTACTAAAAAATACCTACATAATGACAAAATAACCAATATTAACAATTACTTACTTGTATTGTAAAATCAAATGCAAATGTAGTAAAAATTACAATACACAGTCAAAATTAGAAACAATACCTTTAAAATCATATGCGTCCCTGTGGCGATTTCAGACGACTTAATGCAGTCACTATTCCCGAAGAAATTTTTTATTTATAAATTATTTTAATGTTTTCGACAGTAAGAACAACATTGTAATGAAAATATTTTGATTTACATATTGAAAATTATTAGAAGATAAAAACAAATTAAATAAACACGTAAAGCATGTAGGGAAAGTATCCCTACAAAAACCACGTGGAAAATTGTAAAAAAAAAACTGAAAATTTTAATTATTATAATTATGGAAAAAGTATGTTTATTAAGAGGCATTGTATATATGTCAAGTGACTCAAATTTGTTTTGTTTTTTTTTTTTAAATAAAAAAATTATCCGATTGGCATGAGGGGGGGGGGGCGACCTAAGGGGTCACATGAGGATCGCGCGAATCCTAATAGATGACCCGATTTCTAAGGTTGCGGACAAAGTGTCACCGGAGTGGATCTTAGATAGATATTTTGATGTGTTATTGTTTGACAGAGACATGTGGACCAATCAATCCTGGGAACCGGAAGATGGTTCTCAGGTGTGGTTTACTGATGGCTCTAAGCAGTCGAATGGGAACACGGGTGCGGGCGTCTTTGGACCAGGCTTCCAGCGTGCATTACCTATGGGAAAATATCCGTCCATTTTTCAGGCGGAGATGTGGGCCATCTGTGTCTGTGCAGGGGAATGCCTGCGAAGGGGAACTCGCAGATCTCGCATCTACATTCTTTCTGACAGTCAGGCTGCACTGAGGGCCTTAATGGCTAATAAGGTGTCGTCCAAGTTGGTCATGGAATGCATTCAGACTCTCAATAGGCTCGGTAGAGGCAACTGTCTAACCTTGGGGTGGATTCCTGGTCATGAGGGGCATGAGGGCAACGAGAGGGCAGATTGTCTTGCCAACCGCGGGGCCCGAAAGCCCTTTATTGGTCCTGAACCATTCTGTGGAATACCTGCGGGGTATGTTAGGGAAAGGCTCAGGGCATGGAGAGAGTCTGAATTCTCTGGTTACTGGGAAAACCCTCCTGGTCAGCGCCAGGCTAAAAGATTGATCTCTTTTTCCAGTAGGGGGTCGAGGCGACTCTTGTCGCTTGAAAGGGGGGGTTTGAGGACTTAGGTTTCTAGGTGATCGCTTCATTTCGCCTTCCTACATCGCGAACATTTTGCCTAATAGGATAATTGGCTTTATAGGTAGCTTAAATCTGCAGGTAACCTTAGGCAGCACAAAAGACCTACATTGGTCGCGGTGCATAGTGCCTTCTGATCTAATCTAATCTAATCTAATCTTAATAATACATATTTTTAGAAAGAACAGGTAATTTTCTTTAAAATACATTTTAAAAATTTTAAATCGGATTAAAAAATGACTGATTAACAAATGTTTAAATGCGCCAGTCGCAAAAACTACTATTTTACCGTTATCTCGAAAATTTGAGGGTACACACAAAAAAAATATAGGGGGACGGTTATCAAAAAGAGGGTACACACAAAAAAAAAATTGCATACTATTTATGAATATTTTATGAAAAATCGGCCATTGTACTAATTTAGGAACTTTTTCATAACATTTATGAGCAGTTCATAAAAAATGCTGGGAAAGTTTGTGTATCGTTAATTATGACAAGGTTCTTAAAATATATGTAGAAACACTTAGGTTAGGTTAGGTTAGGTTAGGAAGGGTTATGTACCCAAGGGCACAACTCCACTCGGAGACCAATACGGTCCATTGTGAATCCCTTCAGAGAAAAAACGGTGAGAAAGAGTAGAAATAGACAGAAAACATAGCTTGAAAGATAAAAATAAAGAAAGGTAGAAAGTATATATTTACTCCCCAGAAACCGGATCCTAACGTCCCCTTACTAGAAACAGCCGTTCTATCTCCCTGACAAATCTCAGCAAATCAACTGGATTGTATCCAGCGACACACCCGAGTTCGTCGTGAAATCTATCTCCTAGCCATTTCTGTCTGAGACCCTGTAACCTAGGACAGTGGCACATTATATGCTCAACCGTCTCCAGTTCCTCAACGTCCTCGCACAGCCTGCAAAAATCCGGTATGTCCCTGTCCCATCTGCTTGTGAAAGCCCTGGCAGCACAGTGACCGGTCAGGAACCCCGTAAGGGTCCTGAGACCTTCCCTGTCCAGTCCCAGAAGATCCTTGGTTGCCCCTGCGTCCAAAGCGGGCCATAACGCCCTAGACACCCTGCAGTCCATTCTGTTTCTCCATGATTGGTTAACGGTTTCGCGGAATCCCTTCCGTATAACCTCAAAGTAGTAACATAAAGGGGGCTTTACCCCCCGTCTCTTACCGCCAAGTCCAGATTTGAACCCTCCCTCGCGAGTTCGTCCGCCAACTCATTGCCATCCACCTTGCAGTGTCCGGGTACCCAACACAGCTTCACCGTGAATGCCTCCATGAGCTCCCTCAGAGCACACCTACACCGTGCGACCAGGCGCGAGCGCACCGTGTAGTTTGTCAGTGCTTTGAGTGCCGCCTGACTGTCGACATAGATTGTCACCTTAGATCCCCCAACGATGTGTCCCAGTATCACTTCCGTCGCCCTCCAGATCGCCAGGATCTCCGCTTGGAAGACACTGCACTCATCTGGGAGTCTGTATGACCTTTTCACGTCAGTGCCAGCAATATAAACACCGGCACCCGTGCCAGTGTCCATTTTGGATCCGTCCGTGAATACTGCCCACCCCTCAAACAGCACATTGGATCCACGCCAGACCTCCCTAATCGGGAAGTCCACCGGAGGTGTTCCACCGAAGTCTAAGGTCAATATCATATGATCCGATATTCCCTCGAGACTACTACCATGATCAAGCAGTCCTACTTCGTACAATATTTTTGTGTGGTCATCTCTCCTAGGTCTTACCAGCGCAGACTCGTAGAGCCTAAATAAGTTCCTAGCAGCCACACTCCTCACATAATGTTCAATTGGGGATAGATGCAGTATGATATCCAACGCTGCCTGTGGAGTGCTTCTCCTCGCAACTGTGATACCAAGAGAGGCACTCCTTTGGGCCTTGTTGAGCAACTTCCTACAGGTATCCACTCTCAATGCATCCCACCAGACAGTACATCCATAAGTGAGAATAGGTCTAACTACCGACGTGTAAATCCAGTTTACCATATCCGGTCTTAGTCCCCAATTCTTACCGATGGAGTTTCTGCATGTGTAGTAGGCATTGAGGCCTCTCTTCATCCTTTCCTGAGTATTTCTCTTCCAAGACAATTTGCTGTCTAGGAAGCACCCCAAATACTTCGCACAGTCCGATAGAGGCAACTCGACACCATCTAACACTGGCCTCCTAAACTCCTCTATTTTATATTTCCTGGTAAAAAGCACCAGTTCAGTCTTATTGGGGTTTACCCCCAGTCCCCTATCTTTCAAAGAAAGAAAGATAGAAACACTTAATACTTATGAAAAATTACTTAAAAAAATTGCCAATGTACAAAATTCTAATATTAAAAAAAACTTGCATAAATTGCAATAATACTGGGAATTTTATGTACCTTTTCATAAATGCTAGGGAAACTAGGAACACTTCATAAATAGTAAGTAAATTTCATAAATAGTATGAACCTTTAAAAATATGAACTTTTTCATAAAAAATTATGAATATTATTTTTTTGTGTGTATAATATTACCAAGTACAGTACAAAGTTTGTCAATCAACGTTGGAAAATTATTTAGAGAAAAATATAATGACATTTGACTTGGTAATTCTTCCACTTTTGTTTTATAAAATTCAAGCAAAACATATTTATAATACTTCTACTTTGTTTGTATACAAATCCTTATATAGCTTAATAGATTGTCCTATTTTCTTTGGATTTAGAATGTAGCTTTTTAATTTTAATGTAATAAAATTACAATTTATTTATTAAATATTAAACAAAGCACTAGCAATGAGTGCTTCGCCAATACCAAAATCATAATTTTAAAACGTTGGCAAAGCATTGGTAACAATACCAATAAAGTGACTTTTTAATGATAAAATAAGTACTTTTCAAACCCCAAAATGATAACACCGAGCAGGGCTTGACCGTTTCTTTTTTAAAAGATGGCAAAGCATTGGCAATGAGTGCTTCGCCAGTATCAAAATCATTATTTTAAAACGTTGGCAAAAACAAACAAATAATAATGTAATAAATAAATTAATAAAAAAAAAACAGTGTACTAATTATAATTTTTTTATAAAATTTAGTTTTTATTATTTAAAATAATAAAATTATGTAAAAAATATACATATAAATTTAATTAAAAAATATCATTTCTATTCTGACTGAAATTTGAAATTTATAAAGAAGAGGTTTTCATTTAAAATTAGATAAATTCCAATCTTTAAATTAAAATTTGATTTTATATTTGAAATTAGAAAATGTATAACTCAATGTTTTAATTAAATTAAGAATATTAGATATGAAACTTGATTTTTTTTATGAAATTAAGTAAATCGAGCACTATCAAAGCACTTTTGGGCAACTTTAGTAAAGCGTTGTGAACAGGATTTTTTAGTTTACAAAAAAATTTTTGTTTTACAACCGAAACCCAATCAGCTATGAAATTTGGTAATGAATTTGAATTGGACTTCAAACTGAAATCTACTGAAAATGTGTATACTGTAAATTGTTCACACTCCCACATTATATATAACATAAACAAAATTATCTTTCAACTACTTACATCTATGGTTGTCTAAATGATGGCATTGTTTAAAGGATAATTAGATAATTATGGAAACGAAACGAAAAAATAACAAAATATGACATATGCACTGTTTTTTTTTTGCAATAAGAAAAAGGAAACATAAAAAATTACATTAAAAATTATGTGTGTCTTTGTCTTTCGCTTTAGTCTGTCTATTTGAACGTATATTTGTTTGCAATTTTAAATTGCCTATTTGACCACACGACATTATTAATTATTTTAAACATTTAGTTTACGAATACACATTTAATCGTTATTAAATTTAAGTACTTTATTTTGTCTTTAATTTAATTAATAGAAAATTACTTTCATAAACCGGTGACAACACAAAATTTAAGTTGTTTAAATCCACAATTTTATTGTATGTATGAAAAAACAGATGCAAAACTCTACCATGGTTGATTTTTTGTATGTCTTATAAGAGTTGTACTTTTTAGTATCATTTTCCTCTTTCTACTACATTTTGACATGCCGCGACATCTACTGAGTATATTTTTTAATCTCGTTGTCGTCCACACTATTAATGTGCTTATTAGCACAATTTTTTTTTTAGCAAAATAAATTAGTAAAACATTAGTAAAATATTAATAAAACATTAGTTTAAAACAGTTAAGTGCTGAATAACTAAAATTTTAGCTGAAAACATAATTTTAGCATAAAATTTGCTGAAAAATAGTATACTTGATTTACAAGACGTTTTACTTACTTTTCAACTAACTTATTTTTTTGAGTGTACTATACGATCAAAATCTAGTTTAAACTGGATTTGAATGGTAAATGCAACTTTAACAGCAATTGACTACCTTTTGTAGATTTGGTTAAAAATGTTTGTTAATTATTTGAATTTGAAAATTTTCGACAGATTTGCGAAAAATTTCTGTTTTTTTTTAATAATTCTTTTATTTTTTTATTTCTTATTTATTAAATTTCTTTTTCTTGTTTGAAATGTTTTTAATTTGGTTAAGTTGGGTTTGATGAGTTCCGATTACAAATTAACCAAATTAATTGATATGGAACTTTACAAAATTTGACTTAAATTGCCATTGCTCAGTTCCTTAATTCAACTTCGCTAAATATTGTTGGGCCATTAGTATTACAGTTTTTCAAATTAATAAGATTTAAAATTTACTTTTTTGAAAACTTTAACATCATTTAGCCCACTGTAAGATATAAAGAAAATCTCTACACATACCCTTTATCTCAAAAACATATTGACAGATTTTGATAACAATGATTTTTTTTAATTATTATTTTACATGTTTTTACTAGTTATCTCGATAAATAATAACATGTTTCAAATCGGTTCATTAATATTCATTCAAACTAGAATTAATTTTGCCAAGCTTGTATTAAAACTGGGTTACATTTGCAAAGATAAAACAGATGGGTTAAATGGGACAACAACAATAAAATAATACAATAAAAAACCACTAGTTCCACGTTTTAAACACAAATTATTTTCTCAATATGCACACAACAACACTTGTTTGTAGCTTCTGTTTTTTTTTTTTTAATAATTTTTTACTCTTAACAGGTTTTATCTGGTTAAATAAACAAATATACATGCATATAAAATTAACAATCACGTGAAATTTCAACAATTTTTTCTTCATTCTTTTACGCAAATTTATAAATTTTCTAAAATTTCTTTAGTGTAAACGCCAAAAGATATAAAGAATGCACTAAATAGGAAAACGGAAATACAAACAACAACAAACTCATCAAGCGGTTTAAGTAAAAAGTAGATCATTATCGTCATACGTTAATATGACCGTTATATATATTTAGTAATAAAACTAGCAAACACTTGGCAGCACTTTTCGTTTACCATATCTTATTCGATTGGTATTACTTTTACAGCTGTTTCTCAGCAGAGACAGAGAGCAGTGTTTCTCTGTACCAAATGTCATCAGTCTATTTTTTTCATTTCAATTCAGTGTAGGGTTTTGTTTTGGTTTCTCGCTCGAAAATAAGTAAAAAACTTTTATACACAAAATAGAAAGTGTTGAATTTTATTATAATTTTTATCAAATTTCAATTACACGCTTGATATGTTAAATATCATAATTAAAGAAAACTGTAATTTCTTTACCGACAACCAATATTTCAGTATAAAAGTATAGAAAAATAAATTTCTATAAAAGATAGGTGGTTGGTAAAAGGGGGGTGTTTCCAAAAAAGTGAATGGGTTTAGATATATGTGCTATATATATATATTCATTTGTTTTAACAATATCTTTTGTAAAAATATGTGAAATAGTTGCTACAAATAATAAAATAAATTTATTTTATTAACAATAAAAACTTAATAATTTGCAATTTACATGTAATTAAAAACTGCGCAGCCACATGACGTCACATCTCATTATATATATATAAATCTTTTTTTTTTTTTGCAAATTTTTAATTGTTTTTACGTTATACATTGTGATTTTTCGTTTTGGTATTTAATAATTGTACAAATTGTGATTTCTTTTTTTTTTTTTTGTTTTATTAATTCACTTTTGTATCGTTTCTTTCTCTCTTTTTCCAGTTTCATGAAATTGTTCCCGATATGGATGATGAATTTATGTTCAATGAAAAACAATCAATACGCGAATCTGCACGTTCTCTAAAGAAATACGGCAGCACTTGCTGTAATCATCAAATACGCAACAATGAGACGCTGGTCCGTCATGAAATTGAAAAAAACCGACACATTACAGGGCATTGCTCTAAAATATGGTTGCACTGTAAGTACAGGAGTATAAATTTATATTATATATAGTACAGTGAACTCGCGAAAACGTGAACTAATTTTTACCAAGGGTATTCACGTTTTCGTTTATCAAAATTAAAAAAAAAAACAAACAATTTTACCTCAGATAGAAACTTTAACAATTACACCAATAAACAGTATTTTTCAACAACTCATTTCGTCAACTTTGTATAAAAAATAATTTTTTTATCATTATTTTTTCTAAACTTTTATTTAATACATATCACTCATATACTGCAAGACTGACATAACTCAAAAAACACGATTTTACAAAAAACGAGTTTAAAGTTTTCAATCCATATCTGCCTCGATCGACCCTTTCTTCAATTATTTGGTCACGTTTTTTATAAATAGGGGCCCAGCAAGAACAGTGACGGCCATTTGACCGGTCATTTGACTTTCAGTGTTGATGGAAATATTCATCAATGCGTAGAACATAGGTTCTATCAAGTTCTTAAAGGCAATATGAAAAACGTGATGGAAACATTGTGTACGTGTGATTTTGCATCTTCCTCTAACTTATGAATTCATAAGTTAGAGGAAGATGCAAAATTTAGCATGTGTTAATTTTGGTCATCCATTTCTTGTAGGGGGGTTCTAATGTATTTTTCTCTTAGTGTGAGTTGTGTGCGAATTCTCCTATTATTGAGAGACCCGTGAGTAGCACAGTTTCTCTATGAAGTATATACTCTTTGCTCTTTGGTCAAAATAAAAAAAAAAAAAACAACTCAGATCGAAACTTTAACAATCACACCAATAAACAGTATTTTTCAAATTTAATTTTAATTTAATATTTATTGAGCCTTATTTTTCTGACAATGAAAAAAATTGAAACAATAAAACAAGAAGATAACTTAAGACTTGAACGTACTATCTTAATTTTAAACAGCACCAGGCTTTATTTTTAATTAGGTAAAAAATCGAAATGATTCCAAAGACGTTCAGTATGTCCTTGCTCCCAGGACTTACATAATTGGAGAGATAATCTCTTAAAATAAACTTAATTCTAACTTAAAACTAAAATTACAGACTAAATTAGACTAACATAAAATAAAAACAACACACAAATATCACAAAAATAGTACTATCCTCTATGAGTACCAGGAGTGCTTTTGGTATAATAGCTGGGACATATGTATAATGACATTTAAGTCGAAATTTGGATGTTCTTCATTAATATACCCAAGCGGCGATAGGTAGTTTGTATTAGTCCAGTTAAAGATTCTTTGTTCATAAAAAATGTTTTTAATATGATTATTATTATGATTTCTAATTCTTGCTATAAACCTTTTTAAAATGTCACAAACATAAAGACCAATTGGAGTTACTTTAACTTGACTATAAATATAGTGATTAGAAAATCGTTTATTGATTGATTCGTAGTTTAATCCTATACAACATCTCAACATTTTTCGTTCCAGAATTTCCATTCAATTTATTATGATTGGGGAAATGTTAAACCATATTCGGAATCCATATAAGAAAACTGGTCGTTTTATAAGAAAACTGGTCGTTTTATATAATATAAGTTTAGTCCTCCTTGGCAAACTTTTTTTGTATAAAATTTTAGAAAATGCTCCCAATATTTTATAGGACTTACTCAAAATGACTCTAAACTAACTCCCAAGATATTTTATATTGTCGGTAATGGGAATTTCAATACCATCAAGAAATAACTTTAGCTTTTTACTCTCTGGCACAACAAAATTTCTACATTTTCCAGATGAATTGCGGAGACAAATAGCTTCACTCTAAGAGGTATTAATTTTGACTCCCCAATCATCATAAAAACTCTCAGGTGGCTAGAAACTTGTGTTAAGGCATCAATAGGCGATATATTGTGTGAATAAAGGAGTGAATCATCCGCGTATAGCAACGCAGTTGAATTTGGTGTTACGTGAGGGAAATCGGACATAAATATATTATAAAGATGTGGAGCTAATATGGAGCCCTGTGGTACACCACAAGTAATATTCCCAAAATTTGACGACTTACTGTTGAAGTGGACACAAAAAGTTCTATTAGTGAAAAAGCTTTGAAAAGGTTTTACAATAGAAGCATTAAATTCTATTTGAAACATTTTATAAATGATGCCTTTGTGAAAAGCCTGGTCAAAAGCCTTTTCTACATCTAAAGAAACTGCTACAGTACAACAGCGTTTACGAAGATTATAAACCACATCATTATGAAATTTTAATAAGGCATCAACAGTAGAATGACCATTTTTAAATCCAAATTGCAGATCAGGAATATATGAAATGTTAATTTCTATGTCCATTTTTACCCTTATAATTTTTTCAAAATTTTTTCCTAAATTCGAAAGTATCTTTTGAATGGGTACAATTTTCAAAGTTTTCCACGCATCCGGAAAATACGAATTATTTAAACAATTATTAAAAATAATCGTAATGTATTTAAAAGCTTTAATTGGAAGTTTTTTTACAATAAAAATTTAAATATTGTCTAAGCCATAAGATTTACAACTTCATCTTAAGACGATAGACTTTGACAGTTTTTTGTGTTACTGACTGGAAAATGTTTTGAAAATGTATATATATTATATTATTTTGCAAACACAGATTTCGTCAACTTTGTATAAAAAATAATTTTTTTATCATTATTTTTTCTAAACTTTTATTTAATACATATGGCCAATGGTATGCGGCAAAAATCCGTTCTAGGGTATTCCAATCTCAATAATATTTTGTACATAAACTCCCAAAAGCCCTTGATTTTAGTCACGTTTGTCTTTCTTCAAACAAACAAATAATAAAGAGTGGAATTTTGACTAATTGAATAAAAACTTTTTTGTAGCATCATAAAATTTTTATATAGTTTTAAATTAAAGCAAAGTTTTAATGCAGTTACTAAATTTTAATGAAGTTTTCCGCATAAATAAATGCAAAAAATTAAAATTTGTTGCGCCAAAATATAAAAACAAAAAAACAAAACTTTTGCTGAATTTATCAATTTTTTTGCTGATATTAGCAATTTTTCTGCAAGAATTCTCCAAGCAAAAATGTGGCTGACTTTACTGACTTTTGTTTAGCGTAGTATCGACATAAATTTGTTTCACAAAATGATTTCTACTTTTTAAATAAGAGATATAAAATGTTTAGTTAAACCCCGATATTTTGTTGGATATTAAAAATTAAAAAAAATAAATAAAAAATTGGTGATGACCTACAAATTCATAGAGACCACCGAATTTAAATCATGATATCTCTTAGAATGCGCGATTTGTCTTTTACACAAGTAAATTCCCATTCATCTAAAAAAATTGGATAGTTCTTATAATTTTATCCTGAAACTGTGTCTTTTTATTAAAAATTTAATATTTAGCCGATTTTTAATTCAAACAATTTAAGGCATTTCAAATTTTTAATTTCAGTGGCTTTTATGTCCCATATATTTAATACATTTTCGCAGTTTCGGACAGTGTTTAAGGCTAATCTGAAGATGTTTTTTTTTTTACTGTATCGATGACTATGACTTCGTTATTCAACTAAATTTTAAATCTAATTTTTTAAATTATATTTTTAACAAAAAAAGCTTAAAAATATCCTCTTTAATTCTGTTCACGTTTTAGAGCTTTTAGACTTTGTTCACGTTTTAGAGTATTCTGTATAAAAATAAAATTGTTCACGTTTTCGAGTTGTTAACACTTCCGGGTGTTTACGTTATCGCGAGTGCACTGTAATTGCATTACCAACAATTAATAATAAATTTTGCAAAAAACAATGGTTTTGTTTTGTATTTTTTTTGTCATCAATTCCATTTAATTTTTAATTTTTGCTTAGTACTATAAGTATAGGAGGAGGTTATCAATATTTCTTAATTCGGTTCAATTATTTTACGATTGTTAATAATTAATTCAAATAAAAACACATTTTAGATTTTAATATTTTTAAGACTCATTTTCACAATGGTACGGTGTTGCTAGCTGGTGCTTTTACTAACGCACTGCACATTACTTGCAAATCATTTCCGATCAGGCCCGGTATTATGGATCTGTGCTAAAATTTGATTGAAAATTTGGCCTATTTTTTCTAATATTTCTGCATCTAAATGGATTCCCAAGTTGGACCCCATGTTTTATTGATCTAATTCTATGTTTTTAATACATTTAATGCGTCTATTTTTTTTTTTCTTTTTTTGTTAGTAAATCTGAATATTATAAGGACAATTCCTAAAAGACCATTTTCTATATTCTTCCGGTGTTCTAAAATATCATTGTCCATTTTTAAATACAGAACTAAGCAGTATTCTCGCAAATGAAAATCTTTGGATCTTTTTTCGGTCGCATATAAGCCTAATTACGAACTCTATTGATCATGAATAAAGTCGGTCCATGTTTTTAATCCTCATATTACCGATCTTCTCAAAAATACACTTTAACCAAAAAATCGAACTTTTGCAAAGAAATATTATTTACACATTAGGACAAAATCATAACTTTTCAAAATCAATAAGGTTATGAGCTCAGGGACGCTGATTTCAATTGCGTACTTTATTTTTCGATGTATGGTATAGTTTTTCCACAAAATATATGTAACTGCAGTTTTTTTTTTACTTATAACGTTTTTAAAATGCAATCAATCGGACACTTTTCTGTTGAAATGTAAAGAAACCCCCTGTATTCTTATTTGAGGAACATGTTTGATTCACAAAACTGTAGATTTTACCCGCTATTAAGAGGTTTTTCTTATTTTTCCCAATTTGTACGGTTTAAACGAATTTTTATCGCTAAACAAGCAATTGGACCAATGGTCATGCCAGTAGAAAGAGCATATAAGAACTTAAACCTTTGGCGACTGAACTTAAAACGCTGAAGATTTTTTGACGAAACTTCGTGAAGACTTTGGCCTATGACTCAAAATAAATTTAGTGTTGATTTTGGCGCATGACTGCTCAGATAAATATAGTACTAAAGCTAAATCATTAATGGGTTTTCGCTCCTTAATGGATTAAGATTTTGTCTAAGTTTTAATTTTGTATTTTGCATTATGCCTAATGCAAAAATATTAACCATTTTTGTATTAACTTAAAACAGAATTTTTATCATTATAAAATCTAAAAACAAACACGTGAAAAAAATCATAAAAAAAAAAACAAAAAACTAATTTTTTGACCTTGTAAGGCTCTAAGACTATTAGGCTATAATATATAGGAATCGCTTAAAAAACCGCATCTGTCTATTGTCGATCACAAAAAGTTTTATTAAAATCGTCCTGCAGGTTTTCCTGAAATACCAAAAAGTGAAAATGGGACATATATGAACAATTCGTCGTCAAAGGGTTAATAAGTTCAGAAGCGAAAGTCTCGGTTCACACACGGCAATTTTACTTGCGCAATTCTTGAGTTTATAGAAGAGGGAGGAAAAGAGAATGGAAGGGGTACAGACTTGCCCGTACTCCAATTCCGTTTTGTTTTGTCATCCGCAATTTTCAACACTGCAGGTTGATATACGAAAATTGTTGAAACAAACTTTTCCTGTGTCATCACAAAAGCAATTTCAAAGGACAATTGAAGAAAAATTGCGCAAGTAAAATTGCCGTGTGTGAACCAGGGCAAAGTAAAAAAGTAACGTAGCATTCCTGTAATGAGTAAAAAGAGTATACAAATTGTTGATTTATATTTTTCTTGTGCATAGAGTTAAATGTCAAGAATAGAAGTAGAAAATTTTCTATTTTCAACAGATTTTTTTTTACGATTTTACTAGACAGTTTCAATGAATAAAAAAAAAACAAAAAATATTTCTGTACTTTTTTAACACATTTTATTGTCTACAGATACACTCAGGGAACTTCTGCTGTAAATATTTATAGTTGTTTGAGTTGTAATTTGTAGAAGAAATTTAATTGTTGACTTCAATTGTAGTTCATTTAAAAAACAAACCACATCAAATTACTGTATTATGATTTTCCATTAATTTTATGCAATAGTATTTTTTAATTAAAAAAACATAAAACAATTAAACCTTTGTTTTTTGTTGTTTATTTTTACTGTAATTGTGGTTCATTTTTAGAACTGTAAAAAACAAACGACATTGTTAGTTGAATTTACTGAAATGTAAGTCGTCCATTCTTCAAGTGAACTTTCATTTGTTTTCAACTACATTTGCAGTGGGATTTACCTACGAGTACATAGTATTCTAAGTGTATGTTTTATTACTTCACGAATAGACTAATGAAGTCTTTAGGAAGAGGTGTTTCAGCAAGAAAACAATTAGTTTAATATGGTGCCTTATATGCAAAACGCGCGATTTGTTAAAAATTGTATATGGCAGCATAGCTTTCCGAGATTAACCCAGAGCCCAACTATTACTATGATATGACTTTAACTTTGAAAACTATATGCATGTGTAAAAAATCAGCCATAAATGATTATATTTGAAAAATTTGTTCCATTAAAAACCCTACTTTTGTGACCAATATGTATGTTTATTAGTTTTTTTGTATATAAAAATACATCGAGATTACTTTTCTCTTATTTTTAATTTATAACGAGCTTCCAACCTCCGTATATTTACAAAAATAAAGCAAATCAAACATATTAGCTAGGTTGATACTGGTATTTCGTTCTATCTAAAGATCTCATCAGAACCCGAAGTTTTGAAAAAGCTAGATCTTCCAGAATATGCAGAGCTTCAACTAAAAACCTATTGATTACCAACTTTGCTCCATCCTTGTCTTTTTAGTAATCAAACACGTGCTTAGGGTCCTTCCCTAACAAGCATCATGGACATTACTAAATTAAATTGTTAAATTTCTTCGACTTTGCTTATATTTCCACTACAGGGCGCATTAAGGCAAAAATTCTTAATAAAGCATTGTTTTATATATTTGCAAAGTTTGGTTGACAATTGTCCAGCGGATCTATGACGTTAAGGGTGCCCTCATATGATCGATTCAATTCTGTTCGAATTATACTTACGGCCTATATTTGCATAACAAAAGTTTACTTTTAAAAAAAACATGTGTTGTTACTAAGCTTGACAATATTTATTTAAAAAAAACAAAAACGTTTGTCTTATTTAACTATTTAAACATTTAGATAAGATTTTAAAAGATGAATACCAAAAACAATTTCAAAGATTTGAATCACGAGTTTTCTACACAGAATTTAAGATACCAAAAAAAATTATTTTAAATTTTTATCAAAATGTGTACCTGGTGTAGGTTTTGCTTATCATGATCAACAAGCAATAGCTACAAACAAACAAAAAACAATATCTAGATTAAATGCATTATAAATATTATAAAATGGTTAATAATAACCAGGGACCGGAACTTTTTGTAAGTACATGTTTTTTTTCCTTAAGCCTGAGAACAGGATAAATAAAATATCTTTTCGAATAAAAGAATCTGCTTCAAAATTGCATCGAATCGTTAGTGCATATTTTTGCATATTTTACTACAAATGCATGTTTTCCATATTTTGCTTTAAATGAATATTTTTATTGCATATTTTTACTTATTTTGCTTTAAATGCATATATTTATTGCATTTTTCTTAGTTTCTTATAAAAACATGTATATTTTTTTTATTTATTTAAATTTTATATGCAAATTGGGATTAAGAGTTTACACCTCTAAATGGCAAACGATGTTTTGCAACGAAATTCATACCATGTGCTCCACTCGAAAAACTAATAATAAGTTCTTCAACAAAATTGTTTATCTTATTGGGGATTTTTGAATTTTATTCATCGTCTTCTTAGACAGTGTGCAATTAATACTATAATTAATATGCACATATTTTTCAATTGTTTGAGATAGGCGTGGTAGAGAAGATTAAGCATACTTTTCTAAAAATCATAACTACATTGTAAATTTTTATTGAATTAGACTGCGCAGTTTCTGGTAACACAACCTTCATCGGTAATCCTTTTGACAATACTCTAATTATTTGTTATGGTTTTTATTGTTTGATTGCATCTATATGAAATGTTTATTTATTAAATGCAATCCTGACCGTGGCTTGAACCTGCTTTCTTTGCCACATGCACTTCGCACTACACTTTATACAGAGGCTTTAACCACTTGATCTAAAGTCAGGTCGATTTTTGCTGTGGCTTAAAACCAGTTTCAATTACACGGGGTCGATTTTACATTTAATTGTAATTGCAGAAGATAGCTAAGACAAACACCACAACAATTTACAATTGTTAGAAAATCATATGTAATCTAATTTCCACTATTTTCCCAAATCTTGTGAGTTAGCGACAACTATGATATATTTTTTGTACATACTGTAGTTTATCGTTGCCTAATTTTGGCGATATGAGCCAAAATATTTTAGGGTGGATTTTGGAAACGAAAGCATACAAAAGAGAAGTTTTGGACAAAAAATATTTCTCTTACCATGATATAACCAAGCTCGAAAAACTATTTTTTTTTCTGCTCCTATTTAAGAAGATAACGCGATTTTAGCTTTTAGGCGAATAAGTATCTAAACTTCAATTTATATTGTTCAAACTTCAACGCTTTGCTATTATATTGTCTTTTTTCTGCAAAATTTCATAAAAATCCGTCTATTAGTTTATAAGTTAAGACGATGTAATTTAGAGGAATCCTGAAAAAATTCTGTGAGTCCTTGGACTAAAGTAAGGACTTATTATTAAAGAAAAAGCTTCAATCTTATATTTTATTATAAAGTGTTTTTAGTCAACTTAAATTGGTATTTTAGATTTTTGAAAACTATACTTTTTTAAAAATAATTAGTTTTTGAAATTTTACGAAATTTTGATTTTGAAGCTTTCTCGCTTCCAAACCGTGGACGGCACACGAAAAATGTCTTTGCAAAATATTTAGCAAATTTAGTTTTCTATCGGAATATATTATTATCTAAGTATAAAACGCCCATTTGTAAGTTATGAAAATTTAATTAAAATTGCTTAAAAACATGAAAAATAAATAATTGAAACTGCCTTTCTTTTCGCGGTATTTGTTAATTTTCTTTAAAATTATCAAAATATCCCAGTTTAGCTTTTTAGAAGAGAGATATGATTTAAACTCAGAAAATCAATACGCGTTCAAAAACCTTTTGAGAACAAATAGATTTAATTTTATGTTTGAAAATATATAAAAATCTTATTTATATTAAGATTTTTAATATTTTACTTTAAAATTTTAAAAAATTAAAACCAACAGTTTATTTTTCGATCTTTTTTTTTAATAAATTATGATGTGAGCAAGATTAATCAAGTTCAAGATCATTTGTTTTTTGTTAAACACAAAACCCTTGCCATGTTTATTTATTAATTAAAAATATTATTTCTTCATTTGCTAATTTAATGCAAACTTTATCTACTAGTTACTGATGTTAGTTAAAAATGTTTTATTTTTGATTTAAATTAGTTCAATTCTTCCAATTCTTCTCATCGGGTAAATAAAACAATACGTGTAAAGCGTTCATCTTTTTCCTTCAAAAATTATAATTTTAGTGAATCTTCTACCCCTTCTTCATTGGTCCTCTGAAGATTTTCGGTGACGGAAAATGAAACATGTAAGGACCTGTCAGTAGATAAAGTTTACATTAAATTAGCGTATGAAGAACAAAAATTTTTAATTAATAAATAAACATTGCACGGTTTTTTGTTTAACAAAAAACAAATTATCTTGAACTTGTATAAAGATTTTATTTTAAGATGTATTTTAAGAAAATAATTATACTAAATTATTATGTTTTTGTTTTTAATAAAATTATAAAAGAAATGTAAGTGCATATTTTTTTAATGCATAATTTAAGATTTTTTCATGCATATTATAGGCATCTAAATTACACACTTTTTTGAAGTGCATGAAGTTCCTGCCCCTGATAATAACAAAACTGAAACATTTTAAAATGACAATAAATAAATACATGTACATTAGGGTGATAACTTTTTTTGGACAACATTCTCCCTAGGGGTTTTCTAATGGCAAATATTGTATTAATGATAAAAAAAAACTATTTCAGTTCAATTTGGTAAAAAAAACCTTACGCACCGACAGCGATTTCTAAAATGCCTTTAATATATTAATATGTGGAAACAGATTTTTTTTTTATATAAAAAACTGCAAAAAATAGCGGAAATTAAAAGCAAATTTGGAAGTAAACTATTCCATTGACTCGAAAACGGACTTTACTATTGAAATCAGCATGCCTTAATTATATAGATGTGATGGTCAGAGGCATCAAAAAAAGTTTTTTTTTTAACTTTGTTTGATTCAAAACTTTAACGCGTTTGGTGCGTAACCTTTTTTAACGATAGCGAAAAACTAAAAACGCAGTTCTTAATATTTGTCCATGCCCTACACGATTTTATCTGGGGAGATTTGATATTTGCAAAAAATGCAAAAAGTTATTACCCTAATGTACATGTACTATGAGTATGATATGATATTGAATTTATAACCATTTAAGGTATAACTTGACATATAGATTGGCTGGTTGGTGGGTTAAATACCAAAAACAAAAAATAACTTCTAAAATTATTTGTTATTAATGGAATTTTGATATGAGAAGAGTTTTAAAATAAAAAAACCACTAACTCATCAATCAATCATTTTGTTGACAATCAATCTTATATTAAGCAATATTAATAAAAAATACCGACTGTATTAATTAAATTATTATTAAAACAAACAAAAAAAAAAAAAAAACTCAAAAGCAATTATAAAATTATTAAAAATATATTAATTTTTTTTTTGTTTTTCATTTTAATTACAGACAGAACAAATTCGCCGAGCCAATCGTTTATTTGCCTCAGACAGTTTATTTTTACGTCAATTTCTGTTAGTGCCCGTCGAAAAAACTTCACCCTATTATCCAAATGCCACAAACATTACAACAAACGAGGAAAATAATTTACAAGATTTTAAACATGTCATAGAAAATGGTGGTGATCCTTTAAATTGTACCTCCTCTTCAACATTGTCATCCAATTCTGCCTCTTCATCTTCTATGTCTACCGACAGTAATCCACGTCCTGCAGTATTGCCCACCCGACCTTATTCCATAGCTGGAGAATTATTAGTGCAAACTAATGAAGATGATGTTACGATGTTAAGTAATTGCAGTAATGGCAATAATAAGCAGAGTAAATCGTTGGATTCAGTGGCAGCCGTTATGACACCCGAAGAAGAAAGTCGACGCAGTATAAATGAATTTTTGAGTAAAATCGATAATACTATTTCAGAATCACGAAAATATGTGGAGAAATCAAAAGAGTAATTATTAACAAACAAAAAAGCTTTTTGGAAATGCATCACTGATTTGCATCTCGTAAAAGAATCATCTGTAAGCACTGCATTTGTGCATAAAAATTGCTGATGCATTAGCATAGGAAACGGTAACAGATGCGCATCAGATGCAGAACAGTGATACATTTTTGAAAAGTTCCAATTATAAATTTTTTCAATGCTCAGAAATAATTTTAACTTTCTAAACAATTTTTTTACCACAAAATTTGTGGTGAAAAACATATTAAAAACATATTAAACATATTGAAAAACACAAATGAAACACGAATTTCCCTCGTGTTCATGTGATTTTCGTTTACAACAACAAAATATACGTTTAAGTCCAAAGTTCTTCTTTGAAAAGAAAAAAAGCTAAAAATCTTAAATGTTCGAAAAACTGCACTGATTTTAAATGTATTTTTCGTTTTTAAAATTGTCAACCGTTTTTTGGTAGGCTGGGCTGACCTCAAACTGTATATCACCGGAAAGCTAATTATATCCTTAATTTAAAATGACAGCGGCTCAGACATGTAATTTTATTTCTTTGTTTTTAAAATTGCCAACCGTTTTTTGGTAGGCTGGGCTGACCTTAAACCGTATATCACCGAAAAGCTAATTATATCCTTATTTTAGAATGACAACGGCTTAAACATGTAATTTAATTTTTTTTGGTTTTTACAATTTTTAAACAAATTTAATGGCTCTGATATTTTAATTCGATAAGTTGAAAAAAGCTTGGCTAATTTGCTATGGCGGATCCTGCCTTCGATTTTGTTGCGGCATAATTTTTGAACATTTTTGTAAATTTTAAAGAAATTTTTCTGATTTTTTGAAGGGGTACGATGGATTTTTCCGAAAAATTAGGACACCCATGTGAAAGTTGATTCGTATATGAACATATATGATCATATATGGGCTTGTATATGATCATATATGGGAATAGCTGGTCATATATGTACATATATAGTTCAATATATGACCATATATGGTCTCATATATGACCATATATGGTCTCATATATGACCATATATGGTCTCATATATGACCATATATGTTCGGATCCGAAATTTGAGGGTATATGGTTATATATGATCATATATGAGCATATATGGATCATATATGTGCATATATGAACATATTATCATATACGACCATATACCCTCAAATTTCGGATCCGAACATATATGGAAATATATGAGATCATATATGGTCATATATCGAACCATATATGAACATATATGACCAGCTATACCTATATATGATCATATACAATCCCATATATGATCATATATGTTCATATACGATCCCTTTTTCAACTGGGTATGGAAAATAAATTTTTATTTTTTGTTTGTCATATTTTCCCAAAACTGTATAGTTCACTACTCAATAGTTCCAGGCTACTAAGAAAGTTATTCGTGGATCAAATTATTACCAATTATTTACTTTTGATGACCTTAAATGTAAAAATTCAGAATTTTCCAAATTAAAACTTCTTTAACGTTAGTAAAAGTATGGGTGTGAAATTCGGAATTTTTTATTTTAAGGCCATCAAAGTGACCGTTAAACAAACAATTTTTTTTATCGAATAACATCTGAAAAAAATTTCCCAAACACTTATATAAAATTAAAAAAAATAAAATTCGGAAAATTTGTTCGTTTAAAACCAGAGTAAAGTAATTTTTCGTTTTTGACTATTTTACAATTTTACAATTTTTTGGATTTTTAATTTTCGAGCGCTCATGTAAATTTTTGCTAAGATTTTCTGGGTTTAAAAAATATTGACTTTGTTGTTTTTTAAGTGTTTTTTCCAATCTTTTGGTTTCCTTCTGTCTTTTTAATTACAATTTCATTGCATAATTAAATAACTTTGCTTTGAAAGTTTTCTGACGTTCATTTATTCCCACCGAAACATTTAAACTTTCATAAATCAAAAATTCCTAGAAGTTTTTAAGGATTTTTGTTACAAAAAATATATTCTGTTTCAGCACAACCAGAAATATGTTGTTTCATGTGCGTCCTATTGAAAAATTAATGAGATATTTATCTTTTTTAGAACAATTGACGAATTCCGGCATTGATTTTTTATATTAAAAAAAAAAAAAAATCTTATTTTTGGGCATATTTAGTACTTTTAACCAAAGCATATTTTTATTATTTAGTTTTTAGTTATCGAACAATTTTATGTTTCAATAAAAAATATTTTTTTGGGTTTTCAACACTGATTTCGGAATTTAGCTATATTCAATCTTTTATCTCCTTTTTGTTGGCAATCAAAATAAATTTCTCAAAGTTATTCCAACTATACTGAAATATAAGTTTTAAAATACGAATTCTTAAAGAAAATGTGTGTTTCAAGAGCAAATTTTCCGTTTTTAGAGCATTTTTATGAGCTAAAAAATTGCTTTTTTATAGCATATTGCCGGTTGCTTTGGTTATTATACATTTTAAGAGTGAATTTCGAAACTTTTGACGATACAAATTTGAAAAAACGATACTTTTAATGTTCCGAAAAACTTGTGGTACTTTGATGCTAGTAAACCAAATTTTAAAATTTTTCTACCAAAATTATAAAAAAAAAATGTTTAAATCAACCTTCTCCCCCCACCCCACTCTGTATCAGCGCCTGGTGTTTTGTAATATAGTTGTGAGTATAAGGTGTGCGCGAGAAATAATTATATCATGCTTTTAGGCTTAATTTTTAAGTATTTATTTGTTTTATTAATAACCATTTAATACAACGTTTTAATGTACAAAGCTTTCAGATTTTCAAGTTGTTTTGAAGAAAATTTTAAACTTTTTCTGGAATGTTTTCCATTAAGGCTTTTACGCATCTTTCCTGTCCTTTTTTGTAGAAGCTGCCCTCTTTTTGCAAAATATTTTTTATTATAAGATATTTTTTTGATTGTCAGTTGTTCCTTATATTTTTTATAACACAAGAAATTGCGGGGAAACACCAGCTTGCCTAGTAATTGTTTCGTACGGACGACACTGAAATTTATTGAATATTTTATAATACAAAATTCATTCACGTTTTCTTAATTATCTAATGTAAAAAAAAAACTAATCATGCGATTGACATAAAATTAGGCACATAGTTTTTGACAGAAATGGCAAACGTTGTAAAAATGTCAAGTGTAAAAATAATGAAAAGTATTTAAAGTTATAAGCCTAAAGGTATGTTACATATATATGTTACATTATTATGACAGTTATTTAAAAAAAAAACAACTAAAGAAAAATACTATATTTTTGTAACAGTTGTTTCAAACAGTTATTTTAGTATTTTAATAAAACACTACCAAAACAGTATTTATGCAGTAACAGTTAATTTTTGTTAGTTATTTCAAAAATACAAAATTTCGTCGAGTTTTTAAAAATTCTTGTTTAGTTTAGATGTATTTATTATTATTGATATATTCATAGTTTGCCCAATGAAACGTCATAATTGGAGTACCGTTTGAAATTTTGATATTGCATTTGAAGTAGGATGTATAAAATTTGTATTGTAACGGAAAGGAAAAAATATATTTTTTTTAATAAAAAAATATTTGTTATATTTTGACATTCGAAGTATAGGTCTAAGACCCCATAAACTATACACTCAAAAATGTTTCACAATAAAATCTACTGAAACTGATAGTTAAAATAACTTTAATTCCAGTTAAAAATGCGACATAAGTAATTACCGTTAAAATAGCTAAAAATGTAGTTCTTTTTAACTTTTGGAAAACAACAAACAAATATCGTAAACACAACTACCAATGTCGTAAACACAACTGACAAACATTTTGCAACAACTTTAAAAATCATGGTTGACAAACACTAGTCCTAAAATACTGATAACGATTCAATACCGTTTCAAGGAACTATTTTTAACCTTAAAGTAACACTAACGATATATTTAAAAAACGAAATAACTTAAAATACCGTTGACCTTAAAATACCCCAACGCAAAAAATAGTCATTTTGGAAGCAAAAAATCGTCCAGTCGTCATTTAGTTATTTTGCGTACAAGAAATCGCAAAATGACGATAAATCGGCAAACCTGGCAACACTGATGACATCTGGTTTTAAGAGAAACCGTTTTTAAAGGTTTTTTATGCGCATTTTTTAGTATATAAACAAAACTGTGTGTTAATTATACAAAATGTATGCAGAGAATACATTAAACAACACAAGAGGGTCTTCTGGTTTGGGCAATTTTTTTTTCGAATTTGTTTTCATGTTTTTTTTTTAGCTTAGATATTAAAAAATATTGTCTTAAAAGGATTTTTCGAAATTCGAAATAGTTTGGGAGATACAGACATTTTTGTGAAGCAGTGTTTTCGCCTAAATGAGGCAAAAAAATGATCAAATGTCGATTTTTCATTTTCAAACGGCCGCAATTTTGATTAAATACATTTTTTCTTTTATGACCTGGCATGGGACGATAATGGCATTCATACTAACCAATTCCCCGTTTTCAGTTTTGTTTTCAGATAACCGTGAGTCCCGGAAAGCTGCGTAGAAACTTTGGAGGCCGAGAACTTTTAAAACAGCCCACTTATTGACAAATTGTTATTTTTGTATTTTTCTTGATGAATTTCGCAACCAAATACAAAAAACACAATTAAAAAATCTTTTGCCGTTTTCTTTTCACAAGTTTTTTAAAAAACAGCTAAAATTCATTCGTCCAAACAAGAAAACTAAATTAAAATTGCTTAACATCATGAAACCACATTTTTTTTTCGAAACTCTCTTAGAACCTGTTGAGAATACATATAAGTTAATTCTTTTTTTTTAAACAAAAATTATCGCTAATTACGATGAAAAAAGTAATTGTGTTACTTTAATTATATTAAGAGCATATAAATATAACTTAATGCAATCATAAATTTGCTTGCGAGTTCGTCCATATTTTCATAACCTTACCCAACTTCTGTTCTCATTTAAATTATTGTAACGGCTGCATTGACAGAGATGTTTGGGATTTAAAATGCAAAATTTATAAATAGGAACCTATAATTGCATGCCCACTTAGCTTTTTGAAGATAGGATCCATACTCCCCACGAGATGCGCAAAATAAATTCATTTTGCAGAATTCCCAAAAAATCTCTCCATAACTTGTAAAAAAAAAACATGTTAAAATTTTATTTATTTGCCTCTTATGTTTCTCTCATACGCCAGCATAATTTTTAGCTACTTTGTTTGATTTAATATGAATTAACTTAATTTTTGAGGGATTTTTAGTTTAAGTGGCTTTATATTTATTTCGCATGAACTATAAATATAAGTTAAAAATTCCCAGCTATGCAAAATGATAGGACCTTCAATGTAATGCCTAAACTAGTACATTTATATAACTTACCTATAAACAGAATTAAAAAAAAAAAAATCTATTCACGTTCAGGAGACATCCCTGAAATTATATGTGGCTTTATAAATGCTTCGCATAGTGTATGGCACATTCACTGTTAGGTGGCGGATCTGAATTTTTTTTTTTATTTTAGAACAAAATATCAGAATAGTGTAAAACTAAATTAAAATGCTTAAATTATAAATTATGTCGTCACCTAAAATCCAAAAGGCCGTAACTACACTTTTTAGTTTTTTACAGGAGAGACAGAAAACATTATAAATAAAAAACTACTTGAAGTTTAGTATTGAAATTTTAGAATTATTATTAAGAAACAAAGACGGATTTGCATCTGAATAAAAACAAATGCATAGAAAAACAGTAGGTTTTAAGTAATGTAGTTACGGCCTTTTGTAATCGATTTTTCGGAAACCAAACAAACGTTTAAGACAGTATTTAAAAAAGTTTTTAGTCAACTTATGTATTTTTATCTATTTATTATGAGTATTTTTAAAACAAAGCGCATTTTAACTATTTAAATATTTTCGACAAAAATTTATAAAATTAATTTATTTATTTCCAGAAAACAAAATAAATTAAAATTGATTAAACAAAAAACAGTATAGAGCTTTACATAAAAGTGAAAAACACTGCACTACACGACTTTTTGGTCAATGAATATATTAAAATTGCAGTTACGGCCTTTTGATTTTTGTTAATAAAATTGGTGTTTTTGAACGTAAACGTGTAAAATTTTGTGGGTAGTTGTATTTTGGTTAACTACATGGTAATCAATGAAAAAATCAATTTTGAAATGTTTGTTAGTAACGGCCTTTTTGTATTTAAGGTGACGATATGAACTTTTTAAATTCCATAATTTGTTTTTGAGTTATTATATAGCAAACAATGATATAGACAGATTTTAAACACATAACATTAATAATGGCAACGTATATAATTGATTGCCATCACAAATTTGTTTCAAAAGCCACTATGTGCCAAAAAAATTGATTCTTTTATCTAAACAAGTTTTGTTTCAGCACTTCCACACAGTCGCGCGAAATTCGTAAAAATTAACATTATTTGTATGTTTTGTCAATGTTTTAAAACAAAATCTAGGGTGCGTTAAAAAATTTTAAGAAATAGCTTTTTGACCTTTTGCTTTTGCTTTAAATTTAAATTAAATAAATAGTCAAGCTCGAGGTCTTTGATTTTTAATAAAATTATTTTATTTTATTCTCAATATATTTCTGTATCAATGGGATGGCATTTTCAGGAAAACTTAAATTAGAATATAAAAAAATATAATAAACAAATCAAAATCATGTAGATAAGTGTTACTTATTTGTTTATTTTGTGTTACACTGATCTACATAATTTTAATTTGGGTATTATATTCTAATTTAAGTTTTCCTGAAGATGACATCTGATGGATGGATAAATAATAATAAAATAAAATAATTTTATGAAACATCTAAGACATCGAGCTTAACTATTTATTTAAATTGAATTTTGAGCCGATAGCCTATGTAGCTAGTGCTCCTTAAATTCTAATATTAGATTAATAATTAAATGTGAGTCTAATAAAAAATAATAATAATAAATTGAAATAAACATTTTATGGATTAGTTTTAAAAAGCATCATATTAAAAAACTGCACTTATTCCGAAATAACCGGTAGAAAATACATTTTCTCTTCAATGTTAAATTCAAATTTAATTTCCAAAACAAATTATTCACCCCTGTTACGGCTTTTAAATCAGAGCGAAAGTGAAAATTTTAGAATTTTTCAATGTTCTCGCGATTAAATCAGAACGTTTTTCTATATTTTTTATTCGTGTAAAAAAGCCTGGTTGAAAGTAAAACGAATGCCCTAATAAATTACAATTTAGGGTCAAAAATGGTGCTTAATATTAAAAATTTAAAACTTTTTTTTTACTTATTTCTGATTTTATTGTATTGTTTAAAAAAAAATGTTTTGGTTTTGATACTCTAGAAAACATTCAAACAAATTGACAACAATGTTAGAGGCATTTCTTAATAGCATTTTACTTTCCATATGTTTTATTTTCCATAAAACCATGTTTTTGGCACTTCGATATTAATTTCGAAAAAAATTCGAGTTTTCGAAAGCTTTTAGGATTTGAGAACACCAAATTTCAATTTCGTGTGATTTCACAAATTCGTTCTAATTGCAAAACGTAAAGTAATCAATTAGAGAGCATCAAAATGCTGTTTAAGTTTACGCTTAAAGGTGGTATCTGTGAATGCAAAAATTTTAAATCTATGGGAAGGATATTCCACACCCTAGTTATACGTATATGAAAAGATCTTTCATATATAGATGAGGATATACGGTGACATATTATCTGAGGGTTTCTACTTGATCTAGAAAATCTAAAATCATCTCTAATGTACTCAGGACAATTTCGCATAACGACTTTTCGAAAAAGTAACAAAATTCTCAATTTAATAAAATTCTCAAAAGAAAACCCAACAAAGTCCATTACAAAGGGAGACACATGATCCCTTAATCTCAGTTTATAAATATATCTAATAATACGGTAAAAAGTAAGATGCAGCCTTCTTAGAACAACACTGTTTGTACCTGAAAATACTTCCATAGCATAAATAATCTGCGACATGAGCAGTGAATATAAATCTAATGAATATAACCGTCTAATGGTACTATTAACACGGGAACATATATGAGCAATATGTTTTGCAAAACTCAAATTTATATCTATAAAAACGCCTAAACAATTTATTTCAGAAACGAAATTTAGCACCACATTATCCAACGATATATTTAAATCATTTGAATCTAAACCAAAACACATTGCCCGAGCTTTACCAGGATTAATATTCAAACCATTTTCCCGCATCCACAGACTGATTTGGCTAAGAAAAAAATCAATGTTGGCTTTTAACACATCTAAAAATTGTTTATCTGATGAAAACAAAATCTGAACATCATCATCATATAAAAATGTCTCAATGGAGTTATTATCAAAAATATAAACAAAATCATTCAGGCACATCATAAACAAAATGGGGCCAATTACTGACCCCTGAGGTTCAACACTAGTAACCTCCAAGGTCAATGACTCCCTACCATCAACTGACACAAACTGCGTTCTATCACGGAGATACGACTGCACCATCTTACAGGCTGATTTAGAAAAATTATACTACATAAAAAAGATTTTGCTCGTTAATTTTGAAAAACACGATTATTTTTTAAGAGTTTGTATTTAAAAACTAATTTTTTAGTGCAGTTAGAGTAAGTTATTTAAACTGGTTACAAAAAGGGATATAAAATATGAATTATGCCAAATTGGGTATAGTCTTAAAACAGGAAATTTAAATTTGCAAAATTGGCTAGAACCTCCAAAATCGGTGTCGCAAACTCTAGAAAATATAAAAAAGATTGTTAAATAATTTTTTTTATTGAAAAACAAAAATCGGTAACCTAAAATTAAAAGAAGAACAAAAAAATATGCTTTTGTTCGAAAATTTTCTAAAATATGCCCAAGAACAAGATTTTTACAAAAGGCATGATCTCAAGAATCTAAAAAATATGCTATTATGCAAAAACATGCCATAATAAATCAATGCCCGAATTCATCAATTGTTCCGAAATGGATAAATATCTTATCTACTTTTAAAATGACGCACAGTAAAATACAGGATACAGTAACTTTCTGATTGCCCCGGTTATAGTCAATTAATCGAAACCAATTTATGTTTGAAAGTAACCAAATATATAACTAAATCTTAAGAATTAAAGTTTTATTTTAAAGAAGGAAAGTGTTTATGATCCCTAAAAGGTCAATAAAACTTTCTATAATAATATTAAAAATTTCTGAATTTAAATCAATAAAAACATAAATCGCCTTTTATAAATACACCATATTGAAATTGTTGGTTTTTTATTTGGAAAAAAAAAAATCTTATATTTTTAACATAATGACACGGGATCATAATGATCCACTTACAAATCAAAAAAAAAAACCTGTCACTTTTTCTAGCCTTTTTTTTCCTCCATCTAGCACTTTCTAGCACTATTTTTTCAACGATCTAGCACTTTTGAACATTCAACTTATGGTAAAAAATGTTTTTGTTGGAAGAAAATATCTTATTTTTCACTTTAAAAAATAAAATAAAGTTATTTTCTGCATATTAAAAACAAGTTCAGAATTTTCTTGATCCGATCTTTTAATTAAAAATAAAATTTTTTGCCATTTTTTATAGCACTTTTTTGAAAACTTATTAATTTATAGAAAGAAGACCAGGGGATAGCTTCTCTAAAAAAAAACGATATCGTTTCGTTCAAATCGATACCTAATTTGCTATCGTTTTGACGAAACATCGTTACGAAAACGTTAAACTAAACGATGGAAAATTGTTCTTTTACCAAAATTGTTAACATTATTTAAAATTTATATGTAATATTGTCGTAATTTAACTTCGAAAAGTGGACGATTATCGTCAATCGTCCTACAGAATTTCTAGCCAGTAATATAAAGTTTATATGCTTTGTTACGATTCTCTAACTTTCTTAACGATTTTATCGACTTCGTTAAATAATGATAAATGTCGGTTGAATTACCGAAAATGTTATTCTTATTTTGTATTTTTTTTTTTTTTTAATATTTGACAAGAGATACTTATTTAAATTGGATTTGTTTTGAAATTTTATGAATTAACGACAAAAATCGTTAACTTGGAATTAAAAAAAAAAAAAAATGTTTGTTGCTAAGTTAAGGATTTTTTTTTAAAACAGTTAGAAAAAATTAAAGATAACTCTTAACAAATTTTGTTGTTAATTATCGAATTTTGACAATGTAACGACCGAATTTTGTCGTTAACAAGTTACGGAATCGCACTGCTGGGGGCAGTGCGATATCTTAACGATATCGTTAAGAAAAACGATATGGTTTTGTTCAAAACGATACCTAAATTGCTATCGTTCTGACGATGTTACTTACGAAAACGTTGAACTAAACAATGGGCAATTGTTTTTTACCAAAATTGTTAAACTTATTTAATATGGTCTTAGTTTATCGTCGACCGTCATGCAGGTTATCTCGCCTGGCTAGGAATTTGTAGAACGATCGACGATTATTGTCCACTTTTCGAAGTTAAATTACGACCATACTACACTCAGATTTTAAATAATGTTAACAATTTTGGTAAAAGATAAAAATGTTTCAGCATTTAGTTTAACGTTTTTGTAAGTAGCATCGTTAACACGATAGCATTTTAGGTATCGTTTTGAACAAAACAATATCGTTTTTCTTAGAGAATCTTTCCCTCTGATTTGGCGAGCGAGCGTATGGGAAAATTGTTTGAATGAGAAAAATTTGTTTTTAGGCAAAATTAATTATATGGCAACGCTGGATATATTTTTTTTAATTTTTTTTAATTATTTGTTTAATTGAGACCTCAAATTACGGCATGCTTTTTACTGCGTTATTACATCTTCTTCCATCCAAAGTTATCGGGCGTTAAAAGCAGATGTTGCTTTAAAGCACCGGCAGTGTAAAATGGGTTAAAAATATGTACACTGTAGTGTACAAGGATAGTGAAAGGATTAATGAGCCATAAAATTTAAAAACACATTTAATACAAATTTTAAATATTTTTAAGAAAAGCCCATTGGTAACGATTCGTATTCTAACCTTTACCATTCAATTCAGTTTTTGATCCTCATTTACTCCCAAATAATACAAATATATAAATCACCTCTGTCCAATGTTTCACATTCCCATGAAAGTGAAATCAATACGACTTTTCGGTGCTTTATCTTTCACATACCCATTTTTATTTTCGATTTACTTTCCTGTAGAAAGTAAAACGAAAGCACTTTTTTCCTTACAGAAGTTTTTAAAAATCATAAGACTGCTTTATAAGTAAAAATTTAGCATTTTGACCGAAAACATATGTTTTCGATAATTTTTCAACATTTTTCGATTATTATTTCAAATTTTATACATTTATGGGGATTAGAAAGCACCAAATTTCAATTTCATGTGCTTTTAAAATTTATTCGTATTCCAAAAAGTACGGAAACCTATGACATGGACGAGTATATATAATTATTCAAAAATCAGAAATTAAATTGTGGCAAATAAATAACAAACGGGAAATAATGATGAGATTCGAAAATATGTTTTCTCTAGTGTATTTAAAAAATATTTCTTTTATTTTAATTAATTTATTAATTTTTTTTTCTTTAAATTTTAGAACAATTTCTAATCAGCCAGATAATGATCTGTTTGTTGCCACCGAAGTTGTATCCCGAAGACGTAATAATAATCTAAATAATTCCTATAAAAAAACACAGAATCAACAACCTAATCACATACGTCACAGTTCCACTGGCAGTAATTCTGATACCGCCCAATTGTTAAATACAACACAGCTGAGAAAAGTCCAAAATTCGTTAAAGAAATTAGAAAAACAACAAGATGATTTTTTCGAATTGTAGCATCAGCAACGGGTACTGCAAACCTAAACAACAGCAACAAAAATACTGAAATTTTAATATTGTAAAATAAATTGAAATTTTTAAGAATTTTATTTTTAAACATAATCAAGAATTAAATGAAATAATCGACAGACAAATATTTAGTAGCACTATATTAAACACACACTGTAATCTAAATGCCTACCTACATATTATAAAAAGCTTTGTCAATTTATTTTTTTAAATTATTGTAAATAATACCGTTGTGGTAATAAGTTTAATAATTTCAGTTTATTTTTCTAATTTATGGCCTGTCAAAAAAAAAAAAACACGTACTGAATTTTATTTATAATCTGCCTCTGTTTTTTTTTATTTTTTATCGATATGAAAATAATATCAACTGAATAATGGCATAGATTAATTAAAAAGTTTAAAACAAAGTATTTTGTTTGGTAATAAAATTGTTTAAAATAAATTATTTTAGGTCTTCTTATACAATTTATAAATTTGTGATGTATAAAAGAAAAATAGTTAAAAAAAAATGTGTTAAACTTGGCCTGCAGCTTTTTAATTTTATTATTATTATTATTATAAATTAGTGTTACTTAATTTAAATTTAATTTTTTAGTTTTTTACTCTTTATATTATTTTAAATTAAAACCTTTGTATATTTTGAAAATTACTGTATAATTTTCCATTATTAAATCACTTTCCTTCTACATCTATATTTACCACCTACGTAGTACCTTCATAAATCATTCATTTTCCTTTCATTTTTTATTTTTAATTTTAAATAAAGTATTAATTTTTATTATAACCATTTCAAATGTTTGATTTTATTTATCTTCTTAAATTTTACAGGATTTCTTAGTAATATCCTGTTTAAATGAAAGGAACAAATTTATTATAAATGAAATTATAATTCAAGAATCGTTGGGTGTAATTAATATTAAATTTTTATTTTTATTATAAAACTTAAACGCACCAAAAATTTTAACATTTTAGGGAGATTATCAATATTACTATTTGAATGTTTTTTTTTTTTTGTTAGTAATAAAATTTTATTGGTCGTGAAGAAAGTTTTAAAAATGAAAAGCATTTCAATCCCTTACATATGCGTATGGTATGTATGGTGTTTTAAAATGCTAAATTTGTTGAATGTTATAAACATGAATGTATATTTTATAATACTTAAATATTTAATTAAATACATTAACATACCTAATGCATAAAACTACTAAAAAGGATGTGTTTTAATTTGATGAATAAAACTTTATATCTGCAATATCTTATAATTGTACTATTTGATGATTTTCAATTGTGTAAAATTGCTACACAGAAAAAAAAAATTGCGCCAAGTACACATTTTGTTGAATAAAAAAAAATAATCAATTACTTTTTTAATTGATTCAATTAAAAAGTAATCAATATTTTTGTTTATTTAAAGTAATCAATATTATTTAAAATATTGATTACTTTTTAATTGAGTCAATTAAAAAAGTAATTGAGTCAATTAAAAAAGTAATTGATTATGTTTTTTTTATTCAGCAAAATGTTTACTTGGCGGAATTTAAGAAATATTTTTTTGTGTGTACTGAGGAAATTTAAAATTTTCTTATATTCTCTAACATTTACACTAGGTTTGGGCATTTTAGATCTTTCTAAAGATCGCTCTTTACAGTTCAGCTCCTTTCAATGAACTAGTTCGCTCTTCTAGTTCAACAGCTTTTTATCAGGGCTGTCAGATATGGCGATTTCTCGCCAAACATGACGATTTTGAAACGTGTTTGGCGTCGAGATTTTCCATATGGCGACATGGCGATTTATGATGTAACTGGCGATTTTCTTGGCTATTTGCACCATTTATATTATTTCAGTGATTTTTTTAAATAGTTTGTATTTTTTTTGTTATCATTACTAATTAAAAAAAAAAAAAAATTGTCGGGTAACCTTATTTGCATGATTTTTGTTTTATTATCAAAACGACATCAAAAGTCATGTCATGTCGTATGACATATGAACTTCCGTTCATAAATCGGAATAGTTATTTTAATAACGAAATTCCAACAAATTGACTTGATTTTTGGTCAAAAGAGTTTGATTATCATGATGCAGCAGGTACGTACCATTTTAAAGAATTATATTTGGCCGTTCTTAATATGTTGGTTGTTCCAAACAGTAATGCCTGCGTTGAAAGGGTATTTTCCATAATGAATTATACCAAAACACGATTAAGAAATAAAATTCAATATGAGCTTTTAAACGCTCTATTGAGAATAATAAATCACATGAAAGTTAACAAATTGTGCTGCAATTTTTTTTACACCGACTAATGAAATGATAAAAAAAAATTCAATTCAAATAATATGTATAAAAAAAGTCAAGACAAAAGTAATGAAATCGATGAGGCTGAAGTATACGATCTTATTTACTTATGTACTTAATTTTACGTTTTTTTAACAGATTATATGATCTCCATTTTTATGTAATTTAAAAATAAAAAAAAAATTAACAAAAACTAAACTAAATTTACAATTATATTAGTTTTTTAAATTTATTTTTTTTTTTTTTTTAATTTATTTTCATCGGGATAAACATTAATTGCATTTATAGTAATTAAATGTGCTAAAATCCCAAAACTTATTTAACAAATTGTGATTAGTTTTTTTGTTTTTATATACATCGAGATTATTTGTATGTTATTTTCAATTTATAACGAACTTTCAACCTCCGTATATTTACAAAAATAAAGCAAATCAAACATATTAGCTAGGTTAATACTAGTATTTCGATCTGGCTAAAGATCTCATCAGAACCCGAAGTTTTAGAAAAGCTAGAGCCTCCATAATAGGCAGAACTTTAACTTTTGGCGATTTTTTAGTTTTTTTTTTTATCAGTTTTTTACCAGTTTTTTTTGGCGATTTTTGACTTAAATATTATACTAGCTTTTTTGTGTAAACAAAATTTTATTTTTTTAAATAAAAAAATTAACAAAAACTGAACAAATTTGACTTTTAGCGATTTTTGGCGACTTTTGGCGATGGAGCTCAAAAAAATCTGACAACCCTGCTCTTTATCCTTAATTGAGCTGTGCGACACGAACTATTTGAAGTGAATTGGATCACCTGATGCAAAACAAAATGTGTAACTTTCTATTAAATTTACCTTCGGAGAATAATTCAACACTTTAAAATATATTTAAAACGATTGTTAAATCATAAAATGTTACGTAATTGTAAAAATTTTAAATTATTTCAAAAAAATTTAAAAAAAATTGTGCTGGCAACATAAAAAAAAAAAACTCAAAAGCAACATAAAGAAAAGAAATATTACTCAAAAGATAAAAAGAACGAAAAGAGCGAAAGACCTAAAAGAGCTGATGATTGTGAGTCAGCTCACTAGTTCAAAGAAAAGACTAGTTCAATTGAACTAGGTCGTTCACGAACTACACAACTCTAATTTACACTCAAAAAAGTTCGATAGTAGAATCCAGTGATGCATTTTGAGTTTTTTTGTTTTGGGCCAAATTGACAATTTAAAAGGTCGAACATACTATTTATAGGGCCACTGGAATGATAAAGTTAGTACTATAGCACTTTTTTTGGTAATATTTGATCCGGAAAAGTACCATGGTACTCCTTTGACTCTTTTAGTACTATTTACATATAAATAAAAATTAAAGATTGAGTTTAAATTTTAACGTCTTTTTCACACAATTGTAATTAATACTATAATTAATATGCAATTTTATTTAATTTTAATTTGTGAAAGACGTGGTAGAGAAGAATGAGTGTATTTTCTAAAAATCATAACTACATTGTCAATTTTTCAATTTTCCTGAATCAGACTGCGCATTTTCTGGTATTGAACCTTCGTCTGGTATTGAACCCTGTTTTTGGAATAATGTAATATTTGTAATGTTTTTATTTGTTCGATTGCCTCTATATGAAATTTTCTGTGCAATCACTGACCGTGTTATAGATAAACTGATTTCTAATGCCATATGCACTCGCCCCACACGTTAGACAGAGCGCTTTAGCGCACTGATCTATCGTCAGGTCGAGTTTTGTTGTGATTAAAACTAGATTTATTCAATACACGGTGTTTTTGTTCTTGCATACATAATCTCAGAAGTACAACTGCAACAACGCAACAGTTCTATTTTTAGAAACTTCAAGATTCAACATTTAATTCAATTAACCATTCATAAATTAACATTTATCAAATGTATTTATTTGTATCCAATCGTTGTAAATGGAATTGATTAAAGATGATTTTATTTGAGTTCGAGTAAAAAAAAAAAGTGTTCGAAAAGTGAAAAATAAATATCTTAAAAAAGTACAATTGAAAAAAGGCCATTGGCAACATCTTCAAATTTGCATTGTGATTCTAAAATTGAATGAGTAATGAAATAGATTTCCTTGCAAAAAAGGGGAATTTAAGAAATAGTCTGAAAAATTTTTATAAATGCTGTAACTAAAATCAACTAAATTTTGTTTTTATATACAAATAAATTTTAAAAACGTTAATTTATTATAAAAAATTTTATTTAGTACTATGAGGGTCGAAAAAGTACTATTTTTTATGCTGGTTGGTACTATTTGAAAATCCCATTTATCATCCCCGTAGGGCCATATTTTTTAAAAAATTCGATTATTAGATTTTTACTAAAATAAAAATAATATTAATTAGAGTTCGTCAATGTAATGCTTTTTTTAAAATGCAAGTGTCAAACAAAAAGATTTAAAAATAATATCGACCTGCATTCAAAAATTTTAAAACCTGACCTCCTGGTACGAAAATATATGATTTTGAATGCGATTTTTATAAAAAATTAAACAATTCCACGTTTTTCATTCTCTAAGGAACTAGCATATGCTCTCATCGAATTAAAAAATCAGGCAAATTTCATAAAAGTCT
This sequence comes from Delia radicum, assembly GCA_021234595.1. Classification (NCBI taxonomy): domain Eukaryota; kingdom Metazoa; phylum Arthropoda; class Insecta; order Diptera; family Anthomyiidae; genus Delia; species Delia radicum. Next base: position 315,815,610 of record CM037851.1, on the reverse strand, counting down.
GAACCAGTGTTGCCAGGTATGTTGAGCATAAAATCGTCCAATTTTCCAATAAAAATCGTCAAAATCGTCATTATATTTTCAAAAATCGTCAAAAAATCGTAAAAACAAAAAATATTTGTTAAAAGTGGGATAAAGTTTTAATAAAAAAAAAAGAATAATAATGTAATTCACATTTCAAGCGCACATGTACTATCGGTGTAATATAATACGATTTTTTACACTTTTCGGTAATTTAAACTTCGAAAATCATGATATTTTATAACGATAGCACTTTACCACTTTAACTGTTAATTGCTTCTACATAATTCTGTTAACACCACTACAGTAGCACGGTTTTTAAATCTTAAATTCTTTTACATAGTTTAGAAATTCTTTAACAATATTATTTTCTTTAATTATTAAATTTGGACTTCCATTAACGAATTAAAGTTTCAAATTGCATTACATGTGATGACATAGTTTGATACAATAAATTATAAAATTTTTGATTATTTCATATTTTTCATTTTGGGTTGGTTTTTAATAATGCTAAAAATTATTTATTATTTTATTTATTATTTACATTATTTTTATTTTTATTTAAATATTGTTTATTACTGCATGTTTTTCCATTTTCAAATATAAATTGTGAATATCTGAAGTTTCACTTTGGAACACTTTATTTATATTCTTATTATGCATGTTTTTTAAGCACCGGATTTATTTTTGGATTTATAAATCAGAATATTCGAACTCGATGTTTGTTTCGCAAAAATTGGATGCTTTTTTTTAATTTAAAAAATATTTTATTTTTATCTCAATCTTACACTAATTAAACTTTATAAAAATATAAATATTAAAAAAAGCAGGGTTGGCATTCAATAAATTTTCATAATAACGATTGGATATCACAGTAACTCTAAGAGCGGAATGAAAATTTAAAAAAAGCGATTCCATTAAAGACATGTTTCTTTTTATGTAAACGGTTTTAGTTTTCTATTTAACCTGCTTGATTTTGAAGTATCTTGAACTAGTTTAAATCAAATACCGAAACGACGATTTATAACGTTATTTTGTTGATGTAACAAAATTTAATGGGTAGAATTTTGAAATAAACAATGTAAAAACACATGCCACTATTGGAATCGTAACTTTGAAACGTTCATATCGGCATTGGTGTGTCAGGCAACTGGCATTGTAATGAAAAGGTAGTGTTTGCCAACCATGAAAAGAGTAAGCACATACTCAGGGAACTTCTGCTGTAAATATTTGTCCTTGTGTCAGTTGTAATACAGTATCTTTATTTTTGGTGAAAGAAGAAATTTAATTTTTTTACAATTGTAGTTAATTAAAAAAACAACCACATTAAATTACAGTATTATGATTTTACATTCATTTTATACATTTAAAAAAATCAAACAAATTAATGTTTGTTTATTTTTTACTGCACTGACTGAACCACTTATTAATAATACAATTGTAGTTAATTTTTTGAACAGTAAAAAACAAATCAATAAAAAATAGTTTTTAATTTTAACGAAATATTAAAAATCCAAAAATAGATAAGGTGATTTTTTAATAATAGCAAATAAACATGTTTTGCTGACATATTAAACGTTTGTCAAAAAATCGTCATTTGGGAAGCTAAAATCGTCAAATCGTCATTTAGTAATTTAGGTACTAAAAATCGTCCAAATGACGATAAATCGTCAAACCTGGCAACAGTGGTCTGAACTAAACGGTTTAAAGTAGTTAGTTCAATTTTGAGCTGAAAGGGCCAAAATAATTAAGAAAGTACCACAATGCCATCAAGCAGTCAAAAGTGCCACAAATGGCCCTATCGTGCCACGTTTTGCATCACTGGTAGAATCTACTAAAAATTACAGTTATAACTGGAAATTCAGTTAAAAAGGCAACAAATGTAATTTGTAACATTTATAGAAATTAAATGTGCTAAAGTCCCAAAACTTATTTAACAAATTGTGAAAACAATTTGCTGTAGGCTTGTCCCTATCCGGATTTCATTCCTGCCCAAGGAAATCTTCAGGGGACTTTGTTATTAGAATTTCTAGAGATATTTGTTATGTTAAATCACAAACTCAATGAGAATTTCTTGTCGTCGTCTAGGAGCGTGATTCAAAATTTAAAATATCAAAGAAAAAACAAAAACAACAACAAAATATTATCACAATTGGCTTTGTCATCTTAAAAATACTACTCTGTTTTTTTGACAGACCTAGCAATAAACGTCACATTCAAGTAAATCAACAATAGAAAATCATATGTTTTCTATTAGTGTCAGTTACATTTAAATTTGCACAATCACCTGCATATTTGTTATTTTAAATTCATTTTCATTGTAACTGTTTAGTTATTTTAACTGTATGAATACTACAAAAATTTTTAAACAACAAAAAAAAAATTCGAAAAACTACTCTTTTTCAGCACTTATTTTTTCGGTATTTAAAAAAGAGTGTTTTCTTTCAATTACAATAAAAATGTTTATTTCGTATTAAAATTCAAACTCAAAATACCAAACTGTACTCCAGTTATGAAGTTTTTATGAATTGGAAAAAAAAATAAAATTTTCTAATTATTTGCAAACTATGAATACCTTAATAATAACAAATATAAACCCAAGAAGAATTTTCCAAAACTCGACAAACAGCCCTGTTACGGCTTTTAAATCAGGACGAAAGTGAAAATTTTAGAATTTTTCGGTGTTCTTGCGATTAAATCAGAACGTTTCTCCCTATTTTTTATTCGTTTTAATTCGTATAAAAAAGCCTGGTCGAAAGTAAAATAATAAATTACAATTTAGGGTCAAAAATGGTGCTTAATATTAAAAATTTAGAACTTTTTTTTACTTATTTCTGATTTGATTGTATTTTTGGCTGTATTGTTTAAAAAAAAAACATTTTTTTTGTTTTGATATTCTAGAAAACACTCAAACAAATTGACAACAATGATAGAAGCATTTCTTAAAAGCATTTTATTTTCCATATCGCACTTGATCAACAAGAGGGTATTAACTCAAAATTTCAAAATTTTCAGTAGAGTCAAAAAACTTTTTATGGCGACATTTTAACAGAATTTAAAAATTCAAACATATCGTAATAAGCAAATTCCATTTGAAAATATATATACATTGTTTTTGTTTTAAATTTTTCCACTCATTGCAAAAAAAAAAAATCAATTTTTTGAGTTAATACCATTTTTTTGAAAATTTTTGAAATTTTTACAATAGATATTTATTGATGTTGTTAGTTGATTTCTTGAAAAAAGTGATATTTTAAAAATTTTGAATTAATACCCTCTTGTTGATGAAGTGCGATATGTTTTTTATTTTCCTTAAAACCATATGTTTTTGGCACTTCGATAATAATTTTGAAAAAATTCGAGTTTTCGAAAGCTTTTAGTAGTTGAGAACACCAAATTTCAATTTCGTGTGATTTCACAAATTCGTTCTAATTGCAAAACGTTTTAAAGTAGGGCCATGGGCGAAAGTCTTCTATTTTTAAATAACTAACAAAAATTAACTATTTACTACAAAATTACAGTTTTGGTAGATGTATTTTCAAATACTAAAATAACTGCATTAAACAACTGTTACAGAAATACAGTAATTTTCTTTAGTTTTTTATTATGACAGCTATTTACATAATAGTTGTTTTGTATTGTTTCAAAGAAAAACAACTGTAATTGTAGTTAAAAATAAAAACTACTACTACATTTACAGTAACTACATGTAGGTCATTCGGGTAGTAAACAGTAGTAGTTGTATTAACTGCTATTGCAGTAATTTTTCATTGAGAAAATGAAAAACGACTAATTTAGATAGTCATTTCAAAAAATAACTAAAAATACTGTATTTCAGTACCAGTTGTTTTGAGTAGTTATTTAAGTATTTTGAAAAACAACTATCAAAAGAGTAATTTTGCAGTAAACAGTTCATTTTTGTTATTATTTAAAAATAGAAGATTATGTCGAGATTTTTAAAATTATCGCTTAGTTTATAATTTTTTGCAAATAAGAAAATTAGAAAATTTCATTGTATCTCCAATGCATAAAACGTCATAACTGGGATACAGTTTGAAATTTTGACTTTGATTTTTAATAGGATGTACGAAATACAAATTGTTATTGTAGTTAAAAGAAAAAAAATATATTTTTTTATTAAAAAAATATTTTTAAAATACCGAAAAAACAACTGTTAAAAACTGATTTTTACATCTAATGTACATACAGTAGATATCAAATATAAGCACATCTCATATAAGAACAAATCGCATATAAGAAAGATTAGCAAAAACACCGAGCCTTTTTGCCTATTCTCAGTGTAAAAATTGCTTCATATAAGAAAAACACGTATAAGAAAAACACTGATATAAGAAATGTTTGTCAAACACCAAAGCTGACAAACGTATCTGAAATGGTTTCATATAAGAAAGTATTTAAGATTGTTGTCAAACTGTGAACTGATTTTATTTTAGTTATTTTGTTTTTTTATATACTGAATTGTTTTGTTTAATAAAATGTTTTTCTTTAAAACTTTTTTTTACTTTTCTTTAAACATTTTAATTTTAGAGAATATATTCGTATAAGAAACAACTTTCTTATATACGATATTTCCATATAAGAAAAAATCGCATATAAGAACGAAATCTCTGGCTTTTTTTGAGTTTCTTATATCCGATATCTACTGTAGTTGTTTTATGTTTATTATCGTTATTGTTTTTCTTATTCGTTTTTATGGTTTATGCACTCATTTAACGTTAGTTAGTTAAAGTTAGTTGTTTTTGACAGGCTTGCCAGACTTGGGGTTTTGTCCCCAAATTTAGGAATTTTTTGTTGGTGGTCTTGGGTACAGAACATTTTTAATTGTGGACAAGGGATTTTTTTTTTTGGGGGGATTTCAAAAATATTTATTGGATTTTTTGGGAATATTACAAATTTTTCACAAATATTTTAATTGAATTTACCATAAAATCAGTCAAGTTAAAGCCTATATGACACCTGTTTTTTCCCAGCAAATATGCCAGGTTTTTATATAAAGAAATGTAAAATTTTCTTAACAGAAATAGAAAGCCTCTGATAAAATGGCATATAGATTTAAGCGAATAATTTTAGAAATGTTAAGTTTTCTTTGATCTTCTTTAATTTAATTCTTCTTAGACAGAAAATATTTTGATTTCCCGCCTTTTTTAAAAAAAATTTTATATGTATATAAGTTTTTAATTATTAAAACAAGTTTTTCAAATTGTAATAATTGTTCCCTGAAGAAGTCACCCAATGTGGAGACGAAATATTGGAAATAAATAATTAATAAATAAATTATCTCGTTTAAACTCGTTTAAACTGAGAAGAATCGAATAATTTTAACGTATGCGGAATGAAATTGCAACAAAATGTAATATGTTGTAGTTTTTTCTAAAACTAACGTAAATTTTATTTCACTTTAAAAAAAACAATACATAGTATTAATTTAATGTAAAAAAGAATTTGGTCCCATCCGATCCGCTTTGCGGCAGTTTTGGGGAACTTTTTCCATAGCTGTTGAAAATATCTATGTTGGCATTTTGAGGAGTTCCTTTTTAATTTTTTCGATCAAATTTTTTGTATTTTTCGGTCTAAAGCCAAAAGAATAAACTCTTCGCTTTAAATTAGCCCAAAAATCTTCGATTGGAAGTTATTGAGGGACATTTGGTGGGTTTTTCTCTTTATGAACATATGGTATATGAAGTGTGTTCATAGCTTCTACGGTTTTTCGAGCGTAATAGCTAGATGCTAAGTCTGGCCAGAAGATCACATTTAGTCCTCGATGCATATTTTCTATGAAATCCTTCAGTTTTGGCAAACAGTGATCGATATATCGTTCAGAATTGACGGCCAATCCAGAATCAAAAAACAATGGTTCCGACATCCCTTGCGGACTAATTGCAAGCCATAGTAAAACTTTTTTAGGGAACTTTGTATGCTCCAAATATTTTATTTTGTTATCAGTAGGTTTCTTTTCTTCGAAAAAGTGCCTTCCCTGCCATTCATTGCCATCTAGCGTAAAATATGACTCATCATCCATGATGCATCCATGATGATTATTGAAAAAATTACTTTCTTTTGTCGACATTTTAAAATAATTTAATGTCAATTTATTGATAAAATTGTCAAAGCAACATGAGAAAACATGTGGTTGTTCAAATATAACGGTAAAAAATGAATAGCTTTAGTACTTTTTTTTCAGCGTTGCAAAATTTGTTGCAATTTTTTTCCGCATACGTTAGTTTAAATTAATCAAAAATGAGCTATATATTACTAAAAGATAACATTTTAGTATGAAGGTGCTTCATTCAAAAAACATATTTTTTGACTCAGAAATTAAAAAACAAAATTTATACTCATATTCACAAAATGTTCAATACCATTTCATTTTCTGAGACATTTCTGTGTCATTTTTTAGAAAACTTCCTTCAAACATGAAGGTTCGTTTACGACTCCTAGAATAACAACCGTCAGAAACTTCGCCAAAATTGGCTTGATTTTTACCCATCAATAATTCAATTTAGATTATTTGTGTATGTATTAAATAAAAATTTGGCTATTTTTAAATCATCATGTAAACTGTAGAAAAAACATGAATAATCTAAAGATTAAAAAAGAAGTATGCACCTAATAATTTTTTTTTCAGATTTTTTTTATTAAAAAACGTCTGAAATTGAAAGGCCTTTAAATTTAATGGGGGTAATAAAAGTCTAAGGGTTTCCTTGCAAAAATGTAAAAGTTTGAGAATTAAGAAAAAGTGTACGAAAAATAGTTATGAATTTGGCTGATTTTCAGAACTACATACACCATTTTTAATTGTCAATTGTATTTCAGATTTACAGTTAAATTTCAGAAACTACAATTTGTATATTAAAATCTATCATATGCTAAAAATCTGCTAAATTACTTCACAAAAAAAAAATTCGAAAAAATCTGCTGACTAAAATTGATTAATATTTTTACTGTAAATGTTGTTGTAAATCTTCGGGCGTAATACACGTTTTTGGCAGGTTTCTAGCATAATACGCTTTTAATTATTCAAAAAAATAGTGAAATTATTCTTAAAAAAATGCTTTAAAAACTCAATATTTTTTTCAAAAAATATGCTTTTAACCAACAAAAAATGCTAAAAAGCATTTAGCATATTTTCTAGAAAAAAATATTTAATTTTAAAATGTAATCTGCTAAATCTAGCAGAAAATGTGCAAAAATAGCAACACTGCCTTGTTGCCTTCTTAACTGTATTTACAGCTGTTTAAACATTAATTTTTACACTTACAATACTATTTAGGTGAGGACCACAGCAAATGTAGTTAAAAACAAATGAAATTTCACTTAAATAAAGGACGACTTACATTTCAGTAAATTCACCTAACATTATCATTTGTTTTTGACTGTTCAAAAAATAAACCACAATTGTAATAAAAATTAACCACATAAAAATACTAAATAAACAAACATTTATTTGTTTTATTTAAAAAGAAAAATACTGTATAAAATGAATGTAAAATCATAATACAGTAATATGATGTGGTTTGTTTTTTAAATGAACTACATATGTAGTCAAAAATTAAATTTCTTTTAATCTTTTTTCACCTAAAAATAATTATATTGTATTAAATCTAAAAACAACTCTAATATTTACAGCAGAAGTTCCCTGAGTGTAGTAGATTCTACTGTCAAACTTTTTTGAGTATATGTACTCTTTTTCTTGCGTCACAGATGATACAGTCTTAAATTTTTTGTAAAATTTTTGACGTGTATACGCTTATTGTTATGTTATCTTTGCACAAATAAACCAGCGATGGCAAGCAATACCGCTAAAATACCGTTACCGATTCAAACCCCTTTCAACTGAACATTGTTAACCCTAAAATACCGTAACCGAAATAATTGAAGCACCGATATCCGTAAAATACCATTACCGATGTAACTAAAATAACGTTACCCTCATAATACCGTTACCGAAATAACTGTAGAAACGATTTTCTTAAAATAGCGTCACCGAAATAACTAAAATACCGTTACCACTAAAATACCGTTACCGAAAAAAGTAAAATACCGTTAACGCTTAGAAACCGATACCGAAATAACTGAAATTGCCATAAAATATGGTTACGAAATAAACGAAAATATCGTTACCCTTACCGATACCCGCATCGAATCAGTTACCATCCAAGAAATAAAGTTATTCAAAACATCTATTTACTCAAATTTGTTTGTGAAGATGGAAAGATACTGAAAAACAAGTATTTCAAAGAATAGGTGACAAAATCCACTACCCCATATAATAATAAACATACTTAATAACAAACTTTATGCAAATTCATTTATTTAAGAAATTAACAAATTGTTTTCGATGCCAAATGGTGACAAATTTCAAATTTCATTCAAATTAAAGTGATAATAAATAACATAATAACGTGCAAATATAAGTAAATGTTTTTGTAGATATTTCCAAACGAAAACAATTTAATTATGAAGTTGTTAACATTTTCAAGATCTTTTCAGTATTTTGCAAAACTTTAACACGACTAGCATCAATCATGTCCATGTACTCTGTAAGATTAGCTTCGATTTGAACTAATTGATTTTTCATAGGTTCGGTGGCTGATTCAGTGAGACTAAAAATGTAAAATGAATAACAACAAATTGGTATTAATGTATTGTTTATTTGAATTCCCGGTTAAAAAAAGTTCATATATGATCATATATAGTTTTTATATGATCATATATTGTCAACCATATTCGTACATAATAGAAAAATTAACATATATTTTCATATATGGACAAATATGGTCATATATGCACATATTTAATTTTATATCCCGGCTGAAAATTATCATATATTGACCTATATGGCTACATATATGAGCATATATGAATCATATATGAACATATCTGACATATATGGAATCATATATGCGCTAATACATTAAAAGTTAGCAGTCATATATGGAAATGTATGACACCATATATGATATTATATATATTTCATTCCATATATGGCATATATATTAGGGCGGGTAGTTTTAAAAATCGCTCAACGTTCAAGGAAAACCGTATTCTAGGGATCAAAATAAGAAACTTTGCCGAAGGAACCATACCTCTAAAACGAATTCTGATGTCCCGACTTTTGACCCGTAGGGTCAAATTTTGAAAAAGCCCACTTTGATATTTCAGAAAGTAGGAGGAATCTCTCCAAGATTATGGGAGCTACTTCTGCTCCGGGAGACGTGCTAGCAGATTAATGCATAAATCATCATTCTAGGTGAGCGTTAAGGGGTTAAAATTTAAGTTGAAAGAGAGCCTTTTTAACCGTGTTTTTATAGCAAAATGTACAAATCTCGGGATAGAGATATTTCAGAAAGTAGGAGGAGTCTTTCCAAAATTAGGGTCTCTATTTCTTCTCCGGAAGACGCTCTAGCAGATGCATGTGTAAATTATATTCGATTGAGGTTGGATTCGATTGGGGCACTCTAAATGGGTCAAAGTGGAATTTTTCAAAATTTGATCCTACGGGTCAAAAGTCGGGACATCAGAATTCGTTTTAGAGGTATGGTTCCTTCGGCAAAGTTTCTTATTTTGATCCCTAGAATACGATTTTCCTTGAACGTTGAGCGATTTTTTTGCCTCCATACAAATCGACCCGGCCTAATATATATACATATATGAGTTCATATATTATTCCATATATGAATTGAATTTTCTTATTTCATTTATAGAGACACATATATGAAGACCCATATTATTTATAGACCCATATATGGAGGCCTAGATTTTTTGTTTTAAATTTTACAATTATTCAAAATTAAATACCTATGTGAAGGAATTTTACAGTTATGGACAATAATATAGTGTAACTTTTTGGTAACACAATTTAACGTTAAAAGACAACAAATATGTTGGGGAAATTTGCAATATTATTATAACATATGCTTCCATATATGTTCATATATGAGTACCTTTTGCTAAAATCACATATACCGAATATATGACCCTATACAAGTCTTTTTTGAATATATGAAATCACATATACTTCCATATATGAAACATATATGCCCATATTTGTGCATATACGCAACCATTTATGTCCACATATGAACATATTTGTACATATATGAACTTTTTTAACCGGGTTATTACCTTCTTTCCCTTTTTAATTCATTGGCCGCTTGTGTATAGGCATCGCGCCACATGGTAAATTCCAATTGCATAGCATCAATATCTTCTGGTATAAAATCCATAAGTTTACCCAAGGGATTAACAGATTTGGTTAAATTTTGTATAACATCACGTAAATTATTCATATGACGAGCCGAAGTTTGCCTCATTGCCAAACCATTTGTAGAATTCTTAAAAAATTAAAGAAATTATTGAATTTTGTTAGTGACTTCGGGTTTTTTTTCTCAAAATTTTTACCTATAACCACGTGATAAATAATTAATAGTAATAATATTAATTACTAGTAAAAATCACAAAAACCAACCGCATGAAGTGCAATTAAAAAAAAATGCATTTTTTCACGTTTTTGCAATTAAAGTTGCATTAGTGGACCAAAATTACTGCACAACATTTTTTGAATAACTTTTTAAGTAATGTGCTTGTTGTTCTGCCAATTTGTACGCCCATATCACGAAAAAAGCAAAAATCTTTTTTTTATAAAAATCCGCGAAGACAGTGGAATTTTAAAACTTTCGTGTCCTTTAAGATCGATAGGAATCGTTGAAGTCTAATTACTTTAAAATTTTAGCTAAATATTAATTTTTAGTTTAATTAAACAAATTGTGTTGAACTTTAAAAAGGTTTACGCCGAAACTTTTTTGAAAAACGCGAAAAAATAATATTGTTTTTTTATATTTTTTTATGGACTTTACGGCTAGGTAAAATTTGATATTTGAAAAAAAAAAAAATCTAAAGTTATAACCTTAATAAGCTATACATTACGTATACGTCCTTCACTAACCTTATCATTTTTCGTGTCATTTGGTTGTATCAATTCTTTTTGCGTTTCCAAAATTTGTTGCACCAAATGACCCTGCTCCAATGTTTCATCTTGCATTATTTTTTCACTTGCAGTTAACATTAATTCCCCTTCCGTTACAGCCGTGTCATTAGCATTTGGATTTTCAATGATAACTAAATTTTCGCCATCATCGTCTAAATCCCCAAAGGTTTCCAATTTAACTTGTATACCGGACATTTTTATTTGATCATTAGGTTGTAAAATAATTTCAACATTCTTATCACGTCTCCTGGGTGCACCAGGTCGGGCAGAAGGTGGTCTAGCACTGGGTGGTCTTAGCGATGTCCTGGGTCGTTGTATGATAGAACTTTGATTTGAAGATGATTCTTTAGAGTTTTCTCGGGTAAAAGTCGATTCACGTTTTACTTCATTAGTTGAACTAACAGGAGGTGTGGGTTCCGTTTGTGGAGGTAGTGGTTGTTCTTGTTTTACAACTAAAGGTTTCGATTCTAAAATTTCGGATTTTTCTTCAGATTGTATAGAAGTTTTAAGGGATTCCACACTCTTAATATTATCTTTTTCCGGTAATTTTTCTACATCCCTTTCAGTTTTTTTACGGCCACTAGATTTTCGTGTTTTAGCTGAAGATTTTTTAGATTTCCCTCCAGAAGAATTTCGTTCGGAAAGTTCCACATGCCCTGTACTTAATGTTGTAACCTCTGGATTGGCATTAGTTAAATCATTATTTAGAGAAACTTCCTTATCGATACTTTCCACATTATTTTGTATTAAATTTATAGGTGCTGCTTCCACCTCCACTTTATCTTCTTTTTGCTGTTCTAAAGCCTCATGATTACACTCCTTATCAATAATAGTTGATTTAATACTTGTTTTAGAATCTAGAGTATTTGGTGATGGAGTACTTTTATTACTTGTTTGGGATTCAGTTTTTGTTAACTTTGATCTTGAAGTTGCTTCTTTAGATGTTTTCTTAATAATTTTCTCCTGCTCCTTAGTTCCCTTGGTAACTTTATCCTTTGTGGTCGTAGGTTTGGTAGATGATGACGTTTTTTCTTTGGTACGTTTATTTTTATCATCTTTGTTAGATGAGGGACTGATGGTTTTGCTAGATGTTTTTGTTGTTTTTAAATCTTTTGACTTACTTTCCTTCTCTTTAGTTTTTTCCTTAACCTTTTCTTTAGTTTTGGATTCTTTAACCGCTTTATTGTTGACATTGTCTTTGGCTTTCGTTGGCGATTCATTGCGTGGAGTTTTACCCAATATAACTTTTTCTACTGCCGATTGCCAATCAAGTTTCTTTTCAATAATTTCTCCTATTAATTGCAGAAGTTCATTCGTTTTATCCGGCTCATGACCAGCCACTATTTTCGATGTTCGCACTGTTAGCGAAGCGTTTGTAGTTAATTCTATTGGAGATGGAAGACAAAGACAAGTTTTTTAGAATAGTTATGTTTTTTTTTTCTTCTGAGGAAAAAGTAATCAGAAAGTTTGGCGGTTAATACGTGACAGTTTGTGCAGTAATCAGTAATCTTTTCGATTCGAAAAGAAATTCGATTCGATCAGAATTTTCACATTAATAATAAAGGAATTAATAGTACTTTTTAATGGGTAAAATTGTTGAAAATTAAAAAAAAAGTTGGACTTTTAAGTACGGATATCATTTTACAAGAGTTTTAAAATTTCCGAATTCGAACAAAAATTTTCCAATCGAATTACATAATAACCCCCAAGTAGTGGTTTGAACTGCGATTACAGTTGTTTTTTATGATATAATACCAAACAACTATCATGACAGTTATTAAAAAAACAGCTAAAAAAAAATACTGTATTTTTGTAACAGTTCTTTGAAGCAGTATTTCTGTAGTGAACAGTTAATTTGTGTTAGTTATTTAAAAATTGAAGATAATTTAAAGTTTTTTTTTTAATTGAAAGAAAAAAACGTTTTTTTATTAAAATATATATTTTAAATAGTGAAAAACATGACTCTTCAAAAACAGTTGTTTTTACCATTTTTTCAGATGTTTCAGTTATTTTTAGGTCATTGTTAGTTATTTTTACTGCATTTGTTAGTTATTTTGTAACAGTTAAAAATAACTAAATGTGTATTTGTAAACTAAATGTTTAAAATGATTATTAATGTAGTATGGTCAAATTAGCAATTTTAAATTGCAAACAAATATGCGTTCAAATAGACAGAATAAAGCGAGATACAAAGACACACATCATCGGTAATTTTTATGTTTAATTTTTCTTATTTCAAAAAAAAGGGTTATGTCATATTTTGTTATTTTTCGTTTCGTTTCTAGAATTATAAGGCTTCCTTTAAAAGATGCCATTATATAGACAACCATTGATGTAAGTAGTTGGAAGATAATTTTGTTTATGTTAATAATTATTTTTAATGCATGTGTTAGTTATTTTTTAACAGTTAAAAATAACTACCTTTCTAGTTATTTTTAAGGTCTTTGTCGCCTTTTTAAAGTTTTGTTTACTTTTTGTATAGAAACTTTCCTGTTGTAGCAAAAGTAGTAAATTATAGTAAAGTGTGGAAACGAAAATAATTGACCATTTTAAAATCTTAATATTATTAACACAACAAACAATAGCAACAAACCTGATATCACAATTAAGAACAATACTCTAAAGTTTCTCGCATACGATGTTTTTACGATTCGTTGCAAAATGTGACAAATTTTCGGTTTTTCGCTGTAAAACGCAATGTTACGTTTTGGTCACTAATAATTTAAATTTTCGGGTCAGTTTAATTTTAAAAATAACAGATTTTTGGTCATTTTTGGAAAATTCAGACGCTTTATGAATAATCTAGCCTACTTGTTATACAAATGTTACATTATTTGTGACCGGCATTTATAATAGATGACATTTTCGTGAATATTTACATTATCGTACATTATCGTACATGACTACATTCCTTTATTCTATTTACGTACACTCATAGAAAAAAGTTAGTAGAAAAATTGGTAAAGTCGTTAGTAATCCAATTTTGCAAGTTTTAAACAAATTTTTAGTTCAAATTGAGATTTTAGTTAAAAACTTGATGAAATTCTAATTTTTAAACTAATTTTTTTGCTGAATTTACTAAAGCCAAAAAATATTATTTTGATAATCAAAACCAGCAGAGGTGTTTGTAATGTGATGTTTTCGTTGCAGTATTTGTGTATTTTGTTATATTGAGTCATTTATACTGACAAGTGGAGTGTGAATACAGCGTGTATTAGAAAAAAATTTAAAAACATTAATGCAAATGTTTTATTTATTGTAAAGTAATTAAAAATAAAACTATATAAAATATTCAAGAGTTTTAAAAAAAAAAAAAGCGAAACATTTTTTTCTGAATTGAAGGACTGACAAAATAGTTTTTGTGTTTATAAAATAATTTATAATGTTTAAAAAAATTAATAAAATAATTTAAAAAATATTTTTCTGTTAACAATAAATAGATAATGAAAGCTTTTGAAAACCCGTTTCTTATTTAATTAAATATTTACTTATTTTTCTATTATCTTCATTTTTTAGATTACGCAAATTAAATAAAAAACAGTCTTTGTATTTTATTTATCTTATAAATACAGCACCCCGTTTCTGTATCTAATGCGAGAAGTTTTAGTAGCGAGAAATACATGGTGACCCTGCTGTATACAGGGTGAGTTAAGAGATGATAAAGTTGACTACATTTTTTGTGCTAATTTTTTTTTTAGATCTCGTAACGTTACAAATTGTGGGCAAATGTATTATTGTATAATACGTAATTAGAAAGAGAAATCACGTAAATGCAGCGTTCTATTAGCTTTTTCGATTGACTTCATATTTTATTGTATGTGACTCGCCCTGTGTAAAGCAAAGAAAGGTTGTACAGAAACGGTGTGCAGAGCTGTACTTCTGGTGTCTTATCTTATTATTTATTATTTATAATAAAAGTTTTCACGAATTAATAGTGCTTAGTTTGAATGCAAACAACTAAAAATTTAAGTAAAATTTAGTATATTTTACAGTTTATTTTCTGTTTTTATTTTGCTAATAATTAGCACAATGATTTTGCTAATTGTACTGCTTTTTTCTGCAACGTAATTTTGAGCTAATTTTTAGTAACTTTTTTGCTGATGCCACATTACAAGGTTTTTACAAAGAAAATATAAAACGCTACCACCATTTAATGACTATTCCAATTGGAAATTAAAAATTTTGTCACAATTAATGTATAATCATCATGTAGTTCGACATTTCTTAAACTAGAACTGAAAAATAGATGAGTTAAATTAAATTTAACTTTGTTTCGAGATTATCTTAACTGACCAATAAAAAGCTAGGCCTAAATCTTTACGTTTTTCTGAAGGAAATATTCTTTTAAATATTCTTTTTAGGGCGAGGAATTTTATGCAACTAAAAAAGGGAAATAGGCGCTTATAATTTGCAGCTAAAAATTAAAAATATGCACTTTTTTCAAAAACCATAGCTTTAAAACATAAAAAATATAGAAAAAATCGAATTTGACATCTATCTTTTTAATAGGAACAGAATCTTACGCTATTCTTTAGTTCAGCAAGGTTTTAAAATAAAAAATAGGACATTCGGCTCTTTACCGAATACCGAATATTTAGTAATCGGTGTACACCGAATTTTTAAGGAACAGCTGTTTTATTCATTTTCGTAAAATTGCACTGTACTTTAGAAACAGACGAAATTAAACTGAACCATAATACCTTTTTAGGTTTTAAAGTCATCTCAAATTAATATAATATTTCACATTTTAAAGAAAAATGTTTTGTGATTTTCTCAATTTTTTAAATAAAAATACAAATGCTCTTAACCAAATAGTTCTGCCGAATAGTGCTAATATTCGGTATTCAGCTGAATAGTAAAAACTTGTCGAAGATAAAACATTCGTGACATCTCTAATAAAAATGATTATCTAATAAAAATTATAGCAAAAAAAAAAAAAAAAATTGAAAAAATTTCAAAAAATATCGAAACTGCAATAAAGGTAAAAAATTACACTTTTTAAAATAAAAAGTAAGAAGAAATTTTAGAAAATGTTGTTTTTAAGCCCAAAAACTAAAAATGCCAAAATAATCTTATATGAGTAAGTGTCGGAAAAAAGCAAATAAGGAAAATTTGTCTACTCTGATGATTGTGCTTAAATCACATTAACAAATAAAAAAAGAATTCTTAAAATAAATGAAAAATATATTAAGAAGCACAATATATGCATAAAAAGTCAAAATATGCACTTTTGCAAAAATTTGCAACTATAAATCGATGCCATTTTGTTCTTAATTTTACGATTCGGATTTATTCTGTATCATTTTTAGATTATCGAGAAAAAACATGCATTTAATATTAAAATTCTGTTCAAAAGCATTTTCTTTTCGAATAATGAAAACCCGTATAATGAAAACACCCCTAAAGTCAGCCATGTCCAGCACTATAACATCTGAATCCCCTTATATCTTAGCCTTTTTCGTATAGAAACATCATATTTTTTATGTAGAAATATACTTACTAACAACATCAATCATTTTTTGCAAGAAACGCATTTTATCGTCACGATCTTTAATATTTTCAAAAGTTAGCTCCTCGGGTGTATAAAGGCCAACAAAACAGCCAGTATCTCTTATAACCTTAAAACAAATTAATTAAATAATTATTTAAATAATAATTAAAAGAACTAACAATATATGTAAGAACTTACCACACTAAAAATATCATGTAAAAATCGAAATGGAGGTTTTTTCAGCAGTTTTTCCGTTAAACTTGGTTTTTTAACATATTTTCCCAATAAATCCTGAGTACGTTTAATAACAGCTGGATTTATATCATCAGCCATGATTGTTTAAAAATATTAATAAATTCAATAGAAAATAAAACTTGTATTTAACATAATTTTCCTGTGTAAAAACGTGATTGTAAATAATTTGTTGTGTTTGACCAACGGTTGCCCGGGGCAACCCACTAGTTTTACGTTAACTAATTTACAGAGTTGCCATATTATTAAAGACTGTTTACTGTTGTATTTTTAAATAAAATATTTATTAATAATTCGCATAAAAAACGTTAATCTAATCGTTTTTCAAAAACATTTATAAAAATATTCTGTTTCATAAAAATTCTATGAATTACAATGTATTAACTTTTCATTTTTTTTTTCTATTCCTGTATAAATAATTTATACATTAATAATATTTCATACAAGGCATCTTGGTCTATAATTAGTTAATAATAATTTGATATAAAAAATATATATATATATATAACAATTTGTATAAATAAGAATACAAATAATTGAAAAAAGGAAACTTATTACCAAATATTGTCGAGTTAATTTTTGATATTTGTTTTACTTTTCATTTTCACGTTTAATAGTTTTTTTAATATCTTTATCTTCTTCATCTACAACACCGTCGTCATCGTCGTCATCATCATCATCGTCGTCATTACCCAAAACATATTCGATAACTTCATCAATGGGATAGTTGTTTAAAAGTTCCTTAATCGAATCATTGTGTATTACAACTGTGAATAGTAATTTCACATATTCACGCATACGACTGGCATAATCCCACGCCGAAAAATTATAATGATCGTTAGATAAATCATGACCACAGTTTTCAATAACTCTACAAAGTACCTGAAATATTTATAACAAATATATATCAAATAATAACAAATTTATAACAAAAATATCTCAAATAATGAATTTATAAAATTTCATCAGTGGGGCTCGGAAATTAATGTAGGTACCTATTAAAGTTCGTCACGAAAATTTGATTTTTGAATATCATCACTTTTTCTACGGTTTTTGCATCAATAAAACAATGGCGAATTTAATTTTTTAATTTCAACTCCTTTTTTCCCAGTTTTTAAAATGCAATAGTAAATAGAGTGGTCGGAAAACTCTCTTTTTTTCAAAAACATTAAAAATATTTTTTTTTTCTCACACGCAATAAAAATGTATTCCCGACTGAGGAAAATGGTACACAAATTTAATATAAGTATATATTAGGCCGGGTCGATTTGTATGGAGGCAAAAAAAATCGCTCAACGTTAACGGAAAATCGTATTCTAGGGATCAAAATAAGAAACTTTGCCGAAGGAACCATACCTCTAAAACGAATTCTGATGTCCCGACTTTTGACCCGTAGAGTCAAATTTTAAAAAATCCCACTTTGGCCCATTTAGAGTGCCCCAATCGAATCCAACCTCAATCGAATATAATTTATACATGCATCTGCTAGAGCGTCTTACGGAGAAGAAATAGAGACCCTAATTTGGAAAGACTCCTCCTACTTTCTGAAATATCTCTATCCCGAGATTTGTACATTTTGCTATAAAAACAACTCTCTTTCAACTTAAATTTTAACCCCTTAACGCTCACCTAGAATGATGATTTATGCATTAATCTGCTAGCACGTCTCCCGGAGAAGAAGTAGCTCCCATAATCTTGGAGATTCCTCCTACTTTCTGAAATATAAAAGTGGGTTTTTTCAAAATTTGACCCTACGGGTCAAAAGTCGGGGCATCAGAATTCGTTTTAGAGGTATGGTTCCTTCGGCAAAGTTTCTTATTCTGATCCCTAGAATACGATTTTCCTTGAACGTTGAGCGATTTTTAAATCGACCCGCCCTAGTATATATATAAGGTATAAATTTTATAACGAATAATAAAAATATTTTGTTTGTTCCACACATAATGAAAAAGTATTTTAAGCTAAGAAAATGTTAGAAACACTTTCGACATATCAGGGCCCGTTAAAAGGTTATTAATTAATAAAATATTACATTTGAAAAATTTTATAATTTTTTACTAGGTTGACATAAAGCTAAAGTTTTTCCACCATTTTTCTCAGATAAGAATGCTTCTTGATTGTGTGTTATAAAAAAAATACTTCATAAGTTTTTTTCCGACCACTTTATTGATTAAATGATGGTACGAGTACTTTAAAAACGGGGAGAAAAAATTGTTAAATAATTTTTGGTGTATAATTAAATTGTGAATTCAAATTATAGCTCTTTTTGCTCTGTAGGAGCCGACACTCCGTGGCACATTTTCAGGGAAGGCGGTCAAAATTCTATAACTTTCGAAGGAGATATCCTATTTTAGTGTGGTTTTTTTTTGTTGAATAGATAAGACATTTAGCTTTCATTTAAGATATCGACCAAAAAGATTGAGTAACAACAAGAATACTTATAAATATGTTGAAATGTTGTGACGAGTTTGGTCGTTAAATTAAGCTTTAATCGTTTTTTAGATGAAGTACACAATATAATTTAGTCAGAAAAAAAAAAAAATGTTTGTAAAAAAAACTGGTTTAAACTAAATTTTCGTTATTTTTTTTTTTTTAAATTAGATTTTGAAATAGATGATGCAGATTTGAATTCTTGGCTCTGAGTATTTTTGGCCGCCTTTTCTAAATATGTACCAATGCGCCAATGCATGTAGAAGGAGCTGGAATTTAAAAAAAAATATTAATACCATTTTTTTATTGATTCAAAAACATTTTAAGTGACTAAATCCAAAAAATACCTTATATACTTTTTTGACTAACTCTTGTATTTATATTCGTGTTTTATGTACATAAAATATGCATTAAAAACCAAAAAATATGCATTTACAATTTAAAAATATTCATTTATTATTGATTTTTTTCAACGTTTTTAACACTTCGGTCCATTTTAAAATTATACCCCATCGGTTGTGTTTTTTGGATCAAAATTACCCAATTTTAAAATCATAATACGAGTATAACTGGTATGTAAATAATTTTGTTGACAAAATTTCACTTTATTTGAAAAAAAAAACTATGACTCCCTATGGTTTTAAAAAATACATTTTTTTCTATCTTTTGCGGCCGGGGGACTAATAGGATTTTGCTGAAATTTTCGTCAGACCAGAGACAAGTAACTAAAAACTTATATTACAGTCTTTGGCTCCCCCGGAATACCACAAGAATAAATATGGTCCTCACAATTGTGAAATCTTCAGCAAAATCAGACGCTTATGAAAGGACGACAATAATTTCTTCTCCAATTTTAAAAATACTACAATGTATCAGTCCTGTGGTGGTGTTCTATAACTATGCGACAAGTTTTCTCGCCAGAAAATACAACTATGCCATATTTAGAACTAATTCACTTAATCGCATGTAAAAAAAAGTTCTTTGTATAAAATTAATATGATGTTCTAAATATGGTAGAGCTGCTATTTTCAATGTGAAAACTTCTCGAATAGTTATAGAACACCCGCACTGGTCCAAAAATTTCAAATCGAAGCATGAGAGCTCATGAGTTCCCCTCGATTGCGATGAAATTTAGACATGTAACAAAGAATCAGAAATTAAGATACCCATATTTTTTTAGCTGCTCAATAACACATTTAGAGGTTAAAAAGTAGGGTAAAATATTACCTCATTTTCTGTTTTTTTTTGCAATTTTTCCTTTTTTCCGAAGAAACTATATATAAATTTGGTATCTAACAAAAAGTAGTTAAAGTGCGCACCAGTACATAAAGTAGCATGTCCGTGTCGTTGTATTCGTAAAAACATATACATTTTGGTGGGTTTTGTATATGGAGGTATAGTCGGGTCAGGTCCAAACTCACATATATTATTCGCTATTAAGTTTTAGTTGACCCGTAATTTTTATTTTTTCGACATTCGTGCTCTTTCATAATTAAGACGAAGTTTTATTACGTGAATTTCAAAAAGCTTTCCAACGATATACAGTAATGAGACAACCGTTTAAAAAAAGCTGTTAAATTTTCATCTTTAACCAAAAATTAAAATATTTGTTTTGTGATTTCGTTTAGATAATTTAATAGGCTTTCAAAAATAAAAACAATTGTCTGTCTATCTGATCTCTTATGGAAAATATTTTTACTTGTGTAAAATTATTAAAAATGTTTCATATTTTAAGGGAGTTCTATCAGTTAACGCGTAAAATCAATGATAAAATGAATTCCTCAAAATCAATGAATAAAAATAAATATTAAAAACAATAAACTGAATTTATTTAAAATAAATAACAAAATTGAATGTAAAGCCATACATTGACGGTAAATCGGATGTATCTCGATGACGGTTTTGCCATCAAAAAACAATTAATTTGTAATATAAATAGTAAATTAGGAACAAAATGTATATTGAAGCAAGTTTCTTGTATTTTAAGCAAGGAAGGATACCGTAACCGCTAAAATATCGCTACAAATTGTATATTAAAACCCCGTAACTCTAACCTTAACCTTTATTTTTATAACGGTTAAACCAATTCATTTCGGGTTTTTAGCGGTTAATTTCGGTTTTATACCGTTATTATATTTGAATATACATAATTTTTTTCCGGAGAATATATTAGGATTTCAACAACGAAATTATATAAATATAGTAGTAGTATATATAAATTTAAAAATTTTTTTTTTTTAAATGAAAAATAATTTTTTTTTTTTTAAAATGAAAAATAAAAAAAAAAAAAAAATCATTAATAGCGTAAAAGTTAGCAAATAAAGAGAGTGGCATCTTTCAGCTATTGAGAAAAATCTATTAAAAGTGATTCCAAATAGGAAACGACTTGATGAAAGTTAAAATGCAATTCTTATTTTAAATGCATTACCAGATTTGCAACAAGATCACCAAATTAACATTGTACAGTGTTCATTATTAATACACAAAACTTTTATTCTGACATTTAAAATACAATTTAATAAGTAACATAAAAAACAAAAATCTGTTAAAATATATTTTCTGACATTACGCACGCTTACGATGGTAGTGGTGTAACATTTGTCATTAGAGAACTCTTACACGGCACTCACACTTGATTGCAAAACACGTGTTTTGCCAAAATGAGTGGAAAAGAACACAGAACAGTTGGAATAGAATAAAGAGCTTAAATATGTGTTTTGGCAAAACACGTGTTTTGCTTTTAGTGTGAAAGTGGCTTTAGGTAGTCGTTTGTTTGTTGAAAATGCAATTTAAAATTTCCGTTAAATTTTTTCTGAGAAAAAAAAATTACCCACATAAAACGTGGACAAAGTCAAAGACTTAACCGTGTGGACAAATATTGAAAATTTAATATTGAAAAAATATTTTTTGAGCCGCTTTAATTCGATTTGAGTAAAAAATTTAATGAAAAATAATCGGCAGCCGAAGTTTTTCTGATTTAGCCGAACGTTCAGCGGCTGAATATTGAATTCATTGCTTAACTACGGAAGTTTCTTTAAGGCCGATGATTTTATGATGTAGATTACCTTTAAACTTAGATTAACCCTTTCACAACCCTTGTACACTACAGTGTACACATTTTAAATAAATATAATAATTGGGATATTGGCAATTGAAAAAAAAATATTATATGGATAAACTGTTCATCAGGGCAATATAGTCGCGATATTTGTTAAGAAAGCCCGATTTTTTACTGAAACTTTATCTCCGAAAAAAACGGGGCGTTTGGTTTATCTCGTAAACTCGTTATGGAGCTTCGTCTAATGACCAGAACCAAATAAAATAAAGCATTTTTGGTTATTCGAATGTTTTAGTAGTAAAAATGGGCTGAGAAGTTTCAAAAATTCTATTTACGGGCCAATTTTTTGGTGGACATTAGGAATAGGAGGGGCATGTAAACCTTTTTTTTTAATTTAAGGACCCTTAACAAGAATCTAGAGTCAAAATAGAAATATATCTACAAACAAAAAGTCAGTAGTAAAAGGTTAACCGAAGTTTGTAAATAGAATACCGCTTCCGAAATGTGGTTTATTTTTATTAAGTCCAAATTTATAAACAAGATTTATAAACAAGTGGTTCCAACAAATTTTTGTTAATAAACTTAGAAGTAGCAGACAAAATTCATTAGCGGTTTAACTAAACCAAGATTAATCAAAATCGCATCTAATAAGCCCAATAAGCATTTTTCCATTTGTCAAATTTGTCCATAAAGATTTAAAATACAGAATACCGACAAAAAGCATTTTCTGACGGAAGTCTTCGGTCGTACACTAAGAATTTGTGCTAAAAAAGCGTTTTTAATAATATATTGCATTTATTGCAAAATAAGTAAAAATAAGCGCTTATAGAAAAATATGCAAAAATATACATCATCAAATCAATGCAATTTTATTGCAAATATGTTGCTTCGCAAAACATATTTGGATAACTTTGACATTCAGCTTACGAAAACATACATGTATTTACATGAACTTCCGAGCCCTACTTATCAGTTACAGTTTACTTACAGTTTCCTCTGATATGTCTGGCCAACCAAATTTTTTAAGTGTTGCAGTATCCACTAACATATCAAGTAGTTTACCAACATTATGTTTAAGATTTAAATCTTCTTCTGTTAATGCACCTTCGGCATTATAATTTATTAAATCATCATCATCGGCTATAGCGGCTGCTAAACTTTCAGCCAAAGTTTTACGTGGTTCTTTTTTACATTCAGGACTTAACAATTTAGTTGGTATAGTAGTTATTGGTTTTATGGGACCACCATCCGATTCCAAGGGTATAACTGTAAATGCTTCATTTGATAAGAATATAGTTTGCTTTCTAACAGAATTCGACGTCGAAGGTTCATCTCCTAATATATATTCTTCCAGTATACGAACTTTGTTAGGATCATGTGCCTCTTTATTGGTTTTTATAACTTGTTGTGGTGATAATCCCTGAATATTGGTATTTAAAATTTTACCATCACTATTGGTGGTAACAAACTCTATGCGTTGTCCCTGGGAATCTTCAATTTTAATAACTTTTGGTGGTGGCATTAACAGCGAATCGATTTCAGTACTACTGGTAGCATCAAAGGGATCTTCATTAATAAAAGTTTCTGGATCTTCTTGATGTACCTTAAGTACATGAAACTGTAAATTTTGAACAGTTTCAAAATTTTCTTTACAAACAGCACAATCGGTACGATTTTTTAATTTACGTTTTTGTGAGGGTGCTAGATCAAATATAAAACAATGACATATTTAAAATATATTTAAATTAACGCTTATTTTCAACTTACTTATATGTTTTCCAGCCTGCATATGCTGGTTGAACTCTAGTTCTGTTTTAAAACCTTTTTTACATATATCACATTTATTGTCAAATTTTGTGCGTCCTTTTCGTTTTGCCACACTATGAACTTTTATATGTCTTTCCAACCTAAAATTGCACAGTTTTTTATAATAAAATTATAATTTTTAAAAAAATTTCACTTCTTACTGTTTTTCAGTTTTAAATTTTTCCAGACATTGTTCACACGGAAACGGTCGGATGTGGGTCCTAACATGAGTTCGCAATTGGGTGCCTTGTATAAAAGTTTTACCACATTCAGGGCAAATATGTGGCCTTTCGCCAGTATGACGTTTCATATGACGATTTAAAACTTCTTTAACAGCAAAACATTGTTTACACTAAAAAGAAAATTAAATGGAAATCTAGTAAATTAAAAAGATCACTACTTTAGTAGGAACAGGCATAAATCAGGACGCCTGTCTTGCAAATTTAGAACAATGTTCTTTATTTCAATTTTTTAGTTAAATTTGCAAATTTACAGTACAGGTTTCCCAATTTCTATTTAGATTTAAAAATCAAATTGAACCGCGATAAATAATTTCTTTGAAAAAATAATTTACCACTCCACACGTGTAAGGTTTTTCTCCAGTATGATAGCGTCTATGCTTTTTCAATGCCACCAATGAGGGAAATTTCTTTTCACATAAATCACAATCAAATGGTCTCTCTCCCGTATGAGTACGCGTATGAATACTATAAAGGATAATAAAAAAAAAAAAAAAAACGTTTACAAAATACTATTTCACATAAAATATTACTATTACTTACTTCAAGGTAGACAAACTATAAAAACATTTTTTACAAACCGGACACATATATTCCGATTTTTTTGTAACTATAGTTCCCAAGTGCTGCTTAAGATGTGCTCGTAAATTGTCCAAACGATAAAAAGCCTTATTGCAAACTTTACAATGCATTGTATCATTTTCGCTAGCCGAGCAAGATGAAAACTTCTGATGACGACTTAAATGATAGGAACGTGTAAAATCTTTACCACAAATTTTACAAGCAAATGGTTTACCACGTACACGATGTTGTTCTTCGTGTAGTGTTAAAAGATTAGCACTACGTAATTTGGCATTACATATACCACAAGGATGATTATCAAATTCCGAATGGGTTATGAAAATATGACGTTCATAACTCATTTGAGTCTTAAAGGATTTTGGACAATCGGGGCAGTTAATATGGCCCAACTGAAACAAGAAAAAAGTGAAGTTGTAGTTGTTAAAGTATTGATTTAGTTATGAAACAAAATTCCAACTTACATGAAATGTATCATAGCTTTCACCACAGCAAAAACACACATCCTTATTCTCCATAATAATAGCATCTTTTTCAATTTTATCCAAATTCTTTAACATTTCAGCTTTACGCAAATGATAACCGCTATCAAAACGGCAATAATCTAAATGTTTTTTAAGAGCCTAAAAACAGAACATAAAAATGAAAAAAAAAATATTCATCAATAAATTTGACAAATTTTAACATAAATAAAATATATGAACTTAAACTCCACCCACAAATATGATTGCTGCATTAATCAGATATAGAATCTTCCAAGGAAGAGATTAATACCCCAATCGGATAAGCTCCTTCTACTTCCGGAGATATGGCCATCCCGAGCTGGGTTAATTATGCTAATTTCAATAAAAACAGAAGGTTTTTAAATTTCATGGAACTGACTAAATTTTGGAGTAAAATCTTGAATTTTAAATTTCGAAAATATCAGATCATAGACATTTACATTTGCGATTAAAAGAACAATATTTTTGCAAAATTTCAATGTACATAATTGAAATAATAGCCTTATAATTAGTAAAGCTCGAAGTTAAAAATTCATAAAAAAAAAATTGGTATGAAGTTGGTATGAAACGAAAATTAAAATTTTTTAAATTTTAAATAATTGTATTTTTGTTTCATTAATTTTAAGAAATTTTTCATTCATATTGTGAAGAAAACTTTATTAGATATTATTTATTATTTCATTTTTTCATATTTGATACAAATAAGTCCCTAAAAAGTATCTCAGACATTACAAATTTTGTAGAACATATTATTTAAAACTTGAAAATAAATATAAATTTAAACAAGAACTTGTTTGAAAAACTTTTTTTGAAACGTCTAAAGCAAATACCCAGCCAGAAAAATACGAACGGCTAAGCATTGGCCCAGTGCTTTCAACGGTGGTATGAGCGTTGGCAGAGCGTTGGATATCTGAAGATATAAGTGCTTCGCCAACCCCAAAATGATAACACCGGGCAGGGCTTGGCCGTTTCTTTTTTAAAACGTTGGCAAAGCACTGGCAATAAGCGCTTGGCCAGTACCAAAAACAAAAACGACCAATGAAGTCCTACTTAGTAATTCACTTCAGTAAAGGTTTGTATTATTTCTTATTGAATGATTTTGGTAATTTGAACAGAAATAACAATAGGCTACTCCTATTATATTCTTAACTTCAAATCATAAAATGCAATTTAGTTTTGAATTTTTCCACTCTTGTTGTGAACAAGGGATGTGCCACTGTTTTTATTGAGTTAACGGTTGTAAATTTTGTAAATAAGTACTGGCAATGCACTTTTTGCCAATGTTGGGAAAACGTTCTAAGTAAGTACTGTGCCAGTGCTTTTTTATTTTTACGGTTGTAAATTTTGTAAATCAAGTACTGGCAAAGCACTTTTTACGAACGTTGGCAGAGCGTTCTAAGCCAGAGCTGTGCCAGTGCTTTCATTATTTTTACTGTTGTAAATTTTGTTAATTAAGCACTGGCAAAGCACTTTTTACTAACGTTGACAGAGCGTTGTAAATCAGTGCTTTGCCAGCACTTTATTTGTTGGATCATTGGCTCTGCCAGTGCTAGATTTTTCAGACCATTGGCAATTTCTGGCTGGGTAACCGACAGAACCTTATTCCACAACACCAATTCGGTTTCCGTACAGCCCATTCCACCATTGAACAAGTTCATCGTATCTCCAACGTTATTGAAAGAGCACTGGAGGGAAAAAGAGTATGTTCTGCAGTATTTTTAGATGTGTCACAGGCATTTGACAAAGTCTGGCATGCTGGTCTCATCTTTAAACTACGGCAAATGTTACCCATCAGATACTCTAAACTAATTGAATCTTATTTACAAGATCGATATTTTCGTGTCTAACAAGTAGATTCATACTCATACCCTTAAAACAAATTAAAACAAGAGTTCCTCAAGGAAGCATCCTTGGCCCAACATTGTATTGTACACATCTGATATTCCTCAACCAGAACATTCTACAATAGCAACTTTTGCAGATGATACTGCTTTTTTATCGGTTTCTGACACGGAAGAATTAGCAAGAAATAAACTACAAACTGCAGTAAACTCTATCATGACTTGGACAGAAACATGGAGAGTCAAACTTAACAACGCTAAATCAGTTCACATTGTTTTTACAAATAAAAATATACAATGTTTACCAATCTACATTAATAACTTAGAAGTTCCCTACGCCAATACAGCAAAATATTTAGCCATGACCCTAGATTGTAAGCTTCGTTGGAATAAACACGTAAAAAAGAAAGTTACAGAATTAAATCTCAAATGGAACAAATTGAAATGTCTTATTGGGAGAAAATCTTCACTTTCCATTGAAAATAAAATATTATTATACAACCAATTGATAAAACCTATTTGGAGCTATGGAATACAACTCTGGGGTTGTACAAGTAACAGTTATATTCAACTCATTCGACGCTTTCAAAATAAAATCCTCAAAAATATAGTTAATGCACCTTGGTACGTTCGTAATGCTGATATACATAGGGATCTTGGCATAGAACAAGTACGAGATGTAATTCGGAAATTCGCTACAAATCATGATACCAGACTCAGACAACACGAGAACCCTGAAGAGTTAGCAATAACTCATATAGATGGCCAATCGCAAAGACTAAGACGTACTATACCTGCCGACTTCATTAGACTTCCATAAGAAGTTTATTAAAACTATGTTTACAAATTGCCTTTTGCAATATTGTTCTCTGTAATTTATTGTAAAAAAATTTCTTGTTAGTTTATTTATTTATTTTTTTATTTTATCAATTAATAATCATATAATTACAAATTATATACTATTACCCTAACCGAGCACTAGCTACTATGGCCTTCGGCGCGTTGTAGCGAAAACAGACCAGTGCCTCTGGTGGGAATCGAACCCACGACCCCCGCACTGATAAGCCAGCACGCTACCAACTAGCCTACCGGGGCGCACTGCTTGTTAGTTATAATTAACTAGTTGTAACAAATAAATATATATACAAAAAAAAAAAAAATTGAAATTTAAAAATAAATGAATAAAACATTATTATTTTAAACAAGCATTTATCTATTAAAATGTTTTATGAAAAATCATCACACGGGGATCGGTTTTAAGATTATTTGGTAAATTATTCCAAAGGTTTACAGCACTCACAAAAAACATTCTAGAGGAGGAAAGATATGTATAAACAGGTGGAACTTTGTTCTGTTAAACTGTCGTCCTTGTATATCGTAAGTGGTTGTGTTTTTGAAGAGTCGATAAAAAGATTATTTTTATACAAATCGAGTGAATATAGTCTCCCAAATAAAAATTATGTTCTATAAGATACACTGTTCATATGCGACGAGAAACTTAACTTATTATATTTAACAACTCCAAGACATTTCATTCCATTAACAAAATCTACTCGCATACCATCACATTATCAATTGCAAAACCAAACTTTTAAATACAGATTTGAGTTAAGGAGCCCAGAATGTACCTATAAAAAGTAAGTTTCAGTTGAGGTCTCCCTTGAGCATTCATTTTATTAATGCTCTTTCCTGAATTATATTTAGAAATTCCAATATTATTGCCTTCTACAATTATTTTTAAACATTTTTTGAACTTTTCAGTTTTGAAATTATAGCGGGCCACTCTTGGGGCCTCATTTGTCCATAACTAACATGACTATAATCACTTACCTTTAAACGCCTAAATGTCTTGTAACATTTACCACAAACATGTTCCACGATCTCCTGTGTGGACCCAGTAAATGTTGAATCTTGATCATCATCACTTAAATGTAACTCTTCGGTGATTTCTCCGCTACACTTTGTCTGATGATCCTCTTCATTATTCTCCGTTAAGACAAAGTCAATTGTTTCACCTTCCTCTACACCCTCAGCATTTTGTTCACCTTTAAAAGTTTTCAACACATAATGTTCCATATTCTTTTGTTTCATAACCTTGGGTTTGGCAATGGACAGGGTTATTTGTTTGGGTGGTGACAAGGGAACTGATGTCATGACCGGAATTTTTGCAGTTGATTGTGTTAAAATTTTCTCATCATTGAGAATCTTAATTCCCGAACTTGAATGTCTTTTAGTACCGGCGGAGGTGGTCGGAGAGTCTTGTTTCTCTTTCAAACTCATAATGAAAAAATACTATTAGAAAAATAAAATATAAGGATATAAATTTTGAAAATTCTTTTAAAAAATAAAGTCAACTTTTAGGCAAAACTTAAAAATAACAAATATTTTCTTACAAATTCCTAATTGTATAATAATGCGGGTTGAAAAATAAAACACAAAAACAACAAAATATAAGAAGTACGCCTAAAAACAGAAAGCGTAATAATATGCTTTAAAATGGCGGCGTATGCAATTTCATTGCAATTTGTTAATGAAATTTATAAACATACAGGTATCCCTCGATTTACGCGGTACTTTATTTGCGCGGTTTCGATATAACGCGATTTAATAATAGTGACCATTTTTCTGTATAACGCGTTTTTTACGCGTTTTTAGTATAACGCGATTTATAAATAGTGGCAACCCTCTAATTGCGCGCATTACACCATTTTTTTTAAACATTATCAGCGGTTTACAAAAAAGAAGAGGTTAAATTTAATTTGCAGTGTAAAAAAACTTTAAAGGTAATAAAAAATAAACAATTTGCTGTGGTTTTGGTTTTCCTAATGATATATATCTGTATAACGCGTTTTTTTACGCGTTTTTAGTATAACGCGATTTAAAAATAGTGGCAACCCTCTAATTGCGCGCATTACACCATTTTTTTTAAACATTATCAGCGGTTTACAAAAAAGAAGAGGTTAAATTTAATTTGCAGTGTAAAAAAACTTTAAAGGTAATAAAAAATAAACAATTTGCTGTGGTTTTGGTTTTCCTAATGATAATGTTGTTACTCCGTTAACAGCGGAAGTTGCTCAAATACTACAAGTAATTGAAACATCTGAATTATTTGAAAACATTGTGGATGAGGATATATTCGAGATGATAAATGATGTTCCAGAAATGACAGAACAAGATCTCATTGAATTAGCCACGGACCCCGATGAATCCACTGAAGACGAAAGTGATAGTGAGGATAATCCAGATTTTGATTCTTCTAAATTAAAAACTTTTATACAAATGGCTCAAGATTTGATAAAATTTTCCACTGTGATGATTAGCAATATGTATAATATTTTATATTTTTTATGAATTTTTTGTTTTGTTTTTATTAATTTATGTTTTGTTGATTTAAAAAGCCGGAATGAAGTTTTTTTTTATAAAATTTTTGTTATTTTTTGTTAATTTATAAATTTTGAATTATTTTTCAAAGCTAGTTTAAATATACTATTTTTAAAAATAATATTTTGTTATAACTACTGAAAAGTACAAATAAAATAAATTTAATTTAAATTATATTAATAAGCTTTTCTTTTAACACGGATTTTCGGTCCCAAAGTTGAATTTTGTATGAAGTTAGTGTTTCAATTTGCGCGGTTTATTATATTTCTGGTCCCAAAACAGAATTTTGTATTGATATAGAACCTTTATTTATGCGGTTTTGAATTACGCGGTTTTTTTTCGGTCCCAACGTGCCGCGTAAATCGAGGGATACCTGTATATAGCAGAGAATATTTCTTTCTCTTTCTTGCATGTGAGGTAAAAAAAAACACAAAACCGAGAAAAACATGCAACAAGTTTTTTTCTTTTTTTTAATTCACTCACCTATAGAAACGTAAAAATTTATTAATTTATCTCTTTTTATGAAAAAACACGACAACAATTTTATTTATTGCAAATCGTGCATACTTTTCACAGTTATTAACTAAATATTTATAATATTATAATATTTTATAATATTATAATATTTATAAATTGCAGATTAGATATTAGTTTTTTCTTCTATTTTATTGTTACTTTTGTGTCGACAGTGATGCCAATGAATTAAAAAAAAACAAAAAACCTATACTAAACAAAAAAATCCCCAGGGAAACCAAATCCCCTACAAAATCAATAAACTTTTTTCATATATTAAATACTTTCAACAAAAATTCCAATTTTTAAACATTTAATAACCCCAGTGTTTTTATAAAGTGTACGGAATAGTTTCCCCAGAGGAATGTGCGTAACAAAAACAAAATACATTCGTTCCTCAGAAGGAATTATTACAATTCAAAAATAGTGGTAAACAGCTGGAAAATTAGTTTTAAATATAAATTTGTTTACTTGTTATGAAAATTCTAAATAGGCATAAGAACTACAGAAAAACTTGCTAAATTTTCCCAAAACATTTTTTAGACTATTTTAAAATCGGTCACTATTTGCGGAAGAGAATTTTCCAACCGATCAAAAAGTTCTACTTCATCGTAGTTTTATTTAAGTTTTCATCAAAAAGTAATTTGTATACTACGGTATAATTAAATATTGTCTAAAAACAAAAAATGCCACTTTGAAAGATTTGCATTAATTGAAAAATGTTTATATAAGGGTACTCACAGTGGTGATTTGCACATGATGCCAATATGCACAGTTTGTATCGTCGATACTGCTCCAGGCAGAGAGAATCCAAATAACAGTCTGTGCATATTTGCATCGTTTGCATATGACCATCGTGAATACCCTCTATATTTAAACTTTTAAAAACATCAGTAGCTTTTTCCTACGATTGTAGGAATTTCCCCTTACTTCTGGCAACACTGTTCTACACATTTTTTTTACACGTCTACGTCTGCCATTAACATTTTCTTTTACAACGAGATCGTTCTAAAGCTGCTACTTGCCTAAATTTTATTAGACGATTTTTTATTTTATAAGTTGGAAGTATAATAAATTAAGTTTTAAATTTATTGATATATAAATTGTTGCTTTTTTTACCTAATTTTATGCTTTGAAATGTGGCAAACAAAATAATCATTTGTGGTAATCGTTAGAGGAACGAATACTTAGAATACAAATACCAGTTACTCATATTGAGTATTCGGCAGATTACTCATAATTTAGGAGTGCTGCCATTATTTTAGTTATACAAATTGCATGCAATTGGGTTGCTTGCAAAATCGTTAAAAAAATAGTGCTAGAAAAAGCTAGATGGGGTCTGAAATAATATTAAATTTTGTTTGCATACATCAATATTAGAGTTCAACACGAAAATTTTATTTAGGGATGTCATACCTTTTTTTACACATATTTTTTTTTTAAATTTCAACGGTGGCCAAAAACGCTGATTTACGGCCCCTTTTGCTACAGAGCAAACGACATTTTTTTTATTGATGCAAAAACAAAAAAAAATCTAGTAGAACGTTCATCCAAAAAATGGATAATATTACCAAGTACAGTAGGAGCATTTTAATTAATAACTATTTTTAGAAAAGTTTGTCAACCAACTTAGAAAAATGATTTGGACACAAAATTTATGAGATTTAACTACAAAAATTTGGAAATTGTTACACTTTTATTTAAGACAATTAATCAGCAAATCGTAATAAAAATATCCACAACATTTCATAAGAATTCCTAGATTCTTTAATAAACTGCTTAATTTTTTTAGATTAAAAATCCTGTTCTCTTTGTTAATGTATTCAAAATTATTTTCATTTATAAAATATATTTAATGTGAAAGATTACTTATTAATGTTAAAACCTCCTTCTCTTTTGCACCAAAAATAAAAAATGTCTGCTAATTTCACTTCACCACATCAATAACTTGAAACAAGAAAAAAATAAAATTAGGGTTAGCATTTAGTTGGTTAATAAATAAAACAAACTAATCTTTTGCACAGAATTTTGTTTCGGCTACTTTTTTATCTGTACTATTTATAAGATTTTATTTATTTATGTTTCATTTAATTAATACATATTTTATTTCGCAGAGAACAAACTATTTTTTGTTGCCCTTTTTTATGTTCTCGAAAACATTTATGTAAAAGAAATTACCTATTATCTGTTATGTTCGTTCACATTTATTTTGTTAGATGTTAAAATATATACACAAAATGTTAGAGGTATGCAGCATAAATATCACATTTTGTAAAGATTTAGCACAATAGAAACAGTTGTATAAATATATAATATTTTATAATGAATGGAATGACTTGCTATGTGAAAAGTAGTTAAGGAAAATTGTGAAACTGCAAATACAAAATTAACACAATCGGATACATAATTTATACAAAACTCTATAAAATTTTAATGAAAAAATATTTGTTTTCATCGTGTTGCCTCTGGTATTTTTTTGTGTGTAGTAAAATTTTTAACAAGTTTTTACATGTTTCTAAATAATTTATATAAAAAACCTTATTATTTGAATTACTCCTAATTACTTGTCAACGATTTTTGTGTGCGGACGTTTGTGTAGGGTTAAGTGTGGTGGCAAAAACAGTCATGTTTGAGCGTCTAAAGGCCGTCATGTAGCTTGACAATTAAAATATTTCAAATTATGGCAACTCTTATAATAAAAATACAACGTTGCTCAAGATATATTTATAAGGTAGTTTTAGTAGCCTAACTGCTTATCTTCCTCTTACCTGGTTTTGACATTTCTTACATGGTTTTGACAGAACAAAGACTGTATCTTGAGTATTTTAAAATGTCAAAACCCTGTTGTTTTTGTATTGTTTGTAGTTGTTTGTTGTAGTTGTTGTTCTAGTGAAACTACCTATATGAATATATCTTGACGTTGCTGATTTTGTTTTTGTTCATTTTTCTTTTTTAGTTCATATTCGCTACTTCATTTCAATGGACGTGCATAATTTTTGCATTCATAATTTCATTTCTATTGATAAACAAATCATCGTCTAATAACAAAATAGAAAAAAAGTGTTAAGAAAATATTTAAAAAATGTCCAACGCATTGTCGGGATTTAAAAGATTTTTTCACTGGGGTCCCATTACAGCTTTGAGTAAGTAGACTAACATGAATAATCAAGAAAAATATACGAAAAAAATGATGTTTGTCATCCAACAATGTTTTATCAATAGCCAATTGAAAAAATAAAGTTAGTTATTATTTGAGTATGGATTAGATACTATCATTTATAATAATTTAATTGTGTAAAAAATGTGCGATTAGAAAAGTTCAATTACATTTAGCCATTGGGCTCATGGTTTTTGTTAGCAAAATGATTTTATTTGTTACTGTTTTTATGCCTTATTAACCACCCACCACATTTCCGTTGTACGCACGTATACACGTCTATTCCGGAAATTAACATTCCTGTGTAAATGCCACTTGTAGCACAATTGTAAGTCATAAGGAGACTGTGGTGGTTTCTTGATGAAAACAAAATATTTTGATTATATTTAATTTGCATTAAGTTGTGTGTTAATTGTATTTATAAATGTAATTAGCCAACAATATACCAACCAACCAACCAACCACGCACCCACAATATTAGATTTTTATAGTTGCTTAGAGAGGTTATGGTGACATGCAAAACAACAATATTTGTTGGTTTGACCAGTCTGGCGTAAACGATGTATATCAATTGTAATATTTTTTCAAATATACGTCGGGCACATAAAAAATATTGCGTGTTACACATTCGCTTACCCAATCCCTTATTAACACTCGCTTGGCCGTACAACTTCTGGGACAGAACTTTAAAAGACCTAATTCCGAACTCCTATTTTTAATTTAAAGATTAATTTAATATGCATACATTTAATTTGGAATAAATGTTTATATTGAATGTCGAAATAACATATATTATAACTTTTAACATTATCGGACTTTCGATTCTGTTTGATAGTGTTGGGTCCAAGGTTGCCAACTCAATGATTCAAAAAATAACTAGATTTAAAAATTAAGATTTCGTTAGAAGTCGCTAAATTCACAAAAAACGCAAAAAGTTTATTATTGGTTTAAAAATCTAAAAGTGTTAAATAGTCTACTCCCTTAAAACTACACAGTTTTCGTTTCAATTAAAATGCTTCTAGAATTTTCAGTTAAAACTATAACATTTAAATATGTAGCGTTAGAATTGTTGTCCAAACTTTGTTTTTAAATTTGTTAAATTTTTGTTTTTGCAGTTGTAAATTTTATAAAACCGCAGTTGCAATAAAAATATGTTTAAATAATTCCCAGTCAACAAATTTCTAAGAATGAAAATGAAAATTATTCAAGCTCGAGGCCTTACTCTATATTTCTTTATTAGGATATTGTCCTAACAAACTATAGATTATTTGTTAGGACAATATCCTAATAAAAAAATATAGAGTATGGCCTCGAAATTGAATAATTTTCATTTTCATTGCACAATTAAAGGTCGAAAAAACATAATTTTTATTTTTAATAAAAATTATATTAAACTTAATTTCTAAAAATTTCAGAAATAATGGCTCATAAAAGGCTCTAAAATGTGATAATTTTCCAAGCTCCCAAATTTCTGAGTCATAAATGAATCATAATTGACTTTTATTTATGAGCTTAATTGAACATTTTTGAAAATTTTTCCAACACTCACATAAGACTCAAATATTTGGCCCTATGAGCTTGGTTTTTGAATTAATAAAAATGAAATGAAATGAAAAACTGGTTCAAAAATGAGTCATACAAGAGAGCTCAAAAATATACTTCATCGGCAAAGAAAATTACAATCATATAGCGAGTTATGATTTCAGTACTGATATTTTTAAAATCCTGTAATGGAAAATTTAAAAAAATATTTTTTACAATTTTTTTATTAGAGTATTTTATAGGGTATTATGTGTGCAAAGTAATAAACGGCTAATTATTACGCCTACAAATCTAATCTTAACAAAAAATTAGTGATTTGTATTTTGTTTGATATTTTAAGTATCTTAATTGCTTGGAGCAGACCAATTAAAAAAAAAAGAAACGGTATATGAAACTTGTTTTGTATCCTTCATCAATAAAATAAAAAGTTTGCTTTTAAAAATAAACAAGTTATAAGTAAAAATGTGTGTTCAGATTATTCCAATAACAATCCTTTTTTTCTGTTTTATACTTTTACAAAAAACTTGAAAGTAATACCTTTTTTTTACAACATTTTTAATTTTTTCTTAAAAAGGTGGCAACATTAGTGAAAGAATCTTAAACTAAACTTAAACATTAAAAATTTTCAAAAATACCTGATATAAATGGCAAGGATCTTCCGGCCTGGTATTTGTGTATATTTTTGTATGGCTTAATGAAATAAACACAAAGTCCAGCTGCAAAATAGCTTAATTGGACACCTTATAAATAAAAAAACGCGAAGTCTTGAAAATAATTATTAAAATAAATGACTAAAAATAGCTAGGAAGAAAAAAAAAATAGCTAAAACGAAAAATAAATAGCTAAATCTTCCGGCTAGATTCAATATATAGCTAGATGGGGAAAAAATCGCTAGATCTAGCCAAAAAAATAGCTAAAATGGCAACTTTATCCCAACGGCTCAAAATCGGCTGCGAGTGGCCGCTGCCGATTTTTCCAGTCTCCGCCGCACAGTGGTGTGTTTTCAAAAAAAAAAGTGGTAATAAGTATAGAACTTCTATACTACTGGCCCTATCCAGATAAAAATTGTATGAGTTATAGGGGAGTACCTAGGCTTTTAGAATATTGTCATATGAGACACCCTGTGCTTACATCGAGATTATTTTTGTTATTTTTAATTTTTAACGATCTTCCAACCCCCGTATATTTACTAAAACAAAGCAAATTAATTGATACTAGTATTTCAATCTGGCTAAATATCTCATCAGAACACGAAGTTTTAGAAAAGCTAGAGCTACCAGAATAGGCAGAGCTTTAACAAAAAACCTAATAATTATCAATTTTGATAATTTTGTGTGATAGAGTTCGTGTGAGTAAAAATTCGATCACTTAATAATATTTATTAATACTTTTTTCTTAGTACACTCAAAAAAAATTTTGTAAAGTAATTCTACTTTAACAAGTTTTGACTAATTTTAGGTATAAATTAAATTAATTTTTATTTTTTTTTACGTTTCTTTTGTAATTTTCTTTATTTTTTTTTTAAGTAATATTAACGGATTTTATTAAAAACTAAATTGAGGTTTTTTATTTGTTCAAATCTTAAAGCTTTATAAGACAAATATTTCAAAAACTACTGAGCCAATTCTACTATAATTTTCAGCGTAAGTTAACAATTTTTTTTTTTTAAATTAAATTTTCATTTACATAACCGAGCAATTAGGGCCTTATGTGGTTAATTAAAGCTACATACTAAATAACAAAATTCTATACAAAACTAAAGCTTATATGAAGTATAAGTACAGCAATTCTATAAATAATAAATAAATTAACATTTGTTGAAGAACATTTAACACAATTAAGTATTTTTAAATAAATAATATTAAAAAAGAGCTCACTATAAATGCAGGTTGAATTAATCCTTCGAAGAACTCTTTTTCCCGAATTTTAATTAAAGTTTAAATAGTATTTACAAAAAATTTGTTTGAAATTGAGAACAATATTCAATTAAATTTTTAATAGATATGATTAAAACCTTAATTGAAAATAAAATCAATCAAATGAAACTTTAATTGATACTACGTTTTGTATAATAGTGAATATAATGAATTCAATTAAACTTTTAATTGAGTCAACAAATATTTTAATTAAAAGTCGATTTTAGTTTTTTCTGGGTGAAATGGCTGATACCTATTTACAGCGATTATTTTTTCTGATTTCGTTACATTATTTCGGTAACGGTATTTTAAGGATATCGTTATTTCGGTTATATCTGTAACGGCATTTAGGTTATATCTGTAACGGTATTTTACGGATAACGGTATTTCAATTATTTCAGTAACGGTATTTTAGGGATAACGATAGTAAGTTGAAATGGTTTTGAATCGTTAACTGTATCGATTATAACCATCCATGGTTATAAGAAGCACTAACATGATTATGCATATGTCCAAAAGTGTTCACATTTTGTTATTATGCCAGCCTTTTACATATCATGTTCCTGACTTTGGGTGCGTGTTATTTTGTTAAGTTTTTGCACAATTTTGTAACCAACCAAAACATATCGTTGTTTAATCAAGTTTTAATAAGTTTTGTTTTGTTCATTGATAATCTACTAGTATGTCGATTGATGCTTTATTATTAGGGCTCGGAACTTTATGTAAATATATGTTTGTTGGAGAACAATGTTAACCAAATATGTATCTTTGCAAAACCAACAAATTTTGCAACAAAATGGCATCGATTTGTTAATGCATATTATTCTATATATGCATATTTTATTTTTATTTATTTATTTCTCCATATGGTAATAAAAAACCATCTATGCCAAAAAACTTATTACATAGCAGTCTATTCCTGAACAAGATCTTAAAATCTAATAAAAAAGCTACACATGCTATAAAAAAATATGTATACAAAATATTATTAACATTAAAGTCCGTTCATCATAATTAGCAAAAACCCAAAGAATAATAAAAAAATCACAAATTCACTCTCGAAAAATAAAATAACAGTTTTAACCGAAAAGCATTATTTGAATGTGAAAAAGTTTGCAATTCAACGAGCAACTCTAATCGGAAAAATTCTATCAAAAGTAAAACATCTGCCCAATGGAATATTAATATGAATAACTCTCAGAGAGTGAATAAAATTAAACTCGTTACACAACGGCACTACTAAACCACTCTTAGGTTAGGTTAGGTTAGGAAGGGTTATGTACCCAAGGGCACAACTCCACTCGGAGACCAATACGGTCCATTGTGAATCCCTTCAGAGAAAAAACGGTGAGAAAGAGTAGAAATAGACAGAAAACATAGCTCGAAAGATAAAAATAAAGAAAGGTAGAAAATATATATTTACTCCCCAGAAACCGGATCCTAACGTCCCCTTACTAGAAACAGCCGTCCTATCTCCCTGACAAATCTCAGCAAATCAACTGGATTGTATCCAGCGACACACCCGAGTTCGTCGTGAAATCCATCTCCTAGCCATTTCTGTCTGAGACCCTGTAACCTAGGACAGTGGCACATTATATGCTCAACCGTCTCCAGTTCCTCAACGTCCTCGCACAGCCTGCAAAAATCCGGTATGTCCCTGTCCCATCTGCTTGTGAAAGCCCTGACAGCACAATGACCGGTCAGGAACCCCGTAAGGGTCCTGAGACCTTCCCTGTCCAGTCCCAGAAGAACCTTGGTTGCCCCTGCGTCCAAAGCGGGCCATAACGCCCTAGACACCCTGCAGTCCATTCTGTTCCTCCATGATTGGTTAACGGTTTCGCGGAATCCCTTCCGTATAACCTCAAAGTAGTAACATAAAGGGGGCTTTACCCCCCCGTCTCTTACCGCCAAGTCCAGATTTGAACCCTCCCTCGCAAGTTCGTCCGCCAACTCATTGCCATCCACCTTGCAGTGTCCGGGTACCCAACACAGCCTCACCGTGAATGCCTCCATGAGCTCCCTCAGAGCACACCTACACCGTGCGACCAGGCGCGAGCGCACCGTGTAGTTTGTCAGTGCTTTGAGTGCCGCCTAACTGTCGACATAGATTGTCACCCTAGATCCCCCAACGATGTGTCCCAGTATCACTTCCGTCGCCCTCCAGATCGCCAGGATCTCCGCTTGGAAGACACTGCACTCATCTGGGAGTCTGTATGACCTTTTCACGTCAGTGCCAGCAATATAAACACCGGCACCCGTGCCCGTGTCCATTTTGGATCCGTCCGTGAATACTGCCCACCCCTCGAACAGCACATTGGATCCACGCCAGACCTCCCTAATCGGAAAGTCCACCGGAGGTGTTCCACCGAAGTCTAAGGTCAATATCATATGATCCGATATTCCCTCGAGACTACTACCATGATCGAGCAGTCCTACTTCGTACAATATTTTCATGTGGTCATCTCTCCTAGGTCTTACCAGCGCAGACTCGTAGAGCCTAAATAAGTTCCTAGCAGCCACACTCCTCACATAATGTTCAATTGGGGATAGATGCAGTATGATATGCAACGCTGCCTGTGGAGTACTTCTCCTCGCACCTGTAATACCAAGAGAGGCACTCCTTTGGGCCTTGTTGAGCAACTTCCTACAGCTATCCACCCTCAATGCATCCCACCAGACAGTACATCCATAAGTGAGAATAGGTCTAACTACCGACGTGTAAATCCAGTTTACCATAGCCGGTCTTAGTCCCCAATTCTTACCGATGGAGTTTCTGCATGTGTAGTAGGCATTGAGGCCTCTCTTCATCCTTTCCTGAGTATTTCTCTTCCAAGATAATTTGCTGTCTAGGAAGCACCCCAAATACTTAGCACACCCCACTCTTAAGAGTCTTATAAAACAGAAAAACATGGCGAAAATTAACGAAATCCTTAAAGTAACACAACAAAAATCTTTTTACATAGACATGTGTTAACGCCTCCTTGTTTTATATATGTATCTAGCTACAGAATTAACAACACGATCAAGAGTTTTAAGATCAGTGGAAGTTGTACCGGAATATACCTCAAGACCATATAAGACCTGAGGCATTAACAAGACATTGGCTACCCTACATCTAACCTTGAATGGCATATTTTGCTTTAAATGCATATTTTAATGAATATTTTGTCATTTTTGTTGCATATTTTGCTACAAATACATATTTTGCAAAAAAAATGCATTTTTAAAGACATTTTATGATGTTTTACCAGTCTCAGTCTCTCTCAATCTGCCATCTTTTTAATTGTTTTAACGAAAACATGTTGCAGAAATTTAAAAGTCTAAACTAATTTTTATCATGTTTTTGAATAATAATTTAATAAAAATTTTATTTATTTCAAATATTAACGATAAATCAGCAAGATAAAATTAAAATATATTAAATTTTAATAGAAAATTACAAAATATAAATAAAATAAAAGTGAGTGTTTTAAGCAACAATTGTTTATCAACATGTTGTAATTATTTTTTATTGTAAAAAAATGTTTTCATTTGCTTGCCCGAGTTTAGTATTTTGTTGCTGAGAGGTGTGGAAAGTTTAGTCTCTCTATTTGTATATACTCTTTGGATTTACTAAAAATAAATTTTATACAATTTATAAATTTTATAAAAAAAATATTTTTCAAATTAATACCTATAATTTTTTTTTATCACGAAAAGAAAAATACAATTGCTTACTTTCTAAAAACTACTAAAATTGTTTAAATAATATTGAAAACGTTAAAAAAAAATCAATACTAAATGCATATTTTAAATACATATTTTATGTACATAAAACACGAATATAAATGCATTAACTTCCGAGCCCTAATTATTACACACCCTGTTCTATGTTTAATTTTTTGAGAGTTTTGATAGTACAGAGACTCTTAAGGTTGTTAACAAAATCAATATGTGATTCATTATATTAAATTGTTTAATAATACATTTTTTATCATTCTAATATGCATAAAATATCGTTTTTTTATGCCATCTATAAAATATTATATTTTTAAAATAATTTTTGTCTTTTGTTTTATTGAGCTAAAGATCCTTTATTTTATAATTATAATTATTTATTTCCAATATTTCGTCTTCGCATTGGAAGACTTCTTCAGGGAATTTTTTTTTTTTTATAATTATAATTATTTATTATTTTATAATTATAATTATTTATTTCCAATATTTCGTCTTCGCATTGGAAGACTTCTTCAGGGAAAATTTTTTTTAAAATTTTTTTTTTATAATTATAATTATTTATTTCCAATATTTCGTCTTCGCATTGGAAGACTTCTTCAGGGAAAATTTTTTTTTAAATTTTTTTTTTTATAATTATAATTATTTATTTCCAATATTTCGTCTTCGCATTTTTTTAAAAAAAAATTTTCCCTGAAGTCTTCCAATGCGAAGACGAAATATTGGAAATAAATAATTATAATTATAAAATAAAGGAACTTTAGCTCAATAAAACAAAAGACAAAAATTTATTCAAAAAGATCGAAGAAAAATAAGAAAATTTTTAAAATAATTTTAAACAGCAGTACTTTTCATTTCAGGACACATTTTTTAATAACAAAACTTAAAATTATATTAGATTTTGAACAAAATATACACCCAGCAAAAACTGTTCTACCAAAGAATGATTCAAATTGAGCATTTTCATCGATTAATTTAACATTGGCTTGTCATAGGAAGGAATTATTCTTATAATGCTGCAAAATAAATTCCTAGGAATATTTTATGCCTAAATAACTTCCAAACAAGTAGTTTGTGCAGAAAAACTGCCAAATATTCATATTTGGAATGCTGCCTTCCTATATCAAGCTACATGTTAAATTCATCGATAATAATGCCAATTTTGTAAAAAGTTACAAAAAATCGTATAAATAGGGCTAGAAAGTCTATGAAGCTATAACCGTTTTCATTTACATAAAATATGTATTAAAAATCGTAAAATATAGACTTCGTGAATCTAAAAAATGTTCTAAAAAAAACATGAATTTTAATGCGAAAAATGCTTTTATAGCAAAATATGCAAAAAATATGCCTTTATAAATCGATGCCATATTCTTTCATAATTTTTGATTTTCAAGCAACTTTACCAGGGGTTTTATGCCCAAATCTAAGAAACAAATTGAATTGCAAAAATATTTTGTTGTTTATTTGTGGTTAAATTTATGGCAAAAACATGTAACCTTTTTTTTTAATGCTATGAAAAAAATAATAAAAGTGTAGGTTTTATTTAAAATTGAACGTCTATAACGTCACCTAAAATCCAAAAGGCCGTAACTACCCTTTTTAGTTTTTTACACTAGAGACAAAATATATTATAAATAATAAACTACTTAAAGCTTGGTATCCAAATTTTAGAATTATGCTTAAGAAGCAAAGACAAATTTGATTCTGAGAAAAAAAATTCATGGAAAATATTAGTTTGTAAGTAATGTAGTTAGGGCCTTTTGTAATCGATTTTTCTGAAACCAAAAAGCAGTAACTGCAATACAAAAAATAAAACAGAAGTTTAAGATAAAAAAATACCGCTTTTTGGCGGTAGTTAAATAAGTTTTTAGTCAACTTATTTATTTTTTAATCTTTAGTTGTTAGTTAAAACAATTAATTTTAATTTTCCGAGAAAATAAAATAATCTAAATTATTTAAACAAAAAACAATATAAATCATTACATAAAAGCAAAAGTGGTTAATGAATTTATTGAAATTTTAGTTACGGCCTATTTTTGTATACAACCATGTAAAGGTGTAATTTGGCATATTCAATCAAAAAGTCAATTTTGAATTTTTTGTTAGTTATGACCTTTTTGGATTTTAGGTGTCGATAAGCTTATCTCACAGTGGTTAATATTGAATTTTAGGTATTTTGATGTTGATTTAAAATCAATATTACTAACGAGTGACGGTAAATACAATCCCCCTGATTATGTAAGACTTCTTTTTTTGTTTTGTTTTGTAAAACCGCATAAACACAAATCAAAATATAAGTTTCTAACTTCAACTGTGATACTAGTTTTTAGAGGATTTTATTGTGATATTTAGTTTTATTTATTTTTTAC
Organism: Delia radicum; assembly: GCA_021234595.1. Classification (NCBI taxonomy): domain Eukaryota; kingdom Metazoa; phylum Arthropoda; class Insecta; order Diptera; family Anthomyiidae; genus Delia; species Delia radicum. Next base: position 315,771,790 of record CM037851.1, on the reverse strand, counting down.
ATTTGTTTTAAATTAATTTTATGTTTTATGTTGTGTATATGTAAAATATATTGTGAATTAAATGTTTAAAATTTGACAAAAAAGACTATATATTAATAAAAATAATCCCTGAGGATGTTGGGAATATCCAACGAAACGTCGGATGAAAAATGAATAAATAGTCATTTATTTATTTTGAAAACAAATTACCCTAGAAGCCCACTTTAGATATTTCTAAAAATCTTAACAAATATTTACTTAAAATGTCGATAATACTAATAATCAATCAAAATTAATTTAGTTTAATTTCTTTATTTATAACAATAACCTAGACTAATGGCCATAATCGGTTACAAATTTGTACTAATATTTTATAGAATAGACATAAAAAATATAATACAAATAAATTAACAAAATATAAAAGTTTCATCTGAAATCTAATGCAATTTTGATGAAATATTAGTCTTATTTGACGGTTAAATATTCAAAATTAGTCGGTATAACGACTTTTCTGTACAAAACGCCTTAAAGAGGTCTACGACTTACTATATGATCAGGGGGAATACATCTTTTAAAGTATAAAATAAAACCTTAATTTCCCCCCAAAAAGATATAAAATGTCCACATAAATACAGAGATTAGAAATGTATTGTTTGTTATTTTTATTTGGCAAAATTGGTTTTAGTGGGCGTGGCATTTATTGTGAAAGTACCAATATCAATCAACCTTCTCTTTAATTGCATATTATTAGGCTCTTTTGAAAAATTTTTAATTTGTAGGAAGAAGACTGTTGCTAATTTGGTTAGGGACATATGGAGAAATTTTTGGAATGAGGTAAAAATGTGTTGTACAGTATGTACTTTTTTGTAAAATTAAAAGATAAGATCAAAAACTTTCGAAATTTGTAAAAACTGTAATATACAGAAAATTACTATATATTCTTTTTTACTGTGAAAAATTATTTATTTTCTTTGAACGAACAAAAATTTTCAAAAATCGATTCTCCAGTGTTGCCATATTTCAATTTTTAAAAAATTACTAAAAATAACAATATTTTCAAATAATTTTCAAAAATCTATAGATCAAATTGTGAATAACACTTCGAAAAATATTTGCTTTAAGAATAAATAAAATTTATTATTTCAAACAAAAACAAAAATTTATGCCCTTTAAGTACACATATACAAAGCGTCAACATTTAATGTACTAAAGCTTCAGAAAAATCTTATTGAGACACCATTACATCTTTCTATAAAATTGCATCAAAAAATTCACACGGGATTGTTGAGCGGTATAAAATGGGTTAAATATATAATTAACGCAACTTTTTCGACAATTTCATAAGCTTTCTTGTGATACACAGTTTGAACAGGCTGCGAATTTAAAAAAAAACAAAAAATTATTTTAAATCGTTACAATTTTTTGAAAAAAAGATGAATATTTGAAATTCAAACTTTTAGTTAGTATTTTCAAAATAAATCAAATATTTATGCACAAAATTAGAAAAAAAAAACTGCAGTTGTTATATATGTATTGTCTTGACTATAATTATTAAACAAAAGAAAATTTTAAATTATTTAGGGCTAGTAACTTTTCTATATATAACCAGAGTTCAACTTTAACCACAGAAATTGAAAAAAAGAAAATATGCGCTTTTAAAATGCAGGTAAAAACGCAAAAATATACACTAAAAACATGAACACTTTAAGCAAAAATCATAGTTTAAAATCATAAAAAATAAAGCAAAACATTTATTTGGCTGCATCATTTCAATAGAAAGAAATATTACGCTTTTCATCGATTCAACAAGATTTAAAATTTTAAAATGATTTTGCTTAAATCAAATTATAAAGATCGGTCAAAATTTAATTTTTTTAAAAAATTAAAAATAAATTCCTTAAATAAGTAGTACAAAATATGCATTAAAAATAACACAATATGCATAAAAAGTTAAAATATACAAAAAGATGCACTTTTGACAAAATATGCAACTACTACATATCGATGCCATTTTACAAGTTTTAGAATATCGAGAAAAATCATGCAGTTGCATGAAATTGCCCTAAACTTTGGTTATCTTGAGATAAGTTAGCAGGTCTTTATTAATAGTAAATTCAAAACACAGGGAAAGATTTTAAATAAAAACTTTGAAAGAATTGTATATAAAATATATGACGAAATAATTGCATACTTATAGTGAGGGCCCTTATTATTTTCATTTTTGTTTATAATTTACACTTCGTAAACATATAATGCAACTCTGTATTTATATGTGGTATTTTATCATTTCATATCTGACATAATACAAGAGTACATATTTTGTACATTTTACTTCACACATAAACAGTGTTGCCAAGTTAGGGGTTTCCTTATATTTAGGGGATTTTTTGTCGTTTAGGGGTTGTGTTTTTTAAAATGTACTATTGGTTTGACCCACTTACCATTTTTGAAAAATTTAAGTTGGAAATGGATTCTATACACGCAGAAAAAACTGGTGTGTTTTTATAAACGCATTTCCTTGCAAAATATATCTAGGTATTTATATTAGTTTTTAAGTATATTTATTTTAAAAAGTGTTATTTATTAAATAAATTATTAATTTTAATAAAATTATTTGCTATATATGGAGTATTTTTTATTTACAAAACTAAATAGTTTATTGAACCTGAAAAACGTTGCCATATTATACAAAAAACTTAGGCCGTTATACATATAAGCGTTTTGACAAAATTGTCATTAACTTTATGTAGTTGCATAATTGCCACGAAACTTTGTAAACTATTACTAAAATTTTTATAAATGATACACCTTTTTTTCTGCGCGTATATTACAAATATTTTTGAAATTCCAAATTTTTTTCGATGTCTTGTATTATATCTAAAATATTCACAATCGTCTTTGCATTTTATCCACAATTTTAACGTTTAATAAACATTGGTCTGATGTATAATGCAGTAAATTTTGTATACAAAAATTAAAAACTAATACATCAATATTGTTTTTCTGCTATTGACATACTGCATACAAAAGTTGAAAAATGTATTTCATTATTTCTTGGCAGCATGACCAAAACAACGAACGTAAAATCAAAACAGAAAAGAGAACTGGTGTAGATGTTAAAATAAAATCCTATAAAAAAAAGTTCATGTGAAGCACAAAACAAGAATATTAGTTTTTCGTAAAAACTTAATAACTTTTGATTTAATTAATATAAATGTGTAAAAATTTGTAGTTTTGTTAAGAATATATGACGCAATTAATGGGAAAAACAAAAACAAATATTTATCATATAGATTTTAAGACAAAAATAGTGTTTTTTTTTATCGAATTCGACTTTTTGTGTATAGGTCAAACCAATAATAAGCTGACGATTTGTTAAATGGAAATTCGGAGGGTAAAGCACTGATTAAAGGGATAATTTTGCTCTTATACAAATAAAATTTTCTATTTAATGATTTGTTTTCTAAAGTTTTTGTTAGTTATTTTTGCATACAGTTTTTAAATTAGTGAAATTTAAGTCGCTTAATTGCACTGTTAAAATAAAATTTCAGATTTTGAATTGAAAAAACGGGGAAACCAGTTAAAATTTAACAAAGTTAATTTATTTTATCATATTTATCAGAAAAAAATTAAATAAAAACTTCAAAAATTAGCAGATTTTAGTGGGATTTTTTGTTAGTGGACAGTAGAGATGGGCATGTGATTGACATTCTCTTGAATCACGCGTGAGTGAAATATAAAGAAAACATTATTCGTGAGTGATTGTGCGTGAGTCAAATTTTTGGGGGAGTGAGTGAGTAAAATTTTACCAACAAATATATTTTTGATTTTAATAAATATTTTCTTTGACATTTTCACCGATTTCATAAGGTTGGGCTTTTAAAATACACAATTCACAATTTACCTTAATTTTTACATTATCTTTTCTTTGGCAGGATTATTTTTATCGTAAATATGCGTGATTCAAGTGTATCACGATAGTGTTAATCCAACATAAATCTTTGGAGTCTTTTGAACAGTTTAACGGGATTTGTAAAGAAATATTTGGCAACACTGTACAATTATATTAGTTCGTGTATGGTGCGTTTTATGACTTGTTCTATTTCGTTTTACTTTATTATCCGTCGTATTGTGTTTTATTTTAGCATCTGTCATATTTTGTTTTATATTCGTTGTATGTTGTATGTGTGAAAAAGTATAAAAATTTATTTTAGTTTGTAAATTTGAAAATAAAATAAATAGCAATGAGCAATTCAATAGATGCCGAAAGGGTTTGTAAATCAGTCCTACAGAATTTGATTATTTTAATTTAAAATGAACTTTTGTTAATTTCAGAAAGTTGTTAAGCGGCGACAGAGACTTTCCCATAAAAGATGGCTTCCCAGCGATGAAGCCAGCATAATTGACTATTTGAAAAGAAATAGAAATTTTGAGGTAATTATTTATAATTTAATCAATAAGTAGTTTTAATCGAAGTTAATAGTTCAGAATCTAATAATATTTTTAGTTTATGTTTGTGTTTGTGTAAAGAAAATAATGTTTAGTGCTAAAAACATTCTTCTTTATGTCATAAATGTACACTGACTGTACAAGCAATGAACCAACCAAACATTCTCATGTGTCTCCTTAAAAGGCGATTTATACCCTGCTTTTAGATGACGTTTTTCTTTCACACCAACGAAAAAAAACAATAACAAAATACATGTATGTCACTCATTTGTGCAGCGGTATACGTCTTGTAAAAACAAGTGCTTAATTGTTGAAGGAAATTAAACCGGTATGGAATATGTTAAAACTTAATGTTGCTAAATGTCCAATGCGTGCAAAAAATAATTTAAATTTCTCTATAACCACTGGACGGCATCAATATTCTTACATAAATATTTTAGACGGTTTTTTTTTTGATTTAAACCGAACTGACTCAGAAATGTTTTTTGCTGAATTTTGAATAGAACTGTTGGCTATTATTTTGTAATGACTTGACTTTAATAAAACCTCAATACATATTTTTAAGCTGCATCCAGGATATCTATAATGTCCTGTTACCATATGGTAGCTATGAGCAGGTCAGAGATGGGTACGTGACTAAGTTATGACTAACACTAGCACGTGATTCACGTGAATAATGCAAATTCACGAACAAATGTTACCGGAGAAAAAAAAATTATACCCCCGTTTAAAAATTAATTTATATATTAGTATATCGACTTATAAAGGGTGTCCCAAGAAGAGCGCAATTTTTAAATTTTAAATAAAACACAGATATTTAAAAAAAAATAGTGAAACTTGGCAAAAGTGCAGTTTACGGGGTTTTGGAAATCAAAAAAAAAAATACATGACCCCCTCCAGAATAAAAAAAAAAAAAAACCGAAATTATTTTTGGGAGGGGCTCGGCCCCGGGAGGCCCGTGGGAGGCAAAAAACAGGGGGCCATAGTAACAGGGTCGTATGGGTACTCAAATTAAAGGAAATTGTCTCACGATTTCAAAAATGATATTTTTTTTCGGATCCATAACACCTATTCCAAATTAGAGCCATTATTCGACCAATAGTAATATACGAAAAAAAGTCAAAAATAAAATTAAACAAAAACGGTACTCAAATAAAAAGAAATTGTCTCACGATTTCAAAAATGATTTTTATTTTTGAACCGATAACACCAATTCCGGGCTTAGGGGTTTTTTTACTCCCATCAGTCCAATTCTCGGCTTCGCTGAGGCTTCGCCCCGGGATGCGTAGGAAGTGGCTTTACTAAGCAAAGTTTTTCTGCGTAACCGGCCTTCGGCCGGGCTTAGGGGTTTTTTTACTCCCATCAGTCCAATTCTCGGCTTCGCTGAGGCTTCGCCCCGGTATGCGTAGGAAGTGCCTTGCTAAGCAAAGTTTTCCAAAAAACCCGTTTCCGTTTTTTTAACCCAGGGGGGCCAGGCGCCATAAAACGATTGTAGAGGGCGCTTCGTATCATGGATCCAAAAAAAAATCATTTTTGAAATCCAGATGAAATTTCCTTTCATTAGAGTACCCCCACTTATATGTTACTACGAATACCGGTTTTTTGGCCCTAGAGGGCCCCAGGGGCGTCAGCCCCCTTAACCGAAGATAGAAAAAAATTTTCTTTTTTCATTCTGGAGAGGACCATGTATTTTTTTTTTTTTGATTTCCAAAACCCCGTAAACTGCACTTTAGCCGTGAAACTTTGTTATATCGTAAAGTAGACAGAATGAGGTTATGTATGGAACAATATATCGTGCAGATGGCCGCCGCGGCTTTGCTGGCATGCACGCGATCTTTTTATGAAATTTTTAATGACCGTTTTGCATGAATGCTGCGGTATTTTTTTTTTTTTTTCTATAATTTAACCAATACTCAGGGGATGCCCCCTACTCATGCAGTGCATTGTATTGATCAGGAAAATAAGGTATGGGAAGGAGGAAAGAGGGAGTAGTGTTTGTTGATATTTGATTTAAATTTTTCCAAATTGTAAGTAACAGGGAAGACTTCTGCGGGAAGTTTGTTCCACATACGAATCGTTCGACTAAAAAACGAATTTTCTCTGTAATGCGTTGTGCGAAACACAGGACAATCAACTACAAACGGATGTGCTCTACTAGATAAGCGAGTATTACGAATAAAAACTCGGGCTCGTGGAATAAGTTCACTTATCTCAGATGAGCATCTCCCATGGTAATATCGATAGAAAAGTGTCACACAACCCACATTCCGACGATGCTCCAATGAATCAATAGAGTTGGATACACTACTGTCATTGATAAGCTTCACCGCCCTCCCCTGAACACGGTCCAGAAGCTCCAGAATAGACAATGGAGCCCCTGCCCATATATGAGAGTTGTATTCCGATCTCCAAAACGCGAAATAACACGACCGGGAAATGACTGATGCAGCAATTGAATTGTTTCTCTGGCTGTATGACATGTGGCGCCGTCTTGTTGGAACCACATGCCCTCCACATTCATTTCTTCAATTCTAGGCAAGAAAAAACTGGTTATCATTTCACGATACCGAACACCATTGACTGTTTGCGCTTGACCTGCCTCATTTTAATAAAAAAAAGGTCCAATGATTCCTCCAGCCCAAAAACCACACCACACAGTGATGAGGATGCATTTGCTTCTCGTGAATCACTCGAGGATTTTCCTCACCCCAAATGCGACAATTCTGCCTATTGACGAAGCCATCAAGATGAAAATGGGCCTCGTCACTGAAGATGATTTTTGCGAACTGTAGCCGCAAAACTGTAGCGCTCCATTTTTACTAACCTCGTACCTTTTACTAGCAAACAATAACAATTGTTCAAATGTCAAACAATGACACTTCGAATGTTGCCAGATTTAAAAATTGCGCTCTTCTTGGGACACCCTTTACAATTTGATATATTATGTACAGTTGCGTTCACAAATATAATAGTGCACATAATGAACTTAGAAAAGTTGAAAATCTACCTGATTTATTTCAGTATCAAAAATATTAGCTGTTTTCATTCTTATGCCCAGTTTTTCACATCGTATTTAAATGCCATTTGGACTTTAAGTTCTATTTAAATACAAACGTTAGTTTTTTAATTGTGAAAGGCGTGATAGAGAAGAATGAGTGTATTTTTAAAAATCATAACTACATTGCAAATTTTCAATTTTTTCTGAATCAGACTGCGAAGTTTCTGGTATTGAACCTTCGTCAGAGACCCTGTTTTTTGAATAATGTAATATTTTGTTATGTTTTTATTTGTTCGATTGCGTCTATATAAAATTTTCTGTGCAATCACTGTCCGTGGTATAGATATACTGATTTCTAATGCCACATGCACTCGCACTACACGTTAGAAAGAGCGCTTTAGCCCTCTGAGCTATCGTCTGTTTTTAACTTCAAATTTAAATCACATTTAAGTGACCAATCTTGGGCATTTAAAGTCTATTTAAATTGTACAAATATAACATGATTTTGACAGTTTGTTTTTTTTTTCGCGTGGTAAAACAAACAATAAAAAATAAATTAAATTACAGCAGGTAATAAAAATTCAACTTCGGTTGCACTTAAATTTTCACTTCTCTTCTATATTTTATATTTTCTGTTATTTTCTTTTTTTTTTTATATATTCTTTAAACAGCTGTTTTATTAATAATGATCATTAATTTTTTGACATTTCATGATGCTACCATACTTTTGTCGCAAATAAATAACAATTATCATTTAAGACTGAAAAACTGAAACTGTACAACTTAAATTTAAATGGCAATTAACTAATTGCATATTTAAATACGAAGTTAAAAATTGGGCATTAGTGTTATATTTACTTTGTGTTATATTTACTACGATTTGTTCACAACAAAGCGTTAGTGTCTTTTTTTATAAATCAGCTGATTTTTGTTGTACGTCACATATGCATCAAAACTGCGACTGTCTATATGACGTTAATATATCACTGTACAAAAATTATTTTAGTTGGAGAAAAAAGCCAAAATTTACAGAAAAGAAAAAATCACAAATTTTTTGGGGATTTTTGAATTTTATTCATCGTCTTCATAGACAGTGTGCAATTAATACTATAATTAATATGCACATATTTTCAATTGTTTGAGATAGGCGTGGTAGAAAAGATTAAGCATACTTTTCTAAAAATCATAACTACATTGTAAATTTTTAATTGAATTAGACTGCGCAGTTTCTAGTAACACAACCTTCATCAGTAATCCTTTTGACAATACTGTAATTATTTGTTATGGTTTTTATTGTTTGATTGCATCTATATGAAATGTTTATTTATTAAATGCAATCCTGACCGTGGCTTGAACCTGCTTTCTTTGCCACATGCACTTCGCACTACACTTTAGACAGGCGCTTTAACCGCTTGATTTAAAGTCAGGTCGATTTTTGCTGTGGCTTAAAACCAGTTTCAATTACACGGGGTCGATTTTACATTTAATTGTAATAGCAGAAGATAGCTAAGACAACACAACAATTCACAATTGTTTTTTTTTAATTTTTTAATTTAATTTATTCATTTATTCATTTCAATGACCTAGCCTGAAGGCCATAATCGGTTACAAATTTATTTTATTTATTTATTTATTTATTTAAAAATCCATATTGTAATACAAAAGCCATCCAGGCCAAAAAACGTATTACATAGCAATAACAATCCTGAATAAGAACTTAAAACTAAAATATACATATATACAATAACAAAATATTATACGCATAAATCATTTCACCTAGAATCAAACCTAACTATTTTGGCTCCCCAGCCGTAAAATATATAAAAAGAAAACAACTAAGAACTAATAGTATAGAATTAAGAATCATATTCCGGTAACAATCAGCAACAGCTCACACATTACAGACATTTTCCAAAACTCCATCTTATGAAAACATTCCACAAATTTAAATGGAAACAGGTTTATACTATTGTATTCGAGAAATATTCCAGTAATTTGAGTCTAAAAACATTGTTGGAGTGAGAGAAAACTCGTAAATCATAAGGCAAATAATTCCAGCAATGAGCAATCCTCACCATGAATGCCCTCTTAAACAGAGAGCATGAAATTCTAGGTATAACTATATTCTTTAGTCTCCTAGAATGAAAAAAAGTAAACTCATGACATAAAGGGACAACCAAGCCATTTCTAAGAGTCCTATAGAAAAAGAGTACATTTCGGTACTTAACAAAATTCTTAAAAAAGCACCCCAAAAACTTCTTTACATAACCAGACATATGTTCCCGTCTACGAGTATTATATATATATCGAACCACAGAATTAACAACACGTTCCAGTTTCTTAAGGTTACTACCAATTGTACCCGATACTACTTCTAGTCCATATAAGATCTGTGGCATTAATAGAGCATAAGCTACTCTACACTTTACCCTAAACGGCAAGTATATATTTGTGGAATATATTCTACGTAGAATAAAAGAAATCTTCCTATGAACACATTCAATATGCTGGTCAAAACTAAGTCGGTTATCGATTATAACCCCTAAACACCTATGTTGATCAACAAATTCAATTCGTGTGTTACCAATAAATAAATTAGCATCTGAAAAAAATCGTTCAGATGAACCAAACATCATAGCCTTAGTCTTAGATGGATTTATAGCCAACGAATTAGTAGACGACCAATGAAGAATACGTTCAAGGTAAAAATTTATATTAGACTCCAACACATCAGCAAAATCACGATCCGTACCAAATAATAGGAGAATATCATCTGCAAACAAAAATGTCCTGCACATACCCATGTCTAGAATCTCGGGGAGGTCATTAATATATAAGATAAATAGAAGGGGGCCAAGGACAGATCCCTGAGGAATCCCAGAAGTGAGAAATAGACTGCTTGAATACGTTCCATGAAAATCCACAAACTGTGACCTACCACTTAAGAAGGACATAACAAGCTTACAAGCCGACTTCGAAAAGTTAAAGTTAATTTATACTAAATTATACAAAGTAAACAAAAAGCAAATGCTTTCTTTTCAAACTGGGGTTTTCGATTTTTTTTTTTTAATTTTTAAGTTTTTCCAATAAAAAAAAATACATTTTTTTTGACGGCAGAACAGTCAGCTGTTTTTTTTTTGCTGATAAATTTATAACGCCACAGTGTGGTAAATTTATTTTTTGTGTGGTATTTCACCACAGCGTAGTACATTTTAGTGCAATACATTTTGTTGTTGGTTCTAGTAAATTCTAATAAATTAACCAGATCTGCAAGGGTTGTTTAATACCAAGAATGAATACCGCTATTTTATATCTGCGAATAGAGAAATTTGACATGCAAATTAATTTTTTAATCGTCCGACTACTTTTCTTTAAATTGCAAATTATTTGAAAATAGTATTCGGTCATAAAAATAGTATTAGTACTTCTAATAATCCTATTAAAAAGTGTCTATAAAGTAGAATAAACCAAAATAAATTGGTATGATGGCAAAGAAAACAACAAAATTCATTTTATTTTGTTTCGCATGAGGTCGCTGTCAACACTTATTTGCGAAAATCCTAATAAGATAAAAAAATGATACATAAAAGCATTAAATAAGCGCACAAGTGCTTAATGATGTAAATTTATCATAAATTGCCTTATTAGGACACCCTTACACTATTTATTTATTTGTAATACAATAAGATTATAAGGCCAAAACGTATTACTAAGACCGAGTTTTTGGAATGTCAGTTAAACTTGGTTTAGTTAAACCGATAACGAATATTGTCTGCCATTTGCACTTTTATGAACAAAATATTGTCGTAACCACTTTATCTTGTTTAGAATTTTGGTATTTATTATAATAAAACAGAATAAACCACATTTCAGAATCAATATTCCATTTAAAATATTTGTTAATTAAAGTTTAAAGATAGTCTACATCCTAAATACTTCACTAATTATAATAATAAAATTATAATTATAATTAAATTATAATATAATTCATGGTTAATAAAAATATAGACAACAATATAAATAGCAAACTTAATAATAAAGGAAAAAAATACTTGTAAGATATGACACAAATATGACATCACCATTATGAACGGTTTGGCCAGACCGCCAAGGGGGACATTTTTCCCCATTTTGTCCCTCGCCGTGGGAATTGCCAGAAATCCCGTCAATACAGATGTCTTCTTGTGATAAGGGCCCCACATAACAATCTTCACGTTCCCGGTTTTAGTGGTGTGGCCAGGCCGCCAAGGAGAAAACTTCCCCTTTTAGCACCTCCCCGTAGAAATTTCCACAAATCCGCTCTATACAGATGTCTAATCCTGTTAAGGAACTCACGTAAAAAATTTTAAGTTCCTAGTATCAACGGTTTGGCCAGGCCGCCAGGGGGATTTCCCCTTTTGGCCAATCCCCGTATGAGTTTCTAAAAATCCCATCAATACATATGTATATCTATTCCACATACCAAATTAAAAGTTGTTCGTTTTAGTGGTTTGGTCAGGCCGACTTTTCTGGACAAACTCCCAAAAAGTACCACTTTAAAAAGTTAAAAAAAAAATTAATATTTAGGCCCGATTTGCGGAATGTACAGTTAGCTACTAACTGGGTCTTTAACTGACATATTTTAAGTTGTTTCCCACATAAAATTTCAATTTAACTGTTTGTTAAATTTTAACGGGACATTCAGTAATCGGACGTTAGAGTTCTGTTTGGCACAATAAATGTTTAAAAAGTATTCCTAAAGTAACAGTGAACGTTAAATTTTAAAATAGCTAGCTATTTCCTTAGAAAAATCAACTTTCACTATCAAAACCTAAATAAATATATATTTTAGAAATCCCGGAAATGTTCCAAAAAATTTCCCGATTATTGGAAGTTGAAAATTGTCGGGAATTTAAAAACCATAGTTGTGTACCTTAAGGAAAATGCAAGAAATACTTTTTATCTGGAACCAGTAACATAAGAATTTACTCTAATTTCGTTTGCTAAAAATTCAATACAAAAAATCGCCACCTTGTTATATACATAAATTGTTGAAGAATTGAATATTTGATACGAAAGAAATTTTGGTAACCAATTTGTTCAATGAAACAAAATAGTAATTTATATATTCCACTATTAGTCTATTTCGTTAGAAATGCAAACTTCAAACAACCCAAAACTGTTGAAATAAATAGTGAACATTAAAAAAAACTCTCAAAAGTGCATAAATGTGTCAAAACATCATATATAATTTGGGCCATAAGTTTGTTGAAGCTGGAAAAACGGGTGACCAAAGTACAATATGTCAATTTTTGGTGAACTTTTCTTAAATACCACTTCAAATTGCTATTTTTGGCCACCTAAAAAATATTTTCCATTTTGTAACTGCCTTTAACATTAATTCGTACAAAAATTGTAAAAAAAAAAACCTAATACTTATAAATCCTAAACCAGTGCCCTAGCCAGCCCATATTTTATATTATCGTGGTCTTTTTAAAGTTGTCATATGTAGTAGAATTTGAATAAATACCACCTATTATTTATGTTTTGAGTGAAAAATTTATTTTTGACTTGAGTATTTGAAAAATTCCGATTTTCAGACTTTCAAAAAGTACATAATTCCTTGAAATTCGAAGGTTTAATAAAATGGATTTTTTATTTTTAAAAACCGTTAGATTGCGTATAAAATAGTGGTCTTCCATTACTCAAATAAGATAGATAGATAGATAGATAAGATCTTTATTTTTTTCAATATAAAAAAAGTTACAAAATATTTCTTATTAAAATAACTTATTTAATATTTGAAATAAAGATAATTCAGCATGGTTTAGAACCGTCTGCTGGAGAATTGGTTTTAATTTATTATTTTGATTTGATTTTATTATATATAAATTTATAAAAATTTTAGAAATTAAATTCAATGCTAAAATTAGAAATTAAATTCGTTTACTAATAAGCTTCTATATTTAAGGGCATTTTTCACATAGTTGTATAGGCTTAGCCAATAAGTATCTTTACCACCATTAAGTACTTCAATAACTTCAGACTCTGATAATGTCATGCTTTTAAAATATTGCAATCTTATAAATTTAAGAACGGGACATCTGCCTATGAAATGATTTGTTGTTTCAACTTCGTTCATGTTACACAAAGAGCAACGTCTAAAACTCTCTTCTTTGTATTGGTTACCATTTAGCCACAAAAGATCTCCTCTCGCTTTCATTATGTAACAGATTTGATCTTGGTTGTAATTTTCATTGCAATACGTTTGACCTTTATAATGATCCAGATGTTTATAAATTCGTTGCTGGCTAGTAAGGGCGTTTGCTTTATGATCTTGATATGTTTTGCGCTTCATGGAATCTATTATATTTATGCAAGCATTATTCCATGTTGTTTTCTGCGGTTCTATATCAAACATTTCAATATTAAAGTCTTGGAGTTTTTGTTTAAAATCCTTGTGCCAAAAAATATTTTTTGATATTATTATTTTCGATAATTTGTGAGGCAATCTGCTTCTGTCGTAATCAAATATGGTCTTTGAAATATATTGGAGATGAAGGCTGTATGAGTAAAAGTGACCCTCTTCTTGATTGGTTTCCAATGCAATAACATAGTTGGGAGTGTTATTTGGCAGTCTCAAAATACGTTTTGTGAAAAATCTTTGCAATTTATCAATATCGCTGAAACATGAATTTCCCCATACTTGTGCACCATAACACTGTATAGATCTACACACCGCCAGGAACATTTTCCACTTAGCTTTTAAGGATACATCACATCTTCCTATAAAATTCTTCCATGTTACATTAATGCTGACTTTGGCAGCATCATTTTTGACACTCACGTGTTTGGAGTAAGACATTTTTGGAGTTAGAAGCATTCCTAAGTACTTATACTCTGATACAACTTTGACAATTTCTCCATTAAAACACCAACTTTCCCTTGAACTGAGTTTACCTCCTTTTCTAAATACCATTATTTCTGACTTAACGAGATTCACCTCCATTCCCCAGAAGCTGCAGTATTCTTCTAGGTTTTTGATCATCTTTTGCAAAATATTTACATCTTCTGCCAACAATACAATGTCGTCAGCGTACATTAGTACTCGAACGTTTATATTTCCTACCATTAAACCACCATTTAGAGCATCATGCATATCATTCAGGTATAAGGCAAAAAGCAGTGGAGACAGCAAACATCCTTGCTTAACTCCCGTATCTGTTTCAAAGTAATTTGAAAGTTCAGTACCAGTCCATACCGCAGATTTCGTATTCTGGTAAACTTTTTCTAAACAATTTATCAATTTTGTTGACAATCCCATTTGATGTAGCTTATATAAGAGTAATTTTCGTGGTACTCGGTCAAAAGCCGCTTTAAAATCTACAAAAAATGCATATACTTTTCGATTTTCCGCAAATTTTATGTTAACTATAGCTGTGAGGTTATAAATGTTGTCGATTGTAGAATATCCTTTTCGAAACCCAGCTTGATATTCATTTAATACTTTATTACGATGCGACCATTCTGATATTCTTTCTTGTATTATTCCCATCATTATTTTTGCACAACAATTCATGAATGAAATGCCCCTGTAATTATTCGGTTGGTTCAGATCTCCTTTTTTATAAATGGGAAATATAATACTTTTTTGAAAAGCATCGTAACTAGTTTTTCCTTCTAATATTTGAGTGAATGCATTTGTTAAAGCTTCTAAGTAATTATCACTAGCCTCTTTAAAGAACTCATAGGGAATCCGGTCTTCACCAGGCGACTTATTTAACTTTGCTTTTTTCAGTTGGTTTTTCACTTCAAGTAATGATATAGGTGAATCAAGATTATCGTCCACAATGTGATTTTTTGCATAAAACATATCTCCTGATCTAACTGTAGGATTAAGAAGTTCTTTGAAGTATTGATGAAGTCTTTCGACACTTACATCACAACCAATACGATTTTCCTCCTGTCTTAACTCTCTAGCTAACGCCCAAAACATTTTGCTATCATTTACTGTGTTCAATTTTCGTTCTATTTGATTGAAATATTCGAATCTTTTCTTTTTACATAAAATTTTAAAAATATTTTTGTTTTCAGTGTATTTCTGCTTATCGTTGTGGTTTTGAGAATTTCTAAAAGCTTTTAACGCATCCATAGATTTTTCTCTTGCCTTTTTACATTCCTTGTCAAACCACTTATTTTTAAAAACAATTTGCTTGGGATTTACTATAGGATTTGGATTAGCTTTTAAAATCAGGTTATTTAAATCTTTTAATTCAGGTTGCGCGATTTGTGCTTTCAAAATGCATAGCTGAATGTCCAAGTTATTTTTATAGACTGCTTTATTCTGAGGGTTCCACTTTAGTTTTGGTGGCAGATTAATTTTTTTGGAGGCTTGTTGTGAATTATTTTCTACATTAAGTTTTATTGGTAGATGATCCGACCATATTTGATTTTCAACCTCAAATCTTTCCACAAGGTTAAGTATGTCAATTGAGACCACACAAAAATCATTTACTGATTTTCCATTTTCGCTCACATATGTGAAATCACCATTTTCATCTCCCAATGTTCTTCCATTAAGAATCACTAACCCGTAGTTTTTACAGAACTCCAGAAAGGTTCTACCATTTGCGTTAACAATTGTATCCTACTCAAATAATTTTACGCCATTTTTTTTTTTATTGAATTTACTAGATTTGCAAAATAGTAAAAATTGATCGACAACACCGTTCAACAAAATCAGCAACATTTGATGCATCGGCGATGCGACCTATTATTTCTAAAATGCTTTGTTTAATATTGTTCTGGACCAGAGTTCGAAAATTTATGTACCACTAACATAACGTTCCTATCAAAAAAACCAATACAACGATCTTTATTGTTTCGTTCGTATTTATAAACACAACACAAGTGCTCAAATCGTTGTTTGTAATATAACAAACGGAACAAAACGAAAATGTTTCTTCCGTCAAACATTATTATTTCGTAGTGGTTATTTTTTAGTGTTCATTCAACTTAAACATTAAAACGCGTTTTTAACGTTGTGGTTGCCAAAATAAAGAAATGATTTTTCTGCATGTTATCAATGTTTTTTTGCATTAGTTTTATGAAATTTCACTGGATCTCCTCCGTTGAATCTTTTTATTAAACTAATGCAATTATTCATAAAATTCAATGAAAATTTTTTTCACTTGTAATATGACATAAACACTAAGAACGGTTTACGAATAGTTTTGTTCCATTCCATAAACACAACAAAATCAAATTGTTTGAAATATTGGCCAAACAGAACAAAATCGTTTAGTTCGGTCTCTCATCGAAAACTAGTTTCTGAAAGTGTTTGTGTTCTGTTAACAAATCAAAATGAAAATAAAGAAATGATCTGTTTATGTTTAATGTGCACAACAAAATGATTGTGTTGAGTTTCAGCAAAAAGCAAAACAGAACGATAGAAAAACGTTTGATTGTGTTTAAATTCGAACTCTGTTCTGGACATTAGATGAAGCTACATGCCAAATTTTTAGATTCTACACCAAACGCCCCTTTTTTTCGGAGTTAAAAGTTTGTTAAAAAAATCGGACTTTCTTAACAAAAATCGACTATATTGTCCTGATGAACAATTTCTCAACATAATGATTTTTTTTCAATGACCAATATTATAAGTTGAAACAAAATATAAAGTTTTATTGCATTAACAAAATTTTTATATTTATTTAAAAATGTTTACACTGTAGTGTACAAGGGTAGTGAAAGGGTTAAAAACTAAAAATGCATTAGAAGTGCGACTTATCAATTCTATTAGATTTTAGGTCGTATATCAGGAATGTGAACACCAAATTCTAAATTAAGCTCTACTTTTCAAAAAATATTCTCGAAATTAAATTGTTACCAAAAATCTAGTTTTTTTTTTCTATATTCTTTTAATTTCTTTATTTATAACAATAACCTAGCCTAATGGTCATAATCGGTTACAAATTTCTACTACAAATTTACGAAATAAACATAACGCACTTGATCAACAAGAGGGTATTAACTCAAAATTTTAAAATTTTCAGTAAAGTCAAAAAACTGTTTATGGCCACATTTTAACAGAATTTAAAAATTCAAACATATCATAATAAGCTAATTCCATTTGAAAATATATATACATTGTTTTTGTTCAATAAAATAAGCACTTAATTATTATTACATTGTTTTTGTTTTAAATTTTACCACTTATTGCAAAAAAAAATCAATTTTTTGAGTTAAACCATTTTTTTGAAATTTTATCGATTTTTTTTGGTATTATTTTGAATATTTTATCAACAAAACAGTATCAACTCAAAATACAACCAAATATAAATAAAACAGTTTGATTATTTTTAACATAAATAAAGGCTAAAATCAAAATAATACCTTTTTTATGAAAATATACGATTCATTTCTATTTGAACTTTTGTATTAACTCGAAATAATACCTTTTTGTTGAAATAAAGGTAGTCACTACATTATCATGAATATGGTCTCAAAAGTGGTTTTCGAGATGAAAGTGTAATCGGAATACGTTGAAATTTTTACAAAAGATAGATATTGATGTTGTTAGTTGATTTCTTGAAAAAAGTGATATTTTAAAAATTTTGAGTTAATACCCTCTTGTTGATCAAGTGCGATAAGAAATATAATACAAAAAAATAAAAATAAAATTATGTATGTATATTAAGTTGAAATATAATTTTAAACGAAAATTAAAGATTGGTGATAATAGTTTTTATTTCCCATGTTTAAAGAAAATTATAGTTTCAAAGTATAGTAGGATATTTCTGAAATTAAAGTTAAAACTTCACTTATTTTTTCTACTTTGGAAATATTTTAAAATTCTTTATTCTAATTTGCAAGATTTAATTCATTTCTAAAAAAATATAAATTATACCGAATACTCAATCTGAAATAAAATTTTTTTTATTTATTTTTACTATGGGAAAAATAAAAGGTTAAGAAAAACGCGCCTATAATTATCTCTAAATTTGCTAGTATTATATTAGAGCTGGTTACAAAAACCTTAAACAAATTTTTCAAATAAAATGTTCTTATATTATTGACTTCAACTAAAAACTTTGCATTATTTTCCCACACACAAATCTCTTAATAATTACATTTTTTATAATTTCAGAAACCAGTAGCACAAGTTTATTATAATCAATTTTTACAAGAAACTAATCTGGATGTTACATGGAAAATTGTTCGTTCTAAAGTCCGTAATATGCGTAAGGTATACCAAAGAGCCAAAGAATATGAACACACACACGCTGAGAATGAATTAGGGGTAGATGGCGAAACTGTTAGAGGTAAATAAATCAATGATGAATATATCCGATTAATGCAATACTAATGCAAAAACATTTGTAGAGGCAATGCTAAAAATCTGTTGGTATGTGGACGATTTTGACAAGTTATTCTCCTATAAAATAGATGAACAATCCCACGATGTAAATAGCTCGGGCGATGAATCTTCAAATCATGGTTCCTTTTCCAATTCAAATTCCAACTTTAATTCGGTTGTAAACATTAATGAAGAATGTTTATTAGAACCAACTGTAAGTTTAGCTTCCAAGAGCATAAAACGAGATATTTTGGCAGTACAAACTGGTATGTTTAATTTTAAAAGACAAAAACTAGATGAAGATACCAACCTTAAACAAGAAGAGCTCGACTTAAATAAGGAGAAATTTAATTTTGAAAAAGAGAAATTTCGAGAAGAAATCAGAATAAGAGAGAAAGAATTAGAGACTCAAGAGAGGCTTAAAATAATGGAATTACAAATGACGGAAAGAATAGCAATGAAGGAATTGGAACTTAAGGAAAGAATTGCGTTGAAACCAATGGGAAAACATGAAAACTATGAAAATTTAACATATCATCATCATCAATTGACTTAATTTATATTAACAAATACATAATTATTTGCAAATTGTAATCTACTTTTTTTTTTTTTTTTAAATAAATATAAACATTATGACTTAATAATACAAATAGAAAAAAATACTGTTATTTAATATCAAACATTAAGATTGTATCATAAAACGTTTTTTCTAGCTAAATACAAATTACCATTTAAAACAAATCACATATACTTTTTTTTTTAAACATCTTAACTAGCATTTAAATGGCTTTCGTTTAGCTATATATTTGTTTTTTACTATTTTGGTTAAACTAAAATACCCATTTATTATAAAGAACATTGTATTATATATTGTCCAGGTATTATAAAATGCATTACGCTGACAACACTCTACATGAACTCTATGTGGTGGCCTCCTAATCGCTCTCTGGGCGGTTTCATCAATCAAGCCATATTTTTAATGTTTTCTTCAGTGGCCACATTTAACTATGTAATGGCGACGTTGACAGGTCCTGGCATATTGCCAAAAAATTGGAAACCACAGGTAAGTTAAAATAAAATGTTCTTGAATATAAATATTATATATTTTGAATACATATTCCATAAACCCTTTACTAATTTTTAACTAAAAAAAAGGATTATTGAATTTTTTTTCTACCATTTATTGCATTGCTTCTTTAAGTTTTATTTGTATAATTAGCAGTAATCTAAGCTAGTTAATAACTTCCTTAATAGGCGATGTTGTATAAACAAAACGTACGTTCTTTTGTGTATACATTTCCTTATTAACAACGATTTGCGTGTTAAAACCTCTAAATGGGTTTTTATACCTTATTACCATATGAAATTATTTAAAATGTTAAAATTTTACTGAAATAAAGGGGAAACATGAATAAGGGTATATAGACCATAAAGTATATTGTTCAGGAGACGAGAAAAACTTATGAAATGCTCAAAACTTGAAATATTAAAATATTTTTTTTTAGCATATGGGCAATTCCAGGTCAAACCGCACAGCAAAATCTTTTACATACTATGAGTGCGTATATTGTGTATGTGTGTGTATGAGTATGTAAGCTTATGCATATGAACTCGTCGACGAAAATTTGCTTACGACCTTGTTTTCCTCCATAACTGCGGAACCAAATGAGTCTCCACCATAAAATTTTGCCACAAATGAAGAGAGGCATTTTCATTGCACAATTAAAGGTCGAAAAAACATTCTTTTTATTTTTAATAAAAATTATAACAAACTTGTTTTAACATATATTTTATTCAGAATTTAAAAAAAAATTGGAATTTGAGATATTTGAGATAAACTTAAAAAATTACTTTTAAACTTTTAATATAAAAAAAATTAGAACGCCATTATGAAGGTAATTTATAAAATGGTACCAATAGGATAATTGTAAGTTGTTTAGTTTTAAAGTTATGAGTGACTTAGTATGGGCTCTTTATTAAAATTTTGACGCTTATGCCAATTTTCATGACATCATATTTCGAAAACCGAAAGGGTTTGGGGTAGAAAGGTTAATGATTTAATAAACACTACCCATTTACAATATTTGTGGCGAATTTCATTAAAATCGGAGATGACAGATCCGAAAATGACAGTTTTCTGTGCGGTTAGACATGGAAATTTCCCATATGGAAAAAACTATTAAACCGTACGATATCAGATTTTAAAAATTAAATATTTCAAATTAGTGTCACACAATTTTTTTCTAGATTTGCTTAATCAAAATACATTAAAAAACAATAAAATAATCAATATTTTTGAGTGCTGAAAATATTATAAACCAAAAACCGCAAAAATATTTTTTGGCTTTTTCCGTGATGCAATCAAACGTTTTAGAGTAAACTTTCCGTGCTAAGTCTGAATTTGGTTTCCTAATTTTTCTAAAACATTTGGTTTTTCAAAATTAAGAAAATTTTAACTTAAAATTGAATCACACATGCGCGGTTTCAAGAATTTTTGGGTCAACTCTTATTTTAATGGTAGACATTAGCATAACTATTTTCATATGTAAATAATAAATCGATCGGATAATAAATACTTTTTGGCACTTTATCAATTTGTTTTTTAAAATAGATAAAAAGTAAAAAAAAAGACAGTACACAATTGAGTGGCACATCCGTGGTTTAAAGAATTATGGGGTTAAATGTCTTGAACGGTTGAAATCAACATTACTATTATTATCTGAAAACACTAAACTGATCGGATAAACTTTGAATTCTCTACAACATTTTTTTCTCCAAGAAATCTCTACAAGGCTAACTTTAAATTAAAGGTACACCCGCAGCTTCAAGAATTATGGGTCCAATATATCTTGAATTGTACATATTATCAAAACAATCATTATGTGAAAGTGCTACATACATCGGATTTTATTTTTGGTTTTACATCACTTTTAGCTCCACAGTAAGCTAAAAATCCAACTTTAAATGGATTGGCACATCTGGAGTTTAAAGAAGTATAGGTTGAAGTCTGTCTTATATGATAGAAATTACCATTTCCATTATTCTCTGTAAGTGCTAAAAAGATCGAATTATCGCTTTCCTTTCTACATCACTTTTAGCTCCAAAAGTCTATAAAAAGCTACAAAATTTAATCTTAATGGCTCTGGATACTATAATAATTAGTGTCCGACCGAACTCCTTTTTTTGGCCGAAGCCGAACTTCGGCCATAATATCAATGTTCGGCCGAAGCCGAAGCCGAACTTTTTGTTTTAATAAAAAAAATATAAATTGTTTTTTTAGATCAATTAATTTAAACTAAAAAGTTATTAAACATAAACAAAAATAAAAATTCATAGGTATATTTTTTTAAAAAATCATTTGGAAAGTACCCTGCAGGAAGCTTGGGGTCAAGTGTCTCCAAGTCTCCACTTTTGTCTACTATTTTGTTGACATTGTCAACTAAGCGTCTACACTTTTTACTTTATTAACTCGCTAGTAAATGTTTGGTTCCAATGTCTACATATGGTCCCATTAGAACTAATTAGTCACTAGTAAATCTATGGTTCTTATGTCTGCATATGGTCCCATAAGAACTACCTAGTCACTAGTGAATCTATGTTTCTAATGTCTACATATGGTGCCATAAGAACTAACGGGTCACTAGTGAATCTTTGGTTCCAATGTCTACATATGGTCCCATAAGAACTACCTATTCACTACCTAGTCAATAGTTCTAATGTCACTAGTGATTTTCAATGACACGTACATGTTAAATGTCTATAGCAAATTACATTGCCTGGGGAATATTTGGTTAGTAGTACTGGTGACAGTCAATAGTGAATCAATACTTTTTCACTATTGACATTTCCTGCAGGGTAGTTGTACTATTTTAAATACAAAAAAAAAAAAATAAAATATTTGTACTATATTTTATAGTCAAAGAAAAATAGTTGATAGATTTTTAAGTTGATATAGAAAAAAAAACTTAAACTTTAATATTTAAAATTAAAAAGTTTGATATTGTAATGACAGAAAAGCAATTTTTCCGCATTCACAACATGTGAATTGCTTTGTCTATCAGAATAAAGCTGCCCGGCAGCGCTAAAAAGCTGTTCGCTAGCTACACTAGTTGGTGGGGCTGATAAATATTTTATTGCTACAGCTTTTATATTTGTAAATGGACTTGAATTCCAATACTCAAATATATTTATATTTCTGGGACTTAAAGGCTCCGTAATAAACATTTAAATTTATTTTTCAATAAAATTTTCATTTGGTTCTGCTAATTATTTGCATTAAGCAAATAAGTCTTGTAGGTATATTTCTTAAATTTTTTTTTTTTAACTCTTTTGGCTTTTTGAAATTTTTTCACACACATTTATGTATATTTAAATATCGTTGTTTTTTTTTTTGGTATTCTATCATATTCAACGTTGTATTTTTTATGTATTTTTTTGTAAATTCTGAAAAGTAAATATAACCACAGTTGTTATTTATTTGTGCTTTTTATAAATAATCATAAAAAGTTCGGTAGTTCGGCCAAATTCGGCCACAATTTGGCCGAACACCGAACTTGGCCGAACTTCACTTTTTGGCCGAACTCCGAAGCCGAAGCCGAGTACTCGGTCGGACACTAATAATAATGATACGATCCATTTAGCACTTACACGCAATAAATGTAGTACTGATATCTACCGATCACACAGGACTGCAATTAAATTTTTCTCAAACTGCGCATGTTCCCTTCAAAAAATGTAAACTTGTAAAGGTTGACATTAAGAAGAAGAATAAACGTTTTTCTCTAAAAATTATAAACACTATTAATTTTCAAATCAGACTAGACTAGTTTCTGCTTTTTAATGGACAGGCGTCATCAGTGATTTTCCATTTAAATTGTATTATTGTGTCTTATAATTGTCTATATACGATAATTTTTTTTAACAACCTGCCGGTTGTAAGAATCAAACCTGCGCTTCCTCCATTACATTACAAACGTAACAATACCTAGTCATGACCGTTTAGCGATCACACCGAAGTGTGGCATCGAATATAATGCAGCTAAATTCCAATTTTCTTTTCCTATTAGCTTTTTCTGTTATTGTATATTATACTCAGAAGTGACAAATACTAACAAACACAAATATTCTATTTTTAGATTTTTTGTTTATTTTTCTAATCTCCTCCGACTCTATTTCACAACAGATTTTGGAGAGCTACCATTTATTCCTAAAAATTAATTTATTTATTGCAAAATTGTAGGAGATTTTGCAGCATCAGGGTTATCATCCACCTATTTTTTAGGCAATTTCATTTTATGCTGAAAAAGTTATACCCAAAAGAGACGAAAAACGTTTAAAAGTTACAAGCAACATTAGGGTAAATTAGGGTAGTTTTTAATTGAGTGGCGCACATTAACAGTATAATTATTAAAATTTATAGAGTTCGGCATTCTACTTCATAGTTCATTTCGTTCATTTGCATTTATTGAACAAGTTCGTTCTTATAGTTAATCGTCTATGTGCTGGCTATCGAGTTGTTTTCAAAACGCAAAATTTTTTGAAAACGCATCATGTGGAAATCGGTGTTCTTAAAAACGCTCGTTTTTGTAATTTAAATCATCTTTTGTATTTTATAAAAAAAAAATCTTTTTTAAAAATACATGCAATTTGAAGATATTATTTTTATTTTTTATTTTAAATTAAAAAAGCTATTAAATGATTGCTTTTTGACTTAAAATAAATAAAAAACATTTCAAATTTTTAATACTAAGTTTTGTTTTTATTATTTAACAAGAAGAAATCCACATTCTATTTACGTTCGACAAGGTACAACTGCTCGATTTAAAACGAGCAAAAAAATTGCGATATCGGAATCTGGCACACTTAATCTTGTAAACTCGTTTTACTTATGCGGTTTCGTTTTCTGGCACATACACGCATATGTTTGGTATACACGATAATCCCAAATGAAGGGTTAAAATTGAACTAGTTAATTTTTAACCTTTCATTTGGGATTTTCTTTGATATTATGCAGATTTGTTAAAAAATATATAAAAATATAAATAAATAATTGAAAAAAAAAAAATTGTCGAACAAACTTACGCTAAAAGAACGAACTAGTTCAATAAATGCAAATTACCTAAATGAACTATGAACTAGAATGCCTAACTCTAAAAATTTTGGATGTTCGCCTGGTTATATGTATATACAGTAGAAACTCGATTCTTGCACGTAATGAAAACCGGGCTGGGTGCAAGTTTCGAGGTTGTCGCAAGTACCGAGTATTAATTTCCCATACAAAATAAAAGTTTAAGTTTAATATTTCAATTCAAAACACTTAAGTTCAACGCATTCGTATAACAGTAGATACATATTTTATGTGGAATTAAAGAAATTTTAAATTTTTGTTTGTTTTGTACAAAGTCGCTTGTTCAGTACTATACTGCTTCTTAGTCTCTGGAGCATCATAATATCGTCTACTGAAGCATTGTTTTGCTCCGCCCATTCTAAGCAAATATTGAACGCTGATGTATATAATACAAAAATGTTGCAAGTATCGAGTTCAAAATTTTCGGATGTCGCAAGTACTGAGTGTGTAATGAAAAATATTCCTATGTTGCAAGAATCGAGGTGTGCAAGTATCAAGTATGTGCAAGAATCGAGTTACTACTGTAATATAATATATATATTATATATTGTTCTTAAAATTGTTAAAATTCTGAGTGATATGGAATCGTACGGTTCCGCAGATTATCCCATATCTACCGATCTATTCACCAGAATATAAAATTTTTACAACAACGCTATCCCGACCCGAAATCACAGATTTTAATGAGCTTTGGATATGTTGTAAAGGAGCAAACAAAAAGCTCACGTTTAAGGGTAAAAAAGAGGGTTATATATTCATTTGTTTTTGTATGAAAACTTGTCTATAATTTACGAAAACTAGATATATTTGTATGCAGAGTGAAAGTGCTCAAGAAAACAGAAATGTTGACACTCATATTGCCTATATAGTGGAGCCAGAGTTGCCACATTTTTTAATTATTTGAAATATTTTAATTTTTTGAAATATTTTAATTATTTGAAAAAAAAAACCGAACGGTTTCGAAAATCAGAAAAAGCTCAGACACCTCCTCTTGTTAATGTTACTCAAAACACATTTTTTAGAATAACAAAACTATGTACTTAAATTTCTTTGGGCATAATTTAAACACCATTGAATGTGTCTTCAAAACGAAATAAACAGAAAAATCGTAAAATGGGGTCATATTTGACCCCACTTAGTAACGCCTAAACATGTTAAAAAAAAACCCCCGGGTAGCCTAAATTGTAATTCTCTACAACATATCCGAAGTTCATTAAGATCCGACAGTCCGGGTCGGGATACCACGCTTGTAAGTAGAAGTTTAAAAAAATTAAACTTGAAAATTGGCAAAATATGGAAAATAATATACAGACCAATTTATTTTTGAAAGCACGTTAGACAAATTATGACCTGGTACGTTATTTTTTATCCGATTTTGACGAAACTTGGACCGTTTTACCAGAAAAACATTATTTTTAAGTTAGAAAAGCTTCGAGGACATCAAGGATATTTTTTTGAGAAATGGAAGTATAAATTATAAATGTATCAGTATTTAGTAGATTTGATTAGTCAGATGTAGTTTTAACAAATAAATTGAATGTGATGAAATAACGCTTTAATTGACACTAAACTCATCATTTTCTTTTAACCTTTGACGATCGCAGGTAAGAATAATGCCCAGAAGTTTTTGTAATAAATTTTTGAAGTTGTTTATATTTTGGATATATAAAATTTTTCATGTTCCTACTTTAAATGCAAATAGTACTTGCAATGACGGAATTTTTGCAAATTTGAAAAGTAAAAATACAACTTTATGATGTTATCTTTGAACTTTATCAATAAAATCTTTGTTTTACTATTGTAATTTCAAAATTGTGCTAAAAAAGAAAAAGTTCTATGCAAATAATTTAAAAAAAATATTGAAATAAAAAAAAAAAAAAAAAAATACCGAAAATTGAACTTTTAAAGTATTTTTTTTTATTTAAAAACATAGAAAAATAGCAAAATGTGTAAATTTACTAGTTTTATTATATTATGTAAAAAAACGTGATTCCCAAAATACGGTTTGTGTACCCTTATTCGCCTCCACTCTACAAATAAAACAGTAACGGATACAGCTAATAAATCATTTTCTTAACAGATTTTTTTTTTACTACGAAGGAACATTAAAAAATCTGTAGGGAAATTTAAAAAACAAAAAATCTTTGGAAAAAAAGTTTTTAAAAAGTAAAGGGCGAGGAAAGTGATCAATTACACACCTCGACAAGCTTCCTTTCATATAATTTAACTTCATTTCATTATAAACATATAAAATTCCTTGCAGACAAGATTTACAAAATAAATATATATATATTATTATACAAATAAGTATCTTAAAATATAAATATTAAAAATTTACAAATTCAAAAAGCAACGTTTTGAAGGTTTCTTTCGAAGTGCAAAATTCCATTGCATGGTTACTACATGCACGATTTAAAGTACATTTTTGGGTATAGTTTGTGCGATGACAAGGTATATTAAAAATTAAAATGATTATTACGAAGAATTATATGTGGAACATAGAACGATATTTTCGATAACAATTCAGTACAGTTAATACTTCCAGAAATTATATCATGGATAAGTAACACAGATTGAAATCTACGTATATATTCTAATGTTTCTAAGCCCAAAAGTAAACACTTTGATCTATATGAAGGTATAGGGTTAACAAATGTAATCGATGAAAGTGCATATTTAACAAATATTCTCTGCACTGTCTCTCAATTCGAGAGATATGAACTCCAAAGTATTTACTCCAGACAACAGCAGCTTACTCCAATTTCGATCTTACATATGATGTATATATCAACTTTAACGTATTGGGATCAGAAAAGTCACAACAACTTCTCCTAATAAATGCGAGCATTGCATAAGCCTTAGGAACTCTGTTATTAATATGTAGAATAAAAAACATAGTGGAATCGAAGACTACAGCCAGATAAGTTATCGTGTCCATTTCCCTATCTAAAAACCGACTGAAACAGGTTTTGTGAACGGGAATATGAAACGTGAATACATTTAGACATATTCAAATAAAGACCATTTAACTCACACCAGTTATAGAGACCTTTCAAATCATTCTGCAGATCCAAAACATCAGTAATTTATCCCAATTTATAAAATATATTCAAATTATCCTCGTAAAGCAAAAAATTTGAGAAAAGTTTGAAAAAAATCGCTTTTTTTCATTTTGGCTATTTTTTTCAATTTTAGGAATTTTGTTTTAAATTTCAGAGATTTTTTCGAATTTTGGGCGTTTTTTTAATTTTGGGAATTTTTTTTTAAATTTCTGCAATTTTCAAGGCGGGATCAGTATTCAAAAAGCGGGCTAATCCCGCCAAAAGCGGGATGGTTGTTCAGGTTAAGTATAACGCATATTGTGCAACAGCCACAACACTTTAAAGTAATAACAATTTATTTAACAAACAATTATTTAAATTTGCTTGTAACTTATTTGCTAAATTTCTTGGTAAACACTTGCAACCATTGTAAATCACTCATGAAGAGTATTAAATCACTCAAGAAAAGTATGGATATTATATTCATTTAACACGCGATTTTCTGTGGACTATTAGTAAAAATTAACATACACGCAGAAAAAGGCACTTTTGAATATGTTTGCAGACAATTATTCATATGTTTACAATGATTCAAATTTTCAAACCTAAGCAAAGATATCTCTATTATGTGAACAGCTATCAACCGTTGATTTTTTTTAAATGTTTGTCTTATTAGAAGTATGTTTTTCCCCGAAATAAGTGAAGAACCTGCAACCGTTGATTTTTTTTAATGTTTTGAGTGTTGAGTTTTGAGTGATTGTCTTTTGTCTTTTGAGGACAAGGCACTACACAAATCCCTTGAAGCAAAAAAAGTACAAAAAAATATAACCGACTACTTTCATGTACATACATTAATTATTAAAAAACTTATTAAAAATAAAAACTTAATGAAAATGAAAATTAATCAAGTTCGAGGCCATACTCTATATTTCTTCATTAGGATATTGTCCTAACAAATAATCTATATAGTTTTTTTGTTTTCAAATTTATTATTTGACCCTTTCAGGAATGTGTTGATAGATCTATTTCGGGAATTTTCTAGGTTCCCATCATCAGAACACGTTTTGAAAGCGGTAACAATCCCATGCCAAACATCAAACATTCATATGAACTAGTTTACTCACTACATGAGAACTAATATACATATGAGTTTGAAGTTAAAGATTATAACCATTGATCAAAAAATAAATTGAAAACTTGTTTAATGTGCAAGATCCACCTCTGGTGGATATTCAATACACGTTTTTTGTTTTTCTCTCCTTTTTATATTTTGTTTAGTTTGTAAACAAAATAGGGGAAGTAAACTTGGCGAAGTAAACTTATGTTTTTTCATTTTTTTATTTTTAATAAAAATTATAACAAACTTGTAAAAAAGGCAATGTACCGCCAAGTTTACTTCCCCTGTTTTTTGAAATCAAAAAAACTATAGATTATTTGTTAGGACAATATCCTAATAAAGAAATATAGAGTATGGCCTCGAACTTGAATAATTTTTCATTTTCATTGCACAATTTCATTTTCATTGCACAATTAAAGGTCGAAAAAACATAATTTTTATTTTTAATAAAAATTATAACAAACTTATAAAAACTTAATGTAATAAAAATCATTTGATTTGCTTTTTATATTCTCTCGATTATGTGAACTTCTCCATTTAGTGAACAGGCTCTGTTTGAATTAGTTCATAAAGCCGAGCGACTACTGTATTATGTTTGGGACATGCAAACATACATATAATAAAAATATATATACATTAGGCCGGGTCGATTTGTATGGCGGCAAAAAAATCGCTCAACGTTCAAGGAAAATCGTATTCTAGGGATCAAAATAAGAAACTTTGCCGAAGGAACCATACCTCTAAAACGAATTCTGATGTCCCAACTTTTGACCCGTAGGGTCAAATTTTGAAAAATTCCACTTTGACCCATTTACAGTGCCCCAATCGAATCCAACCCCAATCGAATATAATTTATACATGCATCTGCTAGAGCGTCTTCCGGAGAAGAAATAGAGACCCTAATCTTGGAAAGACTCCTCCTACTTTCTGAAATATCTCTATCCCGAGATTTGTACATTTTGCTATAAAAACACGGTTAAAAAGGGTATCTTTCAACTTAAATTTTAACCCCTTAACGGTCACCTAGAATGATGATTTATGCATTATTCTGCTAGCGCGTCTCCCGGAGAAAAAGTAGCTCCCATAATCTTGGAGAGATTCCTCCTACTTTCTGAAATATCAAAGTGGGCTTTTTCAAAATTTAACCCTACGGGTCAAAAGTCGGGACATCAGAATTCGTTTTAGAGGCAAAGTTTCTTATTTTGATCCCTAGAATACGATTTTCCTTGAACGTTGAGCGATTTTTAAATCGACCCGCCCTAATATACATATTTGCAGCCAATAATATATATGTTTGGAGGTAGACGGTTTTCACTTTTTCCAAACATATATATGTTTCCTGGCAAACATAATTATATTTAAAAGCAAACATGTTATATTAGAAACATGGGAAACGGAAATGTTTTCCAAACAAAAGTTTATTGCCAGCAAAAGTTTATTACTAACAATGTCTGGAAATCCAGCAGGGCGTTTTTTTTTCAGCGTGTATAAAATATAAAAACATGAGTGAGTGAGTGACATTCAACAAATTACAACAAAGAAATATAAATTTATTTTTAACTATTAAATACCAAGTAGGTAGTAATTAAATAGAACTTTAATATTTCTTTTCTCTTTTTTAAGGATCCCAAAGCAATGGAACAATTACAATATTGTAAAGTATGTGAAGGTTATAAAGCACCCAGATCTCATCATTGTAGAAAATGTAAGTAATAATAATGGAATTTTTGAATTTGTTTTTGTAGCAATTATAATAATTTTTGTTACAGGTAATCGCTGTATTAAAAAAATGGATCATCATTGTCCCTGGATAAATCATTGTGTTGGTTGGGCTAATCATGCATATTTCACCTATTTTCTGGCCTTTTCCATTATTGGCAGTTTACATGGTGCTGTCGTTTTATGTATTGCCTTTTATAGGGGTATTCATCGTTATTGGTATTTATCACGTGGTCTCGCACATTTGGCCACTGTACAGTTTACCATGTATAGCATTATATTGTGTATATTTTCAATGGGTCTGGCTATAGGTGTTGTCATTGCTTTGGGAATGCTATTATATTTTCAAGTAAGGATAACTTTTCAATTTAACGTGTTTGGAATATGTTTTCCCATATATTTTTAACATGTTTTGCCTAAAACGCTCAAAAAAGTTTGACAGTAGACAAAACTACTAAAAAATGTAGTAAAAATAACTAACAATGTTGTAAAAACAACTCACAATTATTTACAACAACAAATTTTGAAACATGTAAAGGGTCCGCCAAATAACTTTTTTTTTTTTGAAAATGCTATAAAAAAAAACTACTGAATATTTTCTCAAATTTCTTTTTTTATTTGAAAGTACAATTCTTCCGGTTAATAATGGAAAATGATTTCATTTAAATGGCTGCCTCGGCTGGCCATGCAGTAGCCTACACGATCGGTCCAATTTTTAAGCACATTATAGATTGTGTGCAGCTGTATTTCACCAATGGCTTCGCGAATGTTGTGCTTTAAAGCGTCAATTGTCTCTGGCTTGTTGGCGTAACACTTATCTTTGACGGCACCCCACAAATAATAGTCCAATGGTGTCAAATCGCAGCTCCGAGGTGGCCAAACGACATCAGCTCTGCGGCTGATAATGCGATCTTCAAAAACAGGGCGCAAAACATCGAGTGTAGCTGTGTTTCACGTAGCGCCGTCCTGTTGAAACCAAATGTTGCCAATATCCTCCTCTTCAATTTTTGTGAACAAAAATTCGTTCAACATGGCCCGATAACGATCGCCATTGACTGTAACGGCCACTCCTTGCTCATTACCATGATTTTCAAAGTAATGTCGCAATATTTCCCAGCGTTGTTCAAGAGTATACACAACCATATTCGTTCAGCGGAATGATAAAACTAATTATCTGTCAAATCAGACATGATCTAAGTGTTACCATTCACGAAATAAGCACTAGTTGCAAAAAAAAAAAAACGTTAAATGGCGGACTCTTTATAAAAATTGGTAATAACTGTTTTTTTAACAGTTATTTTTTCGGTATTTTAAAAATATTAAAAAAAAATATAATTTTTGTTTCAAGTACAGTAAAAATTTGTATTTCCCGCATCCCCACTTGAAATGCAAAGCCAAAATTCCAAACGGTACTGCAGTTATGACGTTTTTATGCATTGGAGATACAATGCAATTTTCTAATTCGTATTTGCAAACTGTCAACATATCAATAATAACAAATATATCTTCTTAAAAAATTAACTGTTTATTGCAAAATAACTACTTTGGTAGTTGTTTATTAAAATACTAAAATAACTTCTTCCAATAACTTTTGCAAAAATGCAGTAATTTTCTTCAGTTGTTTTTTAAATAACTGTCATAATAGTTGTTTTGTATTATTTCATAGAAAATAAGTTAAAAACAATTACTACTGATTACTACACAATCAACTGTCATATAGTAACGTTACAACTTTTTTGAGTGTTTTAAAAACAGTTGGCAAAAGTGGACTTTAGCGGGCACACGTAAAAAAAATATGACCCCTCTGGAATTAAAAAAGAACCCGAAATTGATAATTAGTGGATGAAGGGCCCCATATGCCCCATGTGTCCAAAACAAGGAAACGTGTGTTTACATACAAGTGTGGGTATTCAAACGAAAGGAAATTTCCTTATGGTTTCAAAAATTTCAGATCCAATAAACGTGGCCCGAACTCGAGACATTTCAGTAAATTTTGAAGGGGTGATGCTAAAAATTGTAATTTTCGATTTGAAAAAAAAAAAATGGTGCTCAAATTACAAAAGAAAAGTTTAAAATAAAGTATTAAGCCATTTTAGTGAATTTTAGACCCTTTGGGGGATCGAAAAATTGTAAATTTTTTTAATAAGCAAAAATGGTGTTCAAATGAAAGAAAATCACAAAAATGTTATAAAATAAAGTGATGTTAGTTCCTATCGTTGGCATTACCGAGGTATTACCGCTTGGAGGTTATATTACAATATTGAATCCCCTAGGGATTTTTATTTATGTGAGTTCCCTCGCATCTCACAAAAAACGGGTGGCTTTTTTAACGTTAGTTCCTTTGCCTCTCATAAGAATGTGGTGGCTTTTTTTAACATGAGTTCCCTCGCCTCTACAAAAATCGGGTGGCTTTTTTAACGTAAGTTCCTTTTTTTTGTTGTTTTTAACGTAAATTCCTTTTTTTGTTGATTTAAATAGAAAGTGCCGCAGGGAAACATTTTTTTTTTGGCATCTAAAAGTATACTTTGTAATTTTGTTAACATTGGCAGAGCGTTGTAAATCAGTGCTTTGCCAGGACTTTATTTGTTGGATCATTGGCAAACAGTACTCTGCCAGTGCTTGATTTTTCAGACCATTGGCAATTTCTGGCTGGGTACATTATTTTACTTTTATTTGTTGATCTAAAAGAAAGCGCCGCAGGAAAAAATGTTCGCTCTTTTTTTCAAATAAACTTTTTTTTGGAATCTAAAAGTATTTTATTTTTTTTTTGCCCACCCTAAAGGATCTAAAATTTACTTAAATGGTTCTTTATTTTATACTATTTTTGTAATTTCCCTTCATTTCAGCACCGTTTTTGGATATAAAAAAAATCCGAGTGAGGAAATTTCCTTTCGTTTGAGTACACACATTTGTATGTAAATGTCCTATGGGGCCCCTGCTCCACTAATTTTTAATTTCGGTTTTTTGATTATTTTATTATTTCTGAGGTGGACATATATTTTTTTTTTTTAATTTCCGCGTGTCCGCTAAAGTGTTTATTAGCCAAAAAATGTTCGGAAAATGTTTGCGTAATTGATTTAATATAATGAATTGTCTTTTTTTATTTACAGTTAAAATCAATTATAAAAAATCAAACTGGCATTGAAATGTGGATTGTTGAAAAGGCTATTTATAGACGTATGCATAATCCCGAATTGGAGGAATTCGTTTATCCTTATGATTTGGGTTGGTGGCCCAATATCAAACAAGTGTTTAAAGGTGAATATGTAGCAAAAGGTTCGGGTATTGTATGGCCAGTGATAGACGAATGCGATCAATATACTTTGACTGTAAGTAATAAGTTTTTTATAAGGGAATGTTCTCTAATGTGGCCTGTTCCCAGTGTTGGCACTTCTTGTTTAATTACCAGGAAAAGTTTGAAATGGCACTACAAAAGTTGAAAGTTGAAAATTATAAAAATAAAAATGTAAAAAACCAAATATTACCCACCCACTTTCATAGAAGGAATTATTCAATGTTCCTTTATTAAATTTGGATTGTACAAGAATGTGCTTTTTCAGGTTATCAAAAAGAAACGATTTTGTAATGTCGCATAAAATAGTTGAACACATTGAAAATACGTGTTGCACATAGGGCTTTTAACCCGGGAATTTCGTGTCGGGAATTCGCCGATATTTTACTTTCGGATTAAATGACTAAAAATACTAAAATAACTATGTTTGCTTAACTAAAAATCCGTAAAAAAGCAAAAAAAAAATCGTTTAATCCTAAATATGTTGAAATTGTTTATTTTTGATGAATTTTATTGAAATTCAATAATCCAAATTTTCTGGAATTGATATTTAGGACTCTATAAAAAAAAAGAAAAAATGGAGGGAAACAGTCCAGGAACACTTTAATTTCTTAGAATAAAATTATAAATACAAAGGGTCGAAAAACTTTCCACTATTTTATGAACAAAAATGGCGCTGAAATGATGGACAAAAACGGTAAAAAATGGAGTGGTTTTCGTTTCCGACAAAAATGTACTAACAGCGCAATAAATATTTATTATAAAAATCGGTCGACGCATTAAATATTTAGCAAAACATAAATATTCAACATCATCTCAAAAATTCAATAACAAAACTTATTTTTTTAAGAAATCTGCCGGATTTCCATTAAAACTGGATACTTTTCGCACTTTCTTCTATTATTTAAAGTTAATACCCCTGCACAGTTTTTGCATATAAATTTTTTTTTTAATTTTTCACCTCAAAGCATAAGTTGTGGAACGCATGTGAGAACTAATGTAAGAATATAACCGTTCCATAGAACCAGTTCCCAGCGTGACAATTTCTAACAAAAATCAGGGAAACAAGAATGGGCTTTAGATCCGTTCTATAGAACTAGTAGCCGTTCTTCAAAACCTCCTTAGAATAAGTTCTAGGAGTGACAATTTCAAACAAAAATCATGGGTTACAAGCCAAACTAGAACCAGTACTGGCTGAAAAGAACTAGTTGTGGAACTAATGCAAGTTTTGCTGGGTATGAATGGCACTCCCTTAAACAGCTTTTAACGATAAATAAAACGTTTAATAAACAAAATTAAAATAATTTTAATTTTAATTTAGGTACACTTTAGAGTACCTACATGTTCCCAAATCTGGACCCTTTGAGTTATTTTGAAAATTGCTATATAACGTTTTTTAAATTAGCCGACAAATTAGTAAGGCTGATGTATTTGGATTTGAAATATTCCACTTAGTTTTTTATATATATATATATCCCCAATAACAGGCGTAGGGCCAAATTAGAGAACATTCCCTTACATACTTACAATATTGAAATATTTTCTTTTCTTACAAAAAATCTACAGCGTGAACAAATCGCACAAAAATGTGAAAAACGTGCTCGAACTCGCACTTATAAATGTATACGCAAAGCTACGGGCAGTTATTTACCATTATTCTCACAAGGCTTTCGTGTTTGCTTATCACCACCCTGTACCGATGAACCGCGTTTGCGTTTGGAACCAGATGATATCATTAAAGTAACACGTTTTCGTCAACATTGGTTATTTGGAGAAATCGTTGTTGACAACTTTAATGCTGGCGATGCCAACACAGACAAACACAAATCCAAAGATAATAATAAAAAACATTTACGCGGTTGGTTTCCTAGACGTTGTGCTCTTGAGTTAATACTACCCGAACAAACTTATAGCTCAAGCGGTGATGATAATGCCTCAGCTTTAGAAAGTTATCGCCATAGACAACAGTCTACTACTACATCGACTACAAGGGATACTACAAATTTGAATAATGGCAACCACAGGAAATCTCAAAATGGTCATCATCGCAAGAAAAATAACTGACAACACAAATAAAAAGACTTTTTATATGATTGATTTACGCGGGAGTTTGTATTTAGTATAAGATTACACACTGTTGTGTATAAAATAAACATAAAGTGGTAACAAATAAGTTAATTAATTGCACATGCTTCATTTTTATTGTTTCAAAGGTTTATGGATGACATTTCTAGAGATTTTCTAATTTGAATTCGTCATATACAAAAAGAGTGTCAACACACTCAAAAAAAAAAAATCGTAAAGTCAGCAAAAAGTTTTGCTGAGTTAGCAAAATTTTATTCAGGAAGATTCTTGCAGAAAAGTTGCTATTATCAGCAAAATCTGCTGAGATTATCAACAAAATTAGTAGATTCATACAAAGTTTTGGTACCACTTTGTTGATTAAAAAATCATAGCTAAAAGTTAAAAAAATTTTGCTGAATATTAGTAGACTAAAAAAACTCAAAAAATTCGAAGAAAAATTATACTTTAGTTAATTTATTTGCTGAAAATCATAACATTTTTTTGTGATTCTTTTAAAAATAATTTATAACAAGTTACAAAATATAAAGATGTTCATACACCCACATTGACGACATGAATTAATGTAATATCTGAAAATATATAGAAATAATTGTATATAACATAAACAAAATTATCTTTCAACTACTTACATTATTGGTTGAAAGGAAGAAAAATGCCTTAGATAATTCTAGAAACGAAACGAAATGAAAAAATACAATATACAACTCTTTTTTGCAATAAGAAAAAGGAAACATAAAAAATTACTTAAGATGTGTGACCTTGTCTGTCGCTTTAGTCTGTCTACCTGAACTTATACATGTTTGCAATTTCAACTTGTCAATTTGACCACTCTACATTAATAATTATAATAAACATTTAGTTTACAATTACACATTTATTCTTTATTAAATTTAAGTACCTTATTTTGGCTTTAATTTGATAAATAGACAATTACTTTCACAAGCCGGTAACAACACAAAATGTAAGTTGTTTTTATCAACAATTTTGTTTTATGTATGAAAAACAGATGCTAAAATCGTCCATGGTTGATTTTTTATATGTCTTACAAGAGTTCTACTTTTTAGTATCATTTTCCTCGCCACTACTACATCTTCACTATTAATATGTTTATCAGCACAATTTTTTTAGCAAAATAAATTAGTAAAATATTAGTAAAACCTTAGTAAACCATAGTTAAGTGCTGAATAAGTATAACAAAAATTGTAGCTGAAAACATAATTTCAGCTAAAAATTTGTTGAAAAATAGTATATGTACTTGAATTACAAGACGTTTTACTAACTTCTCTACTAACTTATTTTTTGAGTGTACACAATAGTGTTTCCAAAAAACCGATTTTTCGGTTAACCGACTGTGAAACAAACCGGTTAATCGGTTAACCGCTCTTAATTAAATCAGCATTTCTCCTACTATAAAATATACAAAATGCTTTTTAAAATGTGAAAATGACACTTCAGAATTTAGATTAACATTCGCACTACCAGGCCTTTTTTTTACATACGTATACGTACACTATAGTATACTGAAACCCAGTTTAAATAAAAAAAATGCATTTACTGTTACATTTCATAATGTGATAATGAAGAATAGATAAATGCCCCAAAAAAAGGTCATCTTAAAAAAATATAGCTAAATCCAGACAAGAGGCGCGTCAAATTGATTTTCATATGCAGGTAGATAAAATATAAAACTAGTTAAGGGAAATGCTTTTGTAAAATTTCACAACCTTCTTGGGGTTACAGGTAGTTATCGATTCAAAAGTCTGCAAATTTACATAGTCGAAACATTTCGAGGAAATGTCTCTGAAAAATTGGGGAAGTATCGGAAAAACTTCTTGTTAGCTAATAGTCTTAGGAGTTCTTTATCGCACACAAAATACTTACCTGTATAGAACCATTCACCTGGGCTACATGTATGATTTCGTGACATGACCATTAAAATACGCATTTTACAGTTTTATGAAAACCCTTGCTTGAAATGTCGATTATTTTTAAGTACAAATAGAGAGTTTTACATTTAAGATCATAAAATAAATGTTTTATTCAAAAAACATGGAGGAATTATTGTATATCAGTGGTTAATTAATGAGTCCCGAGTATGAAAACAATATATAACAAAAAACTTCCTAGTTATTAAATATTAAATGAGTGAAATTTCATCGACATTGGACAATGGAATAGCCGTTACCACTAAAACACTGATACCTTTAAAAAAAAAAAAAACGTTACCGAAATAGCTGAAATATTGATACCACTAAAATAGCGTTACCAAACTAAAAAATAGCGTTAGCCACACCGGTAACCATCTATGTAAAAAAGATAAAAAACATATTTCTTAAATTTGAATTTTTAATAAAAGTGAATTTAAAAAATTAAAACGAATTTCAAAACCGTTAAAAGTATCGAGTAGTATCAAGTATTCAATTTCAAAATATCGAGTATTACCTAGTATTGAAAAGTAACCGTATCGAAAAGTACCAACACCACTTTATTGCACCAATTTGTATACAATATGAAGAAAGCAGTGATGCCAACTTAGTGCTTTTGGGACTTTTCAATGTCACAAAACGCCAAAAGTGCTTTTCTAATTTATCTCTAGTTCGTTTTAGAGACCGCAAAAACTGCATTCTTGAAGAATGAATTATTCGTTTTACTTTTGCAGGGCATGTGCTTTTTTTTTAAAAAATTTGCAAAAGTTTCAAAGTCTGGTATCGAAAATTTTGAAAAAATTAGAGAATTTTTTTTTCATAAATCTTAATCTAAAATAGGGTTGTCTCGTCAAAAATTCGACCTTTTTTTAAAATAAGTAGCACCCTACTGAATGTGGATATTTGTTATGGGCTCCATTGAGTAGGTGTGTACAAAAACTTAATCAAATTTGAAGACACCCCGTCAATTTCAATGTGATTGCATCCAAAAAACTCAGGATATAACTTTTTCAGAAGAATGCTATTTAAATCGTTATAGTCTTTGTCTTTCCCGTTTTATTTTCTCTTGCCCAGTTAAAAATAAAAGCATATATATGTGTCCATATTTTGGATGTATTGACACAAACATATATGGTAATTAGGGTGGTCCTTATTTTTCAACTTGCGATTTTTGGGGCTGCCCCCCTCTTAAAATATTTGTTTGGCTACAAAAATTCACCATGCAAAAAATTAGAGTGTTAGTATAACGGGAATGTGTCCCGCATCGCCCTTGATTATCAGGCCTCCTTGGAAAAATTTACCAAATATAAAAAAAAAAAAATTTTTTTGTCTTAATTTAAAAATGTAATATAATTTTTGTGTTGGGTTCAATAACAACTACTCAGATAAATAATATTACCTTCCCAGAATGTGTCCCGCATCGCCCTTGATTATCAGGCCTCCTTGGAAAAATTTACCAAATATAAAAAAAAAAAAAAATTTTTTGTCTTAATTTAAAAATGTAATAAAATTTTTGTGTTGGGTTCAATAACAACTACTCAGATAAAAAATATTACCTTTCCAGAAAATCGCTAACTTATTCTAACTTGGAGAATTTTATTCAACAAAAACCAAAAAACTAGTTCTTGCTGTCAAATGTTTTATTAAACACATGCCAAATATTAAATAACATAAGTATTACGGATATCCGTTGGCAAAAATTTTTGTTAGAGCATTTTAATTCTAGCGGATTTCAACGTTTTTTTTTTTAATTTGTATAGACTTTTTTTTTAACAAGAGTTTTGTAATATTTCATCAATTTTATTGTGTATGCTATTTTATATAATTGTAATAACTTTATTATAAAGTATAATTATTCGTGTTCATAGTTAACCTGTGTTTTCATGGGGTCACAATTGACCCTCGTATTTTAAAGAGTCAATAATCACAAAGATGACATAAAATTAATTTTTGTTTATGTTTCTAATTGTAATTTATTTACATTTTAAAATTAACTAAAATTAATTATTTAGTATAAATTCAGATATTTGTATTCATATTAAAATTGATTCTTTTGTACATATTCACGAGTATTTTTGAAAAAACGTATTTTTAATTTAATAGTGTAAATTTTTTTTTCCTCAAAATTTTTATTATGGAAAAGTTTTAAGTTCTAATTTTTACTAAATTGACCTACTCGAAGACTAGAAACGGTTAACGAAATTTTTTTAGAATAAATATAAATCGAATTATTCCTTTCCTTATTTTATTTATAAATTTTGCCACAAAGCTGCATTTTTCTTACGTGGGTCATATTTGACCCCAGGTTAACATGGGTTAACTATCAACAGAAAAAATAGTATTTTATAATAAAGTTATTACAATCATATAAAAGAGCATATACAATAATATTGATGAAATGAAATTTTGAAAATGTATAAAAATAAAAAATAAACCTTGAAATCAGCGAGAATCAAAATGCTCTAAAAAAAAATTGCCAACGGATATACACAGTACTTGGGATATTTAATACTTGAGATGTGTTTAATAAAATACTTGACAGCAAACACTAGGTTTTTGATTTTTGTTGAATAAAATTTTCAAAAATACAAAAAAGTCACTTTAAGGTCCCCCCAAAATATTTATTCATTTTTTTGACACAAAGTAAGGCTAAGTTAGCGATTTTCTGGGAAAGTAATATTTTTTATCTGAGTAGTTATGATTAAACCCAACACAAAAATTATTTTATATTTTTTTAATTTTGAAGAAAAAAAAATTTTAATTTTTTTTAAATTATGACCTTTTTTCCAAGGGGCCCTATTTTCAAGGGCGATGCGGGACATCTTCCCATTACGCTAGAATTCTAATTTTTTGCGTGGCGTATTTTAACACCCTAACAAATATTTTAAAGGGGGAGGGGGGGGGGGTACAGTCAAAATCTCTTTTTTATTTTTCGCCCATACAACGAAAGACAACCCTAATGGTAATGTATGAAAAACGTGTGATTATTTTTAATCGGGAGATCAATTCCTGAAATTGATTTTGATCTAAATTTAAACAATTGTAGGCGTTTGTTTTACTACATTATTCAGTTTTTTATTGACTTTCAAATAATATAAAATTAAAAAAAGAAAAAAATACCAATAAATTCGTTTTTTAATATTGTACATATATAAAATAAATTAGGTTTTGTTAATATTGTGTGAGGTAATTTTCTCACCAAATTCACCGCCACACGCTGCATTTAATTGCATACAAAACATGTATAAAATATAAAAAAAAAACAAAGTAATTAAATTCATTAAAACAAATGTAATGTACTTTTAAATGGTATATAATATAACATATACTAACTACATACATATAACTAAAATACAAAAAAGAAAAAAAAAAAAAAAAACACACAAATATCGTTTTTAATACAAAAATAGCACAATTATTAGCAAATAAAAGTAGTAATATTATTAGAGTACACACAATATAAGTTACACATAGTTGAGAGTAAAAATAATTTGTTTCGCATTTTTTATAAAAATAGAAAAAAAAACAAAAATAATTATTATTACTTAAAAAAAAATATAAATTACAAAAGCAAAAAAAAAAAAAAAAAATCATGCAAAAATTGACAAAAAAATTTTATTTATTTTTTCATTTTTTTTTTTTTTTTTTGTAAATATACGAAATACTTAATGAACACTGTTGCAAAACAATGTTTTAAACCAAATTTCAAATTTAATACATACAATTTTGTGAAGAATTAGAAAAATTTCAAATAAAATGACTTGATTTTTGTTTTTTAATATGAATAAATCCAAAAGTATTTGATTATATTTGGCATAACGCTTTCTAAAGAGAGAGATTAGATTCAAAAGCTAATAATACATAGTAATATTAATTATAATAATCATAATTGCTGGAAAAATTTTCGTTTTAAAATCTAATTTTTGAATTTTTTTTTGTTTTTTATATATTTAAAAATTGTATCAAGTTAGTTTACTAATTGATTTCGATGAGGCATTTTTGAGAAGGCTTTCATTTAAATATGATTTTCTTTTTCATTTTACTGTGCTGTGCTCCACCAGAGTAGTTTAGTAATAGGGTTCCTTGTTAAAAAAGTAGATATTTTAGTTGAATAATTTAAAAATTTCCGTAAGTATTTCTATGGCGAGTATATTCCACAAAGTATTAATATTTCAAATCTGTAAATAGAAAACAAATAAATAAACGCAAATGTATACAAATATTTGTTTAAATGTACATTAGCATGTAGGAAATTATTGCAAATGGTTCCAAATGAAAGAAAACAATTTTTTTGGAAAACGTTAAACCATTTGTCATAAAAAGTATACACTAATGCCCCGGTTTGCGTCGGTAATGGGGACCGGAGAAATGCGACGCATACCGAAACATAATTTCCCATACACTTGTACTGATTTTTAGTGTCCGACCGAGTACTCGGCTTCGGAGTTCGGCCGAAAAGTGAAGTTCGGCCAAGTTCGGTGTTCGGCCAAGTTCGGTGTTCGGCCAAATTTTGGCCGAACTACCGAACTTTTTATGATTATTTAATGAAATATATATTTACTTTTCAGAATTTACAAAAAAAAAAACTACAACGATATTAAAATATCAATGTATGTATGTGTGTAAAAAAATTTCAAAAAGCCAAAAGAGTTTAAAAAAAAATTTCCAGAAATATACCTACAAGACTTATAAGTAAATAATCAAATTTAATGCGATATAATTTAAAATAACGTATACTTTTATATTTTGCAATTAATTTCAAGTGGTAAGTAAT
Source organism: Delia radicum (assembly GCA_021234595.1). Taxonomy (NCBI): domain Eukaryota; kingdom Metazoa; phylum Arthropoda; class Insecta; order Diptera; family Anthomyiidae; genus Delia; species Delia radicum. Next base: position 315,728,946 of record CM037851.1, on the reverse strand, counting down.
CGTAAAAGAGAATAAAATAAAATGTTCATCAATTTGGGATAAACATGATGCAGAACCAGACTTAGAAGTAGCAGAACCAAATGAAAATTTTATAGAAAAAGAAATTAAAATGTTTATTACGGAGCCTTTAAGTCCCAGAAATATAAATATATTTGAGTAGTGGAATTCAAGTCCATTTACAAATTTAAAAGCTGTAGCAATAAAATATTTATCAGCCCCACCAACTAGTGTAGCTAGCGAACAGCTTTTTAGCGCTGCCGGACAGCTGTATTCTGATAGACGAAGCAAATGGTGTGAATGCGGAAAAATTGCTTTTCTGTCATTACAATATCAAACGTTTTAATTTTAAATATTAATTATTAAAGTTAAAGTTTTTTTCTATATCAACTTAAAAATTGATCAACTATTTTTCTTTGACTATAAAATATAGTACAAATATTTTATTCTTCTTTTTTATATTTTCCAAATATGAATTTTTAAAAAAATAAACCTATGAATTTTTATTTTTGTTTATGTTTAATAACTTTTTGTTTAAATTTATTGATCTAAAAAAACAATTTATATTTTTTTTTATTAAAACAAAAAGTTCGGCTTCGGCCGAACATTGATATTATGGCCGAAGTTCGGCTTCGCCCGAAAAAAATGAGTTCGGTCGGACACTACTGATTTTTAATTAATTGGTTCCAGTACCAGTACAAAAAACTTTTGCCATAAAAACTCGTGTTAAAACAACAAGTGTTTTCTTACAATATTTTTTTAGCTATTAATTGTTAATAAATTACAAAAAAAAAAATAATATACAAATTCATGTGTGAATTGTACAATGAGATGATTTGTACATTAAAGGGAGACCTCCGCATAAGTTAGCGTCTGAAATGTTCAATAAAACAATTCGCGTTGAGTACTTTTACAATTGATTATAAAATATTTAATGTAAACATTTTAATTATGAAAATTTAAATTATTCAAGTTCGAGGAAATACTCTATATTTTTTTATTAGGATATTGTCCTAACAAATAATCTATAAAACTGATAGATCTATTTCAGGAATTTTCTAGGTTCCCATTATCAGAACACGTTTTTAAAGAAATGACAATCCCATGCAAAACATCAAACATTCATATAACCTAGTTTTCCCACTAAATGAGAACTAATATATGAGCTCGAAGTTAATCAATTAATCAATTGCACTTTAAAGCTTTGCGTGTCCCTAACATCTTTTCCATAAAGGAAGCCCTCCTGATAAGTTGGCGTCTGGAATGCTATATAAAACAAATCACGATGAGTACTTTTGTAATTAATCATAGCATGTTTAATTTAAACATTTTTATAGAAATCGAAGGCAATATTATGGTACTTTAAAGCTCCGAGTATACCTAACATGTTTTATCATAAGTGAATGTAGATGTCGTTTAAAAACCAAAATTTATTAATTTTACGAAATATTTTGTTTCCTCAAATCAACGAAACATTTCGTACATCTAGAAGTTTTTCGTTTATTTAAAATAAAAAATATTTTAGTTGTACAAAAAATGTTTCGTAAAAAAACAAAGATATCGTGAATATTACAAAGAACTATGCGAACAATTTACGTAATAACGACATAAGTTTATTTTACGAAATATGTTGTTTCGGCAAAACCACGAATATTTTCTTAAAATGTACGAGCATTTTTGTTTATTTTATTTACCTATGAAATATTCTGAGTGGTGCAATCGTACCAATCTTACTTTTAAGGTCTAGTTTTTAGGATGTAGATTAAATATGTTTGTTAGTTAAGCGTTAGTTAAACCTAGAATTTTGTATTTCAAATGTGGTTTATATAGGTTTTAATTAAGGTTTAAACCAGCCTGGTTGGCCAGTTAAACTAAAGTATACATTTGTCAACAAAGAACAGCTGTTAGGTAACAATTTGTTTATGTGATGCCACCTTGTAACATATTTGCCAAGAAAATTGCCCTGTTTAGGGCAATTCCAAACGGAAATTAAAAATTTTGTCAAAATTAATGTGGCATCATCGTTTAATTTGACATTTCTTAAATTGTTTTGAAATTAACTTAACGGGCCAATAAACTAATGGCGTTTTCTTTTCTGGCAAAAAATGTAACATTTTGTTTGCCCTTTCTAAAAAATTGCACTTTTTGTGTTCTTTTCTAAAAAATTGACAGCACTTTAAAAAGGAATCATGTTCTTTTTAAAATATGTCGCCCTATTAACATGCAAAAATGTTGCCATTTTCACCCTTTATAAAATGATGGGGTGAAAATGTTGCACTATAAAACAGCTGATTTTATAGTTTTGTTTTGAAAAAAAAAAAAATATTTAAAAACGAAAATTAACAAATTTTGTTTTATAAATTATAATAATTTTAAAAAATATACATTTAAATTGCTAAAAATGGAAAAAGCTGCTGTAGTGATATGCGTAAACAATGTTGTTGGGGTACAAATGGATTCTTCCTCATTATCAGATGAAGAGGAAATGTGTGTTCTGCAGGAGCGAAATATTGTGCTTGCATCAATTCCTGATTCCATTTTAAATAAAAAAAAAATAATTAATTAAAAACAATTTGAATGCCAATTTGCAATTTGCCGCTTTTTTATTTTTCAACTTGTTTTCTTTTATACACAAATCAGCTGTTCTAAAGCAGGGCAGCATTTTTTGTATAAATTCATGTTTTATTGTGACTATGAATATGGCAACATATTAAGAGGGTTATGACAACATTATTTAAATGTCACTTATAAAAATGCAACATTTTTTTTGTCAGAAAAGAAAACGCCATAAGTTTAGTTGACATTCCAAAAACTAGGATTTAAAAGGTAGGGTCGAAAATGGCCCAATTTACTTTTTTGTTTGTTTTTTTTACACTCATTAAAACGAAAATATAAAAAAATGTGTATCAAATTAGAGATATTTGAAGATATAACTAACGATTTATCAAAAAACTTAAAGGAGTATATGTGTATTTGTTGTTCCTGGGGACATTTTGGACCCTACCTTTTTAAACCTAAAAAGAAAGATTGGTGCGATAAAGAATTGCGCTTGTTCGTTAGTTCAGTACCGTTTATAACATATCCAAATTTAATAAAAATCTAATAGAAATTATTCTGTAAATTTCCGAGTGGGTCTTGGAAACATTTTATTTTTATCAGGGGGATTTTTTTTTTTATCAATTTAAAGCTTTGTAATTTTGTACACACAGAGAAATAAAGTGCCAAACGAATTGAAAAGTGTATTTTAATGGTAACAACTTATTAATTCAGTGAGTACAACGATATTTAAATTAGATTTCCAAACATTTTGGTTGTTGTCACTAAAATTCAGTTGACCTTTGTTGTGAAAACTAGTGTTTAGTTGCACCAACCGACTGAAATTCGTAAAAACCGAATTTGAGTCTTAGTAACCGAAATGCAGTTGGCAAATAGCTGAATTTTTCTCTGTGTAAAGTTATAACTTAAATTACGTTTCATGCAGAGTTCGAATTTAAACACAATCAAACAATTTTCTATCGTTCTCTTTTGCTTTTTGCTGAAACTCAACACAATCATTTTGTTGTGCACAGTAAACATAAACAGAACATTTCTTTATTTTCATTTTCATTTGTAAACAGAACACAAACACTTTCAGAAACTAGTTTTCGATGAGAGACCGAACTAAACGATTTTGTTCTGTTTGGCCAATATTCCAAACAGTTTGATTTTGTTGTGTTTATGGAATGGAACAAAACTATTCGTAAACTGTTCTTAGTGTTTATGTCATATTTCAGTGAATTTTATGAATAATTGCATTAGTTTAATAAAAAGATTCAACGGAGGAGATCCAGTGAAATTTCATAAAACTAATGCAAAAAAACATTGATAACATGCAGAAAAATCATTTCTTTATTTTGGCAACCACAACGTTAAAAACGCGTTTTAATGTTTAAGTTGAATGAACACTAAAAAATAACCACTACGAAATAATAATGTTTGACGAAAGAAACATTTTCGTTTTGTTCCGTTTGTTATATTACAAATAACGATTTGAGCACTTGTGTTGTGTTTATAAATACGAACGAAACAATAGAGATCGTTGTATTGGTTTTTTTGATAGCAACGTTATGTTAGTGGTACATACATTTTCGAACTCTGATTTCATGTAACTTTAGGCCCTAATGGTTAAGGATTTTTTTTTTTTAATAAAAGTAAAGATAATTATAGCCTAGTCACATTAACCCATTTCCAACCAGAGGTCGAAAAATCGTCCAGTTACTTTCTCAATTTTTGTAGGTTAGAGGAAAATTTATATAACTTAACAACCAAGCAAATTAGTGACTTTACACCATTGTTAGCTTAGATTATTTTTGGTTTGGGTCAATACTTGAGTTTACCCATTTTTATCTGCATTCGCGTAATGCGTAAAAAGTGATTTTCACGAAAAAAAAATTCTTTTTCTGACGCTCGGAAGAAATATTACAAACCCCAGAATAATGTACTACTTCGAATTACAACTTGTATTGTAATTATAATTCACAGCAAAAATAATTTAAACTTCCGATTGTAGCTTCTTTGCCATTTTTGTATATCGTATCCAGCCAGTGGCCGAAAAATCGACCACCCTTCCTGGCCAAACCTGAAGAGCTAAACATAAAAGCTTAACAATAGAAATTGTTTTTCATCTCTATAGGACCTGTACAAAGTTTCATTGATTTTTACCGAGGGTTAAGGTGATATTTTTACGAAAATTGTGTAAACTTTGATGAAAACAATAAAGTTTTGTTAAACTTTTATCAAAATAATCAATTTTCATAAAACAAACACAACACGAAATATCATTTTGTCAATTATAAAAATCTTCAAATTAGGAATTAAAAAAAAAAAAATCTTTAAAATTTATTTAGAAAAATAAAACGTTTTTAAATTTTTATCAAATTTGATTCCAGGATAAAGTGGGTTAATGATATCCGATGAAGTCATATCTCCATATCTGAATAATTTTGAGTTTATTAACCCTGCAGTACTATCGTTATTCAACTTACGCCATTACTATCGTTGGAGTTCATTTTTGTTTTTTTCAATAATGAATTCCAAAAAACAGAAAAAAATTTTAATTTTATAAGTTTGGCAATTCATTTATATATTTATATATATATATTTATATATATATTTATATTTATAATATTTTGTTAATGTACACCTCTCTTGAAAAAAACAAAAATTCAGACTTATGGGTGGATTCCACCCCGATGATAGTACTGCAGGGTTAAAGGAATAAATTAAATTTTTAAAAATTTCGAATTTTGGGAATTTTTAATAAAAATTCACATTTTTTTTGACAATGGTCCATTTTCGGCCCAAAATTCAGAACGTTTTCCAAAAAAAAAAATCGATTTCTTCAATTTGGAACCATTTGCAATAAAACCATTTGCATCGACAAATCATTTTAGTATAAAATATAGTTTAAAAAATTGTTTAAAAAAAAAATAGTTTTAAAACTTACATTTGATTCTTCATTATCATTTGATTGTCCACGAGGAGTCGTTGTTGCTAATTGCAATTTACTAGTTGAACTAGCTGCCAATTCGCCAACTCTTAATAAGTCTGAGGCTCCTGGCAAATCCTGATTTGAAGCAGATGGCCTTAAAGCTGCACGTTTGGCTACAATTTCTAGCATTTCATTTAATATAGCTCCCTCAGCAGCAACATCAGCTGAACTTTTATCTAGTTCTGAACATTAATTATATAAAATTTGAAAGTTAAATTTAAAAATATGTCAACAAAATGTTGAACGTATTTTGTACTTACTGCTACAAGACAAACGTAAATTAAGTTCTTCTTTAAGTTGGGCATGTCTATGTTCTAATTGCAGTTCTTGTTGTCGTATGCTTAGCTCTTCATCACGTTTTCTAAAAAGAAAAGATTTATAAAATTAAATAATAAAAGCAGAACAAGGTTGGCCACCGTTTCAGTTTTAAAATAACGGTATTGGTTTGGTTTATCATTCATCCACGTACTATCACTATTATAAAATTTTAATACTAATGTAACAACCGACATTTATTTACAAATTTCGAATTTTTATTGTAACAATTGAATATTTTATGTTTATGGAATATAATATTCTAAAAATAGATTCACATGCGCTCAACAAAATTAATTTTATTAATAAAAAAATGTTATGTCTCGAACTGGAATCGAACCGTCGATCTTCCGTTTTTTTTTTTACAAATTTCGAATTTTTATTGTAACAATTGAATATTTTATGTTTATGGAATGTAATATTCTAAAAATAGAAAATTTATTTTATTAATAAAAAAAAAACTCTAACTGGACTCGAACCGGAGAGCTTCTGTTTGTCAGGCAAGTACTTTGCCTCTTGCCTAAACCCAATTTAAATATTTTTTTTTTAAGTTTCAACCTTGAAAAATAGAATTGTATGTACAAAAAAATAGATTTGTATGTACAACAGAAAATCGGTTGACACCGGCGACCTCCTTCTTGTCAGGCAATTACTTTACCTCTAACCTAAATTCAATTTGAATTTGTATTTTCCAATTTCAACCTTGAATGTTTTTTAGTTTCAAATTTAAGTATGTATGTGTAAAAACAGATTTGTATGTACAACAGAAATTCGGTTATTAAGAAAAAATTCTTATGCCGCGAACTGGACTCGAACCGGCGACCTCCTGTTTGTCAGGCAATTACTTTACCTCTAGCCTAAATTCAATTTAAATTTGTATTTTACAATTTTAACCTTGAATGTTTTTTTGTTTCAAATTTAAATATGTATGTATGTCAAAAATAGATATTTTATAAGAGTTACCAAAACTATAACAAAAATAATATATTTTTTAAATATTATTTTATTAACACAAATTCTTATTTCACGAACTGGAGTCGAACCGGTGACTGCTTGTCAGGCAATTATTTTACCTCTAGCCCTCACCCAATTTGAACTTGTATTTTAGAATTTCTACTTTGAATATTTTTTTTCTTTTAACTTTAAATACGAATGTCTAAAAATAAATTTGTATGTACAACAGAAATCGGGTTGCTAATCGTAATATTTTATTAGAGTTACCAGAGGTGGATCTTGCACATCAAACAAGTTTTCAATTTATTTTTTGATCAATGGTTATAATCTTTAACTTCAAACTCATATGTATATTAGTTCTCATGTAGTGAGTAAACTAGTTCATATGTATGGTTGATGTTTGGCATGGGGTTGTTACCGCTTTCAAAACGTGTTCTGATGATGGGAACCTAGAAAATTCCCGAAATAGATCTATCAACACATTCCTGAAAGGGTCAAATAATAAATTTGAAAACAAAAAACTCTATAGATTATTTGTTAGGACAATATCCTAATGAAGAAATATAGAGTATGGCCTCGAACTTGAATAATTTTCATTTTCATTGCACAATTAAAGGTCGAAAAAAACATAATTTTTATTTTTAATAAAAATTATAACAAACTTGTTACCAAAACTATTAAAAAACTTTATATTATTTTAAAATTAGTAACGAAAACTAATATTTTAGATAGAGTGATTGTTTTTTTGCAGGCGAAACTAATATTCGATTTTAATTGCAAATATTTTATTCAAGGGATAAAATCTCCGAAAAGTGGTTGGTTGTTGGTATTAAAGTTAATGTAGAAGATAATATTTTTTCAATATTGATTAAGAAAACAAATATTTTGAATGATGTGACTGTGTTTTGGTTACTTTTTTTATACATTTTCTGTTTACAATATAGTTTAATTATTCTGATGATGAATTTTAAGTACTTACAATTAAAATTATTGAATAATGATTAAATGTTGTTGGTTACAATGGAATTCCAATCTATTTATTCTTTGTATGAACTATTAGAGGTAATTAATTGCCCCTATATTCCTACGTTTTAGGTTTGCTATTTTCTCTGTTCAAATTCGAAATATATGCAATATATCCAACACCGTTATAAAACCGTTTAAATACCGAAGTATACATTCATAACGGCTTTGGGCATATATTTCGAATTCGAACTGAAAAATAGCTGACTAAGAATCTAAAAATTTAAGGGTGATTACTAGGGTGATCGAGTCGGGTTTTCCAAACCGGTTCCAACAAGTTTTTCATGTGTTGTCGGTTTCGGGTTTTTCTAAAAAGTTGAATTTTCGAATATCGAATAAATTGGTTTTTTGTTAACTATTCTTTTTTAGCTTTAATATATTAGAAACCTAAAATTTTCACAAACGAAATGTTCTCAAAAACTTTCCTAAAAACCAGTTATTTAGTACAGTGACACATGCAAGTGAGCTCCTTTTTACTTAAAAATTACTTATAATATAAAAGACTTTATTAAAAACTTTCATAATCTCAAACATTATTATTTTTTGTTTGTAAGGTATTTCCTATGGGCTGAGTTGGTCAATTGTCTGATAATTAAATTAAAATAAAAAACAATTTATTTAATTTTTCACTCGACGTTTCTTTGGCTTATTTCCAATTTCTTCAGGAGTTATTTATTATTAAATTATGGCAAAACAAAATACAAAATGTTTTTTAAATATATAATTTTAGATATGTGAAATACAAAATTTATGTTTAGTTTGAGTTAAGCAACTAAAGATTTGTGTGATGCCCATGAAACAAATTTATTATCATGAAAATGAGCAAACTTTTAAAAAGCAAGCAACAAATAAAATCAAATTTGTCAATATTAGATTTTTGGACTTGAGGTAAAACCATATTCTAACTAAATATATGAAAATATAAAAAGTTCAAAAAAACAATTTTCGAAGTTTTAACACAAAAATTAAAACATTTTTGAATTTAAATTCAATATATAGGTTCACTGTTGTATGGGCTAATTCACTAATAAAATATATTTTGGAACTTTCACCAGAAACTGCAAAAAATATGGACCTGTCTTTTTTGTTTTTTTTTTTTTTTTTTTTTTGGATTTCAACATCAAATTCATTTTGTTCTTTGACCAACAAATAAAAATGAGATATCGTGATTTTCAAATTCCCAATTTCGATAAATCAATTTAATATTGTTCGACAAAAATTAAAAATAATTTAAACACTTACTTGAGTTGTGTTATATTACGCCATATTTCTAAAAGTTCTTTCAATAGCTTCTCATCACTACTACCAATGTTATTAGTAGCATCCGGACTGAAAATAGGAAAACATTTTTTTTTTTTATTTTAATATTTGTTTTAAATAAAACAATTCACACAACTTACTTATCATAATTTTGTTCTTCACCACGTAAAGCCTTTTCAATAAGTACCCCACGTGTTTCTAATTCTTTTAATTGCACTTCAATTTCTTCTTGTTCACGCTGGATTTCTTGAGCGATTCTTAATCGCTTAAGTTCAGCTTGGCGAACAGCCTTGGATATTGCACGCTGTTTCTTTTGGTCACGAGTCTCGGTAGCGTAACTCTCGTCTGTTCGAATAGGGAGGGAGAAATATAAATTAGATTATTACGATAGTATTTGAAGTTATTCTGTAACTATATCGTTCGTTGTGATAAGAATTAATTTCAAATTTAATATTGTGTTTTTTTAAGGGACTTTTATATCAAAACTTTTGAAATATTGCTGTTTTTTTAGTAAAACTTTTAAAAATTTTGAAATGAACTTTAAGCTCCTAAAAGTATGTTACATTTTTTTAAATTAATTTTTGTTGTATAACGAACGAAAAGTATTAGAATAATGCTATTTATTCATTTTAACATAATTTCATATAAAAATTCTATTTAAATT